>OX418218.1:87894940-88312340 GCA_948455865.1 Conomelus anceps | reverse complement strand
GCGTTTCCATCATATTTGCAACTCTCAATTATTGTCTATTATTTCCTTCTCCGTTTTCCTCTTGCGTGTCCAATATCTCTTTCCTCTCCATCGATCGTATGTCATAAATTAGTCGGGTCTTTCCCCATAAAAATGACTGCGTGTGTGTGACATGTGACATATTGTTTAAAGGACGTTCTACATTATTTAGACGGGCGGTTCTCTGCCATTGATCAGTAGTTCAGCTTGAGCCAGTGGCCGGGAAACATTGTTTGCGTGAGATAGGGCGACTAACTAGGTTGTAACTACTGTGTTGTTGTTGTTGTTCTACTTCAATCTTCAACTGAATCGGGACATCTAAAACCTAACCTAACCTAACCTAACCTGAAATAACCTATCTACAGAAATTTAATAGTTTCTTATTTTCTTCTTCTACTACCTCTGTTCATTATCTTCTTCTCCTTCTTTTTCTTCTTTTACTACTTCTTCTTAATCTTCTTCTCTTTCTTATTCTTTTTCTTCTCCTTTCTCTTCATCTTAATCATCTCCTTTTTCCCCTACATCTTCTTTTTTATTATTTTTCTTCACCTTTATCTTGCTTTTTCTTCTCTTCTTCTTCTACTACTTCTTTTTAATCTTCTCCTTATTCTTCTTCTTCTCCGTTCCCTACTCCTTCTTCTTCTCAATCTTCTTTTTCTTCTTCTCCTCTATCTTCTTTTTTCTTATTTTTCTTCTCCTCTATCTAGTTTTTTCTTTTCTTCTTCTACTACTTCTTTTTAATCTTCTCCTTTTTTCTTATTCTTCTTCTCTGTCTCCTACTCCTCCTCCTCCTCCTCCTCCTTCTCATCCCATCTTCTTCTCCTTCTTCTCATTCTTTTTCTTTTCTATCTTCTTTTTCTTCTCTTTCTATTTCCTTTTTCTTTATCTACTACTTATTTTTAATCTTCTCCTTTTTTTCTTGTTCTTCTCCGTCTCCTACTCCTCCTCCTCCTCCTTCTCCTCTCATCTTTTTCTCCTTCTTCTCAATCTTCTTTTTCTTCTCCTCTATCTTATTTTTTTCATCTCTTTCTTATTATTTTTCTTCTCCTTCGGCTTCTTCTCCCATCTTCTTTTTGTTCTTCTCCATTTTCTTCTCCTTCTTATTCTTTTCAAACTTCTTATTATTCCCCATCTCAATTTTATTCTCCTACTCATTCTCAATCTTTTTTCATAATTTTCTTCTCCTCCTCCTCTTACTCCTCCTACTTCTCCTTCATCGTCCTCTTTATCTACTCTGTACTTCCTCTTCTTCTCCTTATTTTTCTTCTTCCTCTTTTTCTCAGTCTCTTCTTCATCTCCTCATCCCCTTCTCCTCCTTCATCTTCTTATTCTTCTCCGTCTTCTTCTCCTCCTCTTTCTTCTTCTAATCCTCAATCTTCTACTCTTTCTTTTCCGTCTCCTCCTCATCCTTCTTCTCCCTCTTTACTCGTTATCTATTGTGTATTTTCTCTTCTTCGTCTTCTTCCTCCTCCTCCTTCTCCTCAATCTTCTTCATCTTCTCAATTCTTTTTCTCCTTTTTTCGTCTCCTCATCCCCCCTCTACCACCTTTTCCTTCTCCCCCTCCTCCTCTTCCTCTTTCTCTCTCTTTACTCGTTATCTACTGTGTATTTTCTCTTCTTCCTCCTCCTCCTCCTCCTCCTCCTCCTCATTCTCATCTTCTCCCTCTTCTCCTCAATCTCCAAAGTGTATTCACCTCCACAATGCTCAGTCCACGAAGCAATCGCAGTTTGGAAAATTGTTCCACTATTTCTGAGCCTAGCAGCCGGTGCACCAGAAAGCCGACAATCAAAATTAGTGTGAATAATTGTTCTGACTTCAGGAGCCAGCGAGAGACGCAAGGCGCTCGTCGACTTTCCACTTTGAGTTTGAATTTTGGCGGCGGCGGCAAAGTCATGTCCGAGAACTACTACATTGCTGTGAAGGCATCGCTGCATGCCACCGATGTTCAGGTGTTTGGCCTTGAGGAGGTCGAGGTGTCTGCTCTGTTTGAACGATTTGTCGGATCGTCTAGAAACATCATTAACGGCGTACTCATAAAAGGTACACAAGTAATTGTTATCGTCAGGTTAGGTTAGGTAAAGTCAGGTTAGGTTAGGTTAGGTAAAGTCAGGTTAGGTTAGGTAAAGTCAGGTCAGGTTAGGTAAAGTCAGGTTAGGTTAGGTGAGGTTAGGTAAAGTCATTTCGCACCTTCCCAATTCTGTGCTTCAAAGTATCTCACTTTGTACAGCTGGGCATTCACGTTCCGATTTTCAGTACGACTTGGTAGGACTGCTAGTTGGATATTCGACTCCTCTCACGCTCCGACTTGCTATCCAACTTTAGTCCTTGTCTGTTTTAACAGCTGTGAACATCGCTCTCGAACCGAAAAATGTAACCGAAGTTGCCCGAAGGTCCAATACTGACTGAGATAAGTTGGACGACTTTGATCCGACTCCTCCACTCACGCTCCAACTCTGTCGACAGTCGGACCTTCCAGTCATCCCTCTAGATGTTCCGAATCATCCATCTACACTTCCAACTATCCAACAAGCCCATTCACGTTCCGATATCGGATCCAACTTTGGAGGTTGGACCACAAGTCGTACTGCATATCGGAACGTGAATCCCCAGCTTACTGTTATATGAGTTGTCATGACAGATATCTACTAATTCTGTGTACACTAGACTTCACGCCCAAGAATAAGTGTACAGAGTAATAAGTGTACTCAATGATAATCACCATCGCAAAATTAAACACAATCATCAGACCTAACCCTTGATTCAATTTGCTTAGTCTATTTCATGTCTGTTTTTGTTTTCTACAAAAAATCACTCTCACTTCACCAAGGCTGTGTTTCTTTGTTTCAGACAACTGATTGTTGAAATTTATCTTTATAGAAGAATAATTCTCCACAATTATAATATGTAATAGTCAATAAATTCTAAATATTTATCATTTCGAATGAGAGATCTCTTTCAATTCATCCTCTTAAGACCATAAATATACAGGGTGTCCTACGAGTAACCCGACAAACTTCTAAGGTGGTTTCCTCTCATCAAAATAATGAAAAATGTTTATATAAACATATGTTCGGAAATGCTTTGTTAGGGAGTTACGGCTAGTGAAAGATTTCGTCCGATTTTCTGGGAAAGGATGGAAACAAATAAAATAATTCTTTGATGGCGTTAAATTAGGTGTTACATTTATTGGATTTTATGTAAAATGAACTGAAAAATTGAATAAAACACTTCCAAGATCTCTAGAATCACCCATATTTGAGATATCAGACAAAATACGCAAAATTTGGTCTCAAAAAACATGTTTCGTTTATATTTGATCCACATTAACTTCGTTAAATGGGTAATAAATACGGAAAGTTTATAAACAAAACTTGTAGTGAATTTAATTCTGAAGAGAATGGTGTAAAATAGGCCAATAATAAACCATTTCTTTCACTAGCTGTAACTCTCTAACAAAGCATTTCCGGACATATGTTTATATAAACTTTTTTCATTATTTTGATGAGAGGAAACCACTTTAGAAGTTTGTCGGGTTACTCGTGGGACACTGTATATCTGCGCCACTCAACTGAGTTCAACTGACTATAAATACAATGCATATATCAGTTCTCTCAAAACTCTTTAGTATCTATTTTTTTCTCTAGTACCTAAACTTTGGAATTCCCCGATTAGTATCAGATCAATTTTTGTGTGTGCCTATCAGAATATTTTCCTTTATGATTATTTTTATGTTGATTTGTTTTTGATTTCTGTTTACTTGTGTATTGCATTCTCTTTATCGGTTTTGTTTTCCTCACGTAAGAGCTTGCCATTTCCTATTGGCATATTCTTAATTTCTTCTCAATTGTAGTAATGGTATTGTTCTTGTTTTATGTAGTTATTAAAAATTATTTTGTAGTTTTGTGAAATGCATGCTTCGAACGCTCTACATTCCTTTTTTAAATTTTCTTATGACTGTTAACAATTTATCTACTATCATTAACCTTGCCCCAAGTATTGTTTATTCTAAAATTTTGAGTTGATAATAATGGACTCGTGCCGTACAACCTTCGCGGCTATGCCATTATAATGCCTTATTTTATCCTGCTTTCCATGTTAAACTATGTGAATGCTTCGTTCTGTATTTGATTATTGTTATTGTTACGAGTTCTATCACTAAAATAATGCTGTCAACAATTAAAATTAACACTCGAACTTTATTTACAAAAATTACGTACAACACTAATCAGTTATCAGCAAGCACTAATCAGTTATGTCACACAAGAAAAATCAATAAGAAACAAATAGATCAATAACGTTCAGCTAATAATGAATTTGCTATAATGACAGTACAAAAACTAATTACTCACTTTCAAAAATCCCATCAATAAATAACTGAACACTTATAAAGTACAGACGTCGTATTGATATTCATACTAAGCAATGAGTATTCTGCTACACAGAAGAATGTCTACTGTTAAAAAGAATTTACCACATAAACTTATCACGAGCACTGTTTGTCTATTAAATTTGTATGCTGCCACTTGTTACGAAACGAACATAAAGGAAGTTCGAACAATAACTAATCTGCGGCTCACAAGGAGAGCTATTATATAACAGATTTTTGTTTATTCAGAAATTTCCACAAGTATATGAGCCTTTCAAACATTCCAGAAGCTCATTTGTTATAATGCTAGAACATCCCTGATAGATGTTTTTAAACAGATTATCTTGTCAATAGCTGCCCATACAAAGTTGAAGAATTATTTCAATCATAAAATTTCTCTTGATTTTGTAACTTAACTTTTCAACTCACAACCGTTTCTTCCTTTAAATACTGTAGCTTTAATCCTATTATGAAATTTTTCATAGTTTTTGACGTGATCTATGTGTTATGATTAATTGTTTTTAATTAATTGAATGTATCTTTATTATTGACATGTCACGGTTTGGTAAACAATTGTATTTATGCAAACATACGTGATGAATAAAGATCTAATCTAATTCCAGATCCATAATATTAGATCATTCTTAATGAGAGATTTCTAAGGAAGTTCTATTTGTCTATTTTTTGGCTCAAAAGTTTTTATGAAAATTCAATATTATAAACTATTTTTAACTGTTTTTAACTGTTTTTAGTGTTTCATTGTTTCAAGTGAACTTATAAATTAATAGTGGTTGAGTGAGAAGATTTATTTTTTTATTTTAGAGTGAAGGTTTTTAGCAAATCTTAAATTTTTAGTCTGTGTTAACCTCAATGTTTTTGTACAATGTAACTTATTCAAAATTTGTGAATGGAGCAGTTTTGGACTTGAGTCTGTTGCACCTTCACATTCGTTGTAAATTTGTCACAATAAATAAATAATAATAATAATAATAATAAATAATAAGAAGGATAAAGGAAGACATTAAATACATGCTAGAGATTTATGATCTCTATGCAAATAAGGCAGCCGGAATTTATTTCCGGCCATCGTTACATTTATGTATTTTTATATTAATTTCTTAAACTGAGACATTATTTGCTACTTTTACAACTACTATTACTAGTACTAAAACTTTGATTTGAAATCACTGTAATGAAATTATAAAAGGTTTTATTTTTATGAAATTTAGGTTAGTGGCGAAGGTGATATTGTGGAAGATATCCATAATGAATAATAAGACATGAAGTTGTCACAACTCATAGCTTCCTAAGACAGGAGGTTCCTAAATATATAGCTTCCTGTCTTTAGGATGCTATGCACTTCCACATTTATTGAAAGCCGTGAGATACTAGTTTCGGTTGTTATACCATTATCAATCTCAAACAAACTCTGAGTTTGTTTGGATTGATAATGGTATAACAACCGAAACTAGTATCTCACGATTCTCAATAAATTTGGTTGTGACAACTTCATGTCTTTTATTCATTATATAAGGTTTAATAACCTGAATTACTTGAAACCGTGTAATCCTGTTTGATTTTAAGAGTAACAGTGTCTTGTCTGTTGTAGGTGAACCCATCCGAGTGATAAACCTATTGAGCGAGCTCGGCTATAAAGTTGTGTGCAGTTCAGGCGAGGGCGAAATTGTGTGGACACTGTGCCGCGAGATCTTGGTAAAACACTTTCTCTCTCTTTCCTATATTGTTATTCAATGCCTGACTATGTACCCTCTCTCTTTTCAAAGCTTAGAGCTTACAAATGCATTCACATGAAGCTTTAAGCTTAGCTGATGTAACATTGATATATTGTGACACATTGACACATATAACTTTGTAAGTTTATGACACTAAGCTTAGGTTTTATTGAATTATTATGATTCCTCTATACATTTAAAATGAAGCTGCATGGTATATGTATGCTTTCAATTATTTTTTTATTATTTATTGGAGGAAAGATATGGTGACAACTACATGGTAACTACAGTACTAAGCTTAGGTTTTATTGAATTATTATGATTCCTCTATTAAAATTAAAATGAAGCTACGTGGTATATGAATGCTTTCAGTGATATTTTCTATAATATATTGGAGGAATTTTTTTCTTTTTTTCAGTGGACGAAGCCCACATGGGCCTAAAACCTGTGCGTGGGTAATGAATTAAATGTTGGTGATTGATGAGTTGGACCTACAGTTTTAGGTGGGTTCCGAATCACCGAGAAATGATTTTACAGCAGAGAACAGAGTCTTTTTTGCTGGCCAATCCAATCGGTCACCCTTACAAAGAGCGCCCCAGAGTTTCGTAGCTTATCTGTTATTGAACAGATACCTGCTACGGCACTCGGCTATCCCTTCCCACAATATACGGTGATAACTACATAGTAACTACAATTGTTACAATTGAGGGAAGTGATAGCCGTGAGCCGTAGCAGATATCTGTTCAATCAGATAGAGATAAGCTGCGTTCTCCTGGACACTCTTTGTAAGGGTGACCGATTAGATTGGTCAGCAAAAACGTCACTGTTCTCTGCTGTAAAGTCACTTCCCGTTGGTTCGGAACCCTTCTAAAACTGTAAGTCCAGCTCATCAATCACCATCATTCAACTCATTGCCCAAGCACAGGTCTCAGACCTATGTGAGCTTCATCCTCCAAAAAAAAAAATAATGTGGTAAATAATTGAATAAACTCTACACAGAAAAGTAGAAGAGGATTAAATTAAGGAAGTAAATAATTATAATTTATATTTTGGGGTGGTGGAGGAAATGTGGATAAGTGTGATAGATGAATTGAAACTGGCGGCTCTGGTAGCGGAGTTGGTTGGAGCGCTTGTCTGTGATAAGACAAGGGGCTCTGACTGGCTTCGTTTCCTACAGCCTTGGCTTCGAATCTCATTCAGCGATTCACATCATTACCCACGCACAAGTCTCAGGACTCATGTGGGCATCAATAAAAAAAAAAAAACTACCAGTAGAAATGCTTAGACATTAAAAAGTAATAAATTAAATTAATATGATAAATTTTATATAATAAACAATGAACATATAAAGAAGGTATCTTTATACCTATATGATTGGAACGAACAATGGAAAGTTGCTAATATTTATTTATTTACATACAAAAGGTCGCAGGACAACCAATTAAGAGCTTTAATGACAATCAATAAAAATCAATTTCGAAACTGTCAAAAATAGAGATTAAAAATAACAAAAAAGATGAAGAATCCAATAATAAGAAAGAAAAGAAGAAACAATCAAAGATATAGTGAAAAGTAGAAACCAATAAATAACAGAATATAATGAAGTAAGGAAAAACTGAACTTTAACGGCCAGTTTTAGAATATTTGAATAAAAATGCTCAAAGAAAACATTAATAAGGCTTGATTGGTAAGGGAATAAGAATAAGAACAATAATGTGGAATTTTTTGCCGCTGAAAATTGGAATTGAGAGTAAAAACAATTTCATTGTTTTGTAGGCTTGATTTGATGATATTGTTAAGCTATGTTCTCCTAGCGGACGTTGAACGGAACAAATACGGAAATTTAGAGAGCTTTTCATTGTTGGCGCATCTCAGCGTCATTTTTCGTTCCGTTCCGTTCTCGTAACTAGCTAAAAAAAACTTGATTAGTCAGAAGAATGAGATTTCTGAGCTGTTGTTTTTGTAGAAGATGTTGATGTTAAGTTGAACAAACTAATCGTATTTTTCAATGAGCAGTAATTGAGGTCTAATGAGGTCTTGAGTTGTGAGTAGGAGAAAGGTTTAACAAATGAAAGAAAACCAAAGAGAAAAATAAGACATACTTTGAGGAGAACCAGGTAGTCTTGAAGGGTTTTGTAGATTTATTTTTAAAACGAATGTTCGTTGATGGACAATCTTAATTTATTAATGATAATTTCAGTGTTTTGAATTTGAAATAATTGTAAAACTCATCCACTGTACAATGTAATTATCCTAGAAATTACTGTATTGTAAGGAATGAACGTTTTTCTGCTTATTTTAACTGCTCAGCTTCTCTAATATCACGTTTTCTCTATTTTGCGTCAGTTCACCTACTAACTATTTTGTGCTGTTACTTTTAACGCTTTGCTTTAAATTTTTTCCCGGTTTTAATTTCATTTTTCACGATCTAGATTGTTTGTAAAAAAATATAACTTAATTCCCGTTTTTTTTAATTACGTAGATAATCAAATAAATTTTTAATAATGATAATAATAATAATACTGTAATAATAATAATAATAATAATTAACTCACAGATAATTGGAATTTTGTAGGGACGAATTTTATTTTGGTATTGAATAATCATTGAAAAACGTAGTTCAAAAATTCAGGCAGTCCGCACATTGAGCGTTTGATAAGCTTCAAAAAAGACGCTTCAAATAAATGGCTGTCATTGACTGATGTGACGACTCATGCAATGACAGTTATTTATTTGAAGCGTTGAATCGACTCCACGCTTGGCAAACGCGCCGTGTGAGTGCCGTATTTTCTGACTTATTATTCTACTAGTGAGTCATGAATTCATTATTTTTATTAATTCATTATTTCCGTTTTCTGGCGTTTACAAAATGATCGGGCGTTGTAATTTTATTCTTATATAAAATTAATTAATCAAATTTATGTTTATTTTAAAAATATAAAGAAAAAAGGAACGAAACGTATAAATAATTTTTATTTCACTGCAACCTACTAAGCTAGCTTCACAATTAATTGATTCCGTTTTTAGTCTTTATCGCGGGGTTTTCAATTTATTGAAGCAATTAATGCTTTTTAATAACATATGAAACGAAGATTTTCTGCTCAAATAATGCCCAGTTGCTACACACTAACTCAATTTTGAAACAATTTCCAGTCATGCTTATTGAAAAATGTCAGGACTTGACAAAATCTTTTGTCAAATTAATTAAAATGTGCAAGGGTTGAATACAGAATTGAGAATTATTTTAAAAAAAAAAAGCTTGCAGTTCCGTATATAGTCCAGTGAGATAGGTATAGTCAACTGAGAAATTCGATAGTGGATAATCGGTCGATTTGTACCAAACCCAAAGCTAAACCTAACCTATCGACTATCGCTTCCCTCAGTCGATTGTTTCATTGGACTACATAAGGAACTGCAGCCAAAAAAGAATCTAGTCAAAAAGGATCTTCGTGCCGTAAGTCAATTAGTTCATGTATTTTCAAACAGGTATTGTACTGTTTCTATTGAGTTCTCTGCTCTCCCCCCTCCCCCCTCTGAATAGAGTATTTTCTATTTTTGTTTTTGATACATTTTTTATCTGCTTCTTCCTCCCAAATATAGTATTTGTGCCTTTTTGATTGTGAGGCGGTGCGCAGGGTTTTTGTTGTAATGTTTTTCGGAGCTTCTTGTATTGAATATTATTAGGGCTTTGAAATGTTATTTATTGCTGTGGGGAAAAAAATTCTTCTATTAGTTTGTGAAATGTGGGGGATGAAAGTTTTGGTTTTTGGAGTCATTTGATCTCACCTACGGCCGCTTAGCGCAGTTGGTTGGGGCGTCGCAACTTCAGCTTGCTGTCGTTTAAGCGGTCGTGGGTTCGAATCCCGCTCCGTCTGGCATCTATATGTTATAATTCACCTCATTACCCACGCACAAGTCTCGGACTCATGTGGGCATCATCAGTAATAAATAAAATTTGAACTGATAATTTTTCCATAACTAAAAGACTCCTTGAGGAATAAAATGGCATATATTTTATTTCAATCTAACCAATCGTTTATTCAAAATATTTTTTTGAAACATTGAAACATTTAAAAAAGAATGTATTTTAAAAAACCTAATTGCTTGGTCGGAGTAAAAAATGTGTAATTTATTCATCAAGGTGTCTTTGTAATATAAAATTTATCAAAAGTTTAAAATCACTTGTAGGTGAGATCAATTGCCCCCAAAAACCGAAAAACTTCAACTTTGAACCCCCATATTTCACAAAATAATTGATGAAAAAACTTTTTCTCACACCAATAGATTGCATTTCAAAGCGGTAGCCTAATAACATCCAATACAATAGACTTCGAAAAATATTATGACCATAAACCCTGCGCACAGCCTTGATAAATTTTCATCAGTTGGAAAATTGTTTTTCTCTTTTTACCCATTTTTTTTAAACTGTTTTTTTATTTGTTTGATGTTTTCAAACGATCAAAGTCACATGTAACTGAATTGTGTTTTTTGCAGTTGAAGGAGCGTAATGCAGGTGTCATTATTAGAGATTTAAAGGATTCGAGGTATATAATAAACTGCTCCGTTTAGTATAGCCATCAAACAGTATTCATTAATATTTGTCTTAGATTAACCTTGGGATAGAATTCGATTGCTATGCATGACTAAGAAACGTATTTTAACTCTTGAATTTAGTTTCATGTTGGTTGAAGGTCCTTCATTGTTATGTTATTTCATAAATTTGTTCGATTCGCCGATATTTAGACAATTTATTATGAACTAGCAGGTTACCTGATTCAATTGAATCTGGATTTCTAGAATGTGTCATAGCCTGTCTACAAATTTAATAGTCTCTTTTCTTATCACTCTTCTGTCTCCTAATTCGTCTTCCCCTTCCTTTTTCTTATTCTTCACTTTTTCTTATTCTCCTCCTACTTCCTCCTCCTTTTCCTCCTCCTCTTTCCTCCCCTTTTCCTCCTTCCTCTTCTTTCTCATTCTCCGTCTTCTCTTTCCTATTCTTGTACTTTTTCTACTCCTCCTCCATCTTCTTCTCTACTTTCCTCTTGTTCTTCCCCCCTCTTCCCTTTATCTTCCATTCTCCTCCTCCATTTTTCTTCTCCAACTGCTCCTTCCCTTCCTTCTTCTTTCATCTTTATCTTCTACTCTTCTACTTCTTCAACTCTTTTTTCTGCTTTTTCTCTTTCTTGTTCATCATCTTCCACTTCTTCTTTTTTTGCCTTCTATTCTTCTTCTTATTCTTCCCATTCCCCCTCCTTCGTCTTTTTCCTCCCCTTTTTTCTCTTTCTCCTTCTTCTTCTCTTTCTCCTTTTACTTTTTCTTCATTTTCTACTCCTCTTCCCCTCCTCCATTTCTCTTCTCCAACTGCTTCTCCCCCTCCTTCTTTGTCTTTTTCTTCATCTTCTACTTTTTGTGCTTTTTCTCTTTTTTCTTCTTCATCATCTTCAAATTCTTCTTCCCTTTCTTTTTTCGCCTTCTATTCTTCGTAAAATACCTACCTAACCTAACCTATCCTATTCTCCTCCCTCCTTCTTCTTCCTCTCCTTTTTCTCTTTCACCGTCCTCTTCTCCTCTTTCTCCTTTTACTTTTTATTTTTCTACTCCTCCACCTTCTTCTCTCTTTTTCCCTCTCCTTCCCCCTCTTCTCTTCTTCCTCCCCTTTTCCTCCCCCATCTTTCTTCTTCGTCTTTCTCTTCTTCTTCCCCTTACCCTCCTCTATTTTTCTTTCCCCCTTCTTCTTCTTTGTCTTTTTCTTCTTCCTTTCTTCTTTATTTTCTTTTCTTCTCTTTTTTCTACTTTTTACTTTCTTCTTCATCATATTCTACTTCGTCTTCTCTTTCTTTATCTTCTTTTTCTTCTGTATATTTCTTCACATTCTTCTTCCTCTCCTCCTTCAATTGTAAGAGTTTCGTCGACAGATAACACCAAGTAGCTGTTTATTTAATTGAATCGTCTATGAAATCAAAACAACATGAAAGGCATTCCCAAACCTTGCGAAAATTAAATTTTCTAGAAATCAATTTTCAAAATACTAATGGGAAAATTATAACTCAATAGCTTTATGGGTGTAGAAGGATCGTAAAATGAAATTTTAATATTTATTGAATAGAGAAGGATCGTAAAATAAAATTTTATTATTTATTGAATTATCAGAAGCTAATATTTATTTCGGATTTCCGTTTAAATACAATATTCTAAAATGTTAACAGTTCTTCACATGACAAAGGGACTCTTTCAAATGAAGTAATGCTTGTAGTATCAATTCTTAATTATGGTACTAAAATTAAGTAATTCAATCTGCTTTATCTAGGCTAAAAATCTCAATAAATTAATAATCATAATGAAAAAAAATATCAAGATTATCAACCTCTCAATCATTGTTAAAATGAACTAATTACAAATCCTTACTATTTATAAAATAGTGACAGAATTAATGCTAAATTTACAATTTACTTTATGATTTTTCAAAGTTAGAACCAGTAAAAAGTTTGTAATGCACGACACCCTTCGCTTCAGCTTCCTTATTTCTGATAATTTTTCATATTACTATTCTCTTTTATATGCATGATTTTACTGATATATGCATGTTGAAACCAGCAAAACTTTATGAATTATCTGAGATGTTTTCCATGACGAAATACTTGATGAACAATCTAATATCAAAACTGACACTGTATTTCTATTTAATATATGATTTTCACTCACACTGGTGATACTGAAGGGATGCATTCCACTTCTAAAGCATTTCACTTTTGAAGCTTCTCTTTAGAAGTAAAATGCATCCCTCCAGTATCACCAGTATGAGTGAGTGAAAATCATATATTAAATCATAGAAATACAGTGTCAGTTTTGATATTAGATTACAGTATTAATTATTTCTAGATTACCGCTTGAAGGTAGTACTTGTTTTGAATTGGATCAATTATGCGCTTGGGGAAATGCCAGTATTCAAATATCATCTTGCATAATATTATATAGTGTATAGTATTAGATGTAGTATAGATGTTGATACTATGTGTATACTTGAGATGTGTCCATTTATAATCATCACTCAACGTTTGATAATTATTTTTCTCTATGCTTTGAGTTGGTGATCAGCTATTGAAGTATTTTATCATCTGGCTCTGGTAGCGCAGTTGGTTGGAGCGCTTGTCTAAGATGAGATAAGGCTCTAGCTGTCTTCGTCTCCTGCAGCCTTGGGTTCGAATCTCATCCAGCCATGAATGTTTCTCATCATTCACCCATTTACCTCATTATGCTCGTCTTTGGACTCATGTAGGCATCATCGGCAATGAAAAATGATTGAATTTTACCAAATATATATATTTTTTTGAGGTTGAAGCCCACATAGGTCTTGAACCTGTGCGTGGGTAATGAGTTGGATGATGGTGATTATTGAGTTGGACCTACAGTTTTAGGTGGGTTCCGAACCACCGGGAAGTGATTTTACAGCAGAGAACAGTATCTTAAATAATGATATCTATCCTACTTCTCACTTCTGTATTGAATTATCAACTGAAAATTACAAAAATTTATAATTTACAGTTTTTATAATCGAATAATCCTTTTCAAAATTGAATATCGTTAATGTTCTGTACTGAAGTGATATGCTGTGCTATGTGGATTGAAAAATTATGGTACGCTTACTGAAACGAAAATCTTAAAAATGATATACTGCAATATCTTCTATCTATGTATTACCTTAATAGAAATGAATGGGTGGTGATTGGTCATGCGGTGAGCGTGGTGTTCAAGTGATCATGATGTTCAGTCACGACCGCTCAAGACTGCGCTTGGATGGGTGACCGTGCTTCAATGACTTGATGTTACAAGCTTTATTATCACTTACCCGGTGGTTCGGAACCCTCCTAAAATAGTAGGTCCACCATGTTCCCCGTAACATGGCTCAAACGGCGAGGTGGAACTACCCGTAAGGGTCTCCCCACCATTAAAAGCCATACGCTTATTATTATTATAGAAATGAATTTATTCTGGTATTTGAGCGGATTCTAAGGTAATCTCTTCTTGAAGCTCTCCTCTGCTGACCGGACACACTATCAGGTCGAATAGGCCAAACTAGCCCAAAAGACAATTGAATGAAATACTTTCAATTGTCCTGAATTAGTAATGTAATGTCCAATAAATTATACGCTTACATACATACATACAAAAAGTCTAGCTACGTTCGAGCTACCTCGTCTTATTAGGGCATTATGAGTATCACACAGATTAAGAAACTAAGAATTAGAACTACTTTTCTCAGACATTTGATGCTCAGTAGAATAATTAATTGTTTTTGTACACTTCATTCAATTTCAATAAAGATAAAGAATACAACTATTTTGGGCGCACAGTCTGAATTAATGCCAAGTGACTGTGTACTTCATTTTTATTTTGTTCTTTTTTTATTGCTGATGATGCCCACATGAGTTCGAGACTTGTGCGTGGGTGAATGATTAAACATAGATGCCAGATGGAGGAGCGGGATTGAAATTGAAATACTTTATTCTCCAAAATTAGCATAACAACAATAATTACAATTGGAAAATACAATATATTGGAGGCTCCTCTTATGGGCAGCACATGCCTGTGAGAGAGGAGCGAGTTGTATAATAGCATTATTACAAACTAGCTTACAATGTTAAAAGCTACAAAATACATTGCTAAATAATATAATAAGTTAGTTTGTTGATATACTTTATGAGGAGAAGGATAAATAAATTCGAACCCACGACCGCTGAAACGACAGCAAGCTGAAGTTGTGACGCACCAACCAACTGCGCTAAGCTGCCCGCCATATTGTTCTTGAATTAGTATTGTGTACAGTTTATTTTGTTTCAATTTATATTTTTTAGTGTATTTCTCTATTGATTTTCAGCAACGACTCTCCTTCGCCCTTAATCATTTTATCCTCCCACTGAATGTTTTGTTACGATGTAAATGAGATCCTGCGATCTTTAACACTCGATCATTTGCTCGGTTACTGTCTGATGACGAACGGAACTGTTAACTCCATCTTGACTACTCTGTAAACATTTTTTTACAACGTTCTAAGCTTGAGCGTGACTTACCTACCCCTTAA
This sequence comes from Conomelus anceps, assembly GCA_948455865.1. Classification (NCBI taxonomy): domain Eukaryota; kingdom Metazoa; phylum Arthropoda; class Insecta; order Hemiptera; family Delphacidae; genus Conomelus; species Conomelus anceps. The sequence continues at coordinate 88,297,143 of OX418218.1, read as the reverse complement.
CCCTCAAATAATTTGTTTTGTTTTGATCTGTTTTGTTCTTTATATGAGAGTTTTAGTGTACCCTTAATCCTCCCTCATACCCAACACCCCTTACCCTCAAATGATTCGCTATTTATTTGTTGTTTGTTTTGTTTTGCGCTTTAGCATACCGATCCAATATCTTTATTATCTGCGATTCATAATCACATCCGTTCTGCGCATGCGCATAAAATTTGAATTTATTAATAGTGAGACGATAACGATATTGGGACGTTGTGCGAATGCTTTATTACTTTTATTTTTGTCCATACCTCCCAATCTAACATTATTATTTTTACATTTGGTTTTCTCCTATACCCTAAAGTAAAACCTAACAATTCTTTCTTCACTTTTTGTTTTCCACTAGATATGGCTTCAAGATTTTTCTTTATCTTTTTTGTTTGGAACTTCTCACATATATTTATTCACTTTTCAAGTTGAAATTCTAAATTTACACCAATTACGAGTTTGTTTAACCGTTAATTACTTGAATACGTTTTTGTGTTTTGATCTAAATGCGGTGAACTTGGTTTGATACCATACGCCTAGTTTCTTCTTATCATGCGCAACATATTAAACAAGAGTTTTGTTTATCTTTTTTGTTTGGTTAACTTCTCACATATATATTTATTCGCTTTTCAAGTTGAAATTCTGAATTTACACCAACTACGAGTTTGTTTAACCGTTAATTACTTGAATACGTTTTTGTGTTTTGATCTAAATACGGTGAACTTTATTTGATACCATACGCCTATTTTTTTCTAATCATGCTCTACATAGAAAACTTTCTCCAAAAATTCACTCTCGTAAAGAATTTTCAAAAAATTAGCATTGCCTAACCTATTTGTGCTTTTCCATTTTCGGCTTTCTATTGACCACAACTGACCGGTGCTCTATCAACATTTATGCATTATTTATGAGCTGCAGGCGAGTGCAGAATAATTTCTTGAGTGCAGCAAAGATTTGTACATTTCATTTTTTTGTTACACTTGATAGAAAGTTGCTACTTTCTATAGATTTGTCAGGCATGGAAAGTGCCTCTTTTCTGTACTAGATCGGAAAAATCAGCTGACAAATAGGGCCGTACAAGATAGAAAAAGAAAACAGCTGGAGTGCGGCAATTTTTTTCTGTTCACTCACATATTATATGTATTGATTTTGTTGACTCATTACATTACTCAATACCTGTCTCGAATATTATCCAGCTGATTGCACTAGGCCAGGCTGGGTTCCTCAAAGTGTGGTCCACGGACCCCTGGAGGTCCTCGGGCGTGATTTTGGGGGTCCACAGAGGATATTGGAATTGTTATTTTACAAATCATGTATATCAATAAAAAAATATGTACAAAAACTATTAGAAAAATTTTTTCCATCCTGAATAATATATTCTCTCTATTTTAAACAAATATCTTTCAAGTGGTTATTAAATAAATAAATAAAGCCTTTATTAGTTTCCAATTTTCAATAAATACAATTTTTCAAAATAAAAGTATTAACTCTAGCATCAAAATATAATTATAGTAAATCCTTCTTTCATTATAATGATTCATCAATAATTTCAGTTCTTGAATTAATAGTTCACATCGTAGTTCACTAATATAATTCATACAAATAGTAAGAGTTCATTTATAAAGTTCACTGTATTTATTAATTTTTTTTTAAGTAAGTTGAAAAAGAGATAAATTAATATTAGTTTTCTTATTTTCTTCAAGCGAGTGTTCTCCAAAATATGTTTCTTCATTCGTTAATACTGATATTTGGAAACTAGGCCCGCTATCGGGCGTAGGCCTCCCCCAAGATTTTCCATCGATGTCTATTTTCCGCTACTAACATCCAGTTTTTACCTGCCGTCTTGACGATGTCGTCTTTCCATCTAGCGTGTTGTCTTCCTATTCCTCTTTTTCTCCAAGTTGGTTCCCAGCTTGTTACTTTCTTGGTCCATCTTCCATCCTGCATCCTTGCAATGTGGCCAGCCCATTTCCATTTGAGACCTTTTATTGTTTTTGTTACATCCTCCAATTTTGTTATATTTTTTATAAACGTGTTCTGGATTCTTTGAATTCTTCTAATGTTCAAGATGCTTCTCTCCATCGCAGTTTGGGTGGTTTGCAGCTTTTTCAAAGTCCTCTTCTTACAGGCCCACGTCTGCGCACCATAAGTAAGTGCTGGTAGTACGCATTGTCTCAGTACTTTTACTTTAGTCGCTACATTTACCACTTTACTTTTCATAATTGACTTCAGTGACCAATACTTCTTCCAAGCTATGGCGCACCTTCTGTTAATTTCTTTCTCTTCTCTTTCCTTGAAAGAAAAAACACTGACCAAGATAAATAAGAAGTGGTTATTACGACTAAATTAATAAAAATTGTAAAGGGTAATTTTTTAGGGGTCCGCAATGACAACATTAGTAATTCAGGGGGTCCTCAATAATAAAAAGTTTGAGAACCCCTGCACTAGGCTATCATTATCTCAGTTTATGGGAATTCGCCCATCAAATTCTGAATCTAAATAAAGCAGCTGATTCAATTGTCTCACATAGTTTTGAATGTCTCGAATATTATCCAGCTGATTGCATCATGCCTTTCTATAAAGTGTAACAAAAAATATCGTGCATTACATGGCTGTAAACTTTTGCTGGTTCTCGCATATTCTCGTTTCTGCACTTGGCTATCGCCTCGTGCATAAACTATCTATCCTATGCTCGACCAGCAAAACGTTTCTTTCCAGCCTAGTAACGTTATATACTATTTCCTACAGTTGGCCCACCTGGTATGCGACAAAATAAAATGAGTGCGGCAAAGTCAGCTGGAGTGCCACAAAGTAAAATAGTGTAGGAATCAGATGCTTTGTAGGGTAACTGTAGGAAACCATTATTTGCCATTATATTACCATTTTTACTTGTAGTAGAGATTTACAGTGCAGTATTCTGGTTCACATACTTGATTAAATTGAATCATAATATTGATAAGTGTATTTCTTGGAGGATGAATCCCACATAGATCTGAGACCTGTGCGTGGGTAATGAGTTGGCTGATGGTAATTGATGAGCTGGACCTACAGTTTTAGGTGGGTTCCGAACCACCGGGAAGTGATTTTACAGCAGAGAACAGTATCTTTTTGCTGGCCAATCTAATCGGTCACCCGAATGAGTGCCTTGGAGAACGCAGCTTATCTCTATCTGATTGAACAGATACTTGCTACGGCTCACAGCTATCACTTCCCTATTATTAATTTATTTTATTTTTAATTCAGTTCAATTGTGATTGTTTGTTGGATTAGGTGCCAAGTCAAATTGAAGGAACAAGTGCCGCTGGCAGCAAGGAGTGAATTGGAGGTGAGAGGCGTGAGTGGCGGAAGGGGCAATGCCGCACTTGGTGGTGAAGGCAACCGAGGACGGCCAGCAGAGCGTTGTGTTCGGACTCAGTCAGAGCGAATCGGCGACGGTGGCGGCGCCCAATACAGGCCTCGCCTTCTGGGGCAGTCGCATCGGACAGGACGGACAAACATTTAACAATCCGCCACTGCAGGTGAGCTCCTCCCGACCACAAATCACTGAATTATAAAAAAATAATTTTTGTTATTTAGGGCCGTATGCACAATAAGCGTTTAAACTGGGTTTAATCTAAACTTCGTTTACCATGAACGACAGTTTAAACTTGAGTCTGTATGCTCAATAAAAAAGAAAGGAACGTTTAGTTTAAACAGCCTTTCAGAAGCATGGCGATGAGTTGGCTAACCTGACTTCCCATAAGTGCATGCAAAATATTGAATTTACAGATTCTTTTCTACAGATGTTTGTTCTTTGCCTGAACACGCTAGGAAAAAGTTATTAAAAATAGTAGTTTTGTTGGATAGTTTATTAGTTTTCAGTCTATAGTCTTTTATTATTTCTAGAACTATATTAGCGGTATGTTTGCGTAGATGAAATCGGTTAAATACTCAACTTCATCCCATTTGAAAAAATGATCTATCCTCATACGAATATTTCATGGCCATCGTCATTCCATATTTCGTATTTCCATAGCATCCATAAATTCTAATAATAAATTATAGACTAGTAATACTGAGGAAATAATTGCACTATATAATACTCCAACTGAAAAACTAAATCGTTTATGATGTGTGAAACAATATTGATAAATAATTACTTTACTTCGCTTGGTACCAGAAACTTGGTTAGGACTATAATCGCTTATTAAACGTCTCTTGCTGGTGAAAACCACCAAATCTGGACGTTTATGCTAAACTCAGTTTAAACTAGGTTAGAGAGTTGAAATCGCATTGAGCATACGAATCTACAGTTTAAACCAATTTTAAACTATTTACATACTCAACTCAGTTTAAACGCTTATTGTGCATACGGGCCTTAGAAATACTAATGAGGGCCGTATTTATGAAAGTAACTTGAAGCGTTTTATCTAAGTATGACTTGGAAAGGCTCTATGACATTGAACTTGGTCACACGCTAACCTAAAATTGTGTTGTGTTATCAGGCACTCATAAACATAAAATAACATACATGAAAAGATAAAAATACTGCACTGCATGTTAATTTACAGTTACTGTTACGTAATTATTGTCACACCAATACCACTTATATTAATATTTACTGTTTTCGAATTTGAAAATACAATAGAATTTTGATGTAGTGTAGTCAGCGCTATCTTACAGCAGACCAAAGAACTTTGCGTTTACTCCAGTGCACTCCACTTAGGTACATCCCAACTGGTTGATCTTTATTCCAGGAGAAAAGAAACATTTATAGGTTAGAAGTCGATTCATATAAAGAAAGTAAAAATAGTTTCAATATAGGTCAAATAAACAGTGAATTACATTGCAATGGTGCAAAAATTGAATGTGATGATTTTATTTTGATGAGCCGATGGAATACTAAAAAATGAAGCCAAAATATGAAAGAACATAATCTCAAGAACGGCTTCAAGATAGCCCTCTGCCTAACTTGGCTAAGAATGGATTTGAGATGAAATTTTAAAGATAAAATTTAAAATTAAATTTTAAATTAATTTCTTGACTAATAAGTTGAGAAGATCTTCAGGTGAGGCTCTTAAATACGAACTTAAGTTGAAGCTTTGATTATACTGGGTGAGCTTTCTAGCTGACAAGTCAGGTTACAAGCCGACCCAGCTGTCCCTGCCATATTTATGTAGTGTAGATTAATGTTTTTTAATGTAAATTATTAGTGTTGAATTATTTATCAGGAGTCAGGGCTATGTTGGCTAAGAATGTATTTGAAATAAAAATTTTATGAAATGCTTGACTTAATTTAAGAATATCGAAGAGTATCTTTCACCATTCAATATATATTGAGCCTTGCTGGCTTCCATTTCTGGTTACACTAAAAGTTCCACTATACTGTTATCCCGCTTTGTAGCCTAGTATAATGCTGCCCAGTATAAATAATTTTTTTTTCTGAGGATGAAGCACACATAGGTCTGAGACCTGTGCGTGGGTAATGAGTTGGATTATGGTAATTGATGAGTTGGACCTACAGTTTTAGGTGGGTTCCGAACCACCGGGAAGTGATTTTCAGCAGAGAACAGTGTCTTTTTTACTGGCCAATCTAATCGGTCACCGTTACAAACAGGACCTATGTATTAAGTTATTTATGTATTAAGAGCGTGAAGCGCGACTTTATCGCTCGAGCCAAAACATCCAGAAATGCAGTTGTAGGAAAAATATTGTATGTAATTCGGGCGTGAAGCTTCTTTATCGCTCTCGCAAAACTACTGCGCTCCGCTATGCGTCGCGCAACTGTTTAGGCTCGTGCGATAAAGTCGCGCTTCACGCTCTTAATACATAAATAACTATTAAATCGTCAAATTGAAAGAAAAACACAGACAATATTTTTTTTTGGAGGATGAAGCCCACATATGTCTGAGACCTGTGCGTGGGTAATGAGTTTGATGATTGTGATTTATGAGTTGGACCTACAGTTTTAGGTGGGTTCCGAACCACCGGGAAGTGATTTTCAGCAGAGAACAGTGTCTTTTTTACTGGCCAATCTAATCGGTCACCGTTACAAACAGGACCTATGAGAACGCAGCTTATCTATCTGATTGAACAAATACCTGCTACGGCTCGCGGCTATCACTTCCCTTATGACTCCATCATTCAGCCAATTGAAAATTCCAATTTTTTAGGTATAATTAATGCTCCCTCCACTTTCTTATACCTCCATGCAATGTAATTAGAAAACAAGATGTCTTCTAATAAAAAGCATTGCCTCCATGTTAAAAACCATGCAGTTTGCAGAGACCATTTCATTCAAGATCAGCTGACCTCAAAAATTGGAATTTTCAATTGGCTGAATGATGGAGTCATAAGGGAAGTGATAGCCGCGAGCCGTAGCAGGTATTTGTTCAATCAGATAGATAAGCTGCGTTCTCGTAGGTCCTGTTTGTAACGGTGACCGATTAGATTGGCCAGTAAAAAAGACACTGTTCTCTGCTGAAAATCACTTCCCGGTGGTTCGGAACCCACCTAAAACTGTAGGTCCAACTCATCAATTACCATAATCCATCTCATTACCCACGCACAGGTCTCAGACCTATGTGTGCTTCATCCTCAAAAAAAAATTATTATTTATACTGGGCAGGGTAGCAGCATTATACTAGGCTACAAAGCGGGATAACAGTATAGTGGAACTTTTGTGCGATCGGAGGTCAGTATAGTACATTACTAATTTTTTTAAAACCCTTTGACAATAAAGATTGATTTATTTATTCATTGTATGGATCACTTTTTTCTATTTTTTTTTAACCCCTTTGGCAATGATTTATTCACCCATTCATTGTATAGATTACTAGCTGGCTCGACGCGCGTTGCTACGTTCTCATAAAAATACTCCTTGATTTTATTATTCGCCACCTCCCGCTGAGGTTATATTTCAAATTAGGAAAGAAGTTAGTCCTAGGGCTCTTCCAGCTGATCATAGAGGCTTCGTTGTTTTCTTAATCACCACCTCTGAATGAAGAAACATTTCAAATTTAAACCTCCTACGACTGTAAAGGTAGAAGCTAGGTTTTTGATTTTGTTATTTGCCACCTCCCGCTGAGGCTGTATTTCAAATTTCTAGCTGCATTGGTTAACAGATGTCATCAACCTGGCATAATTACATTTCATCATACCTAGTCGTATGTTTCCTACATATTGCAAGGCTCCGAATGCACGGTAGCCTACATGCAAAGTGCAAAGTCTTTTGCTGTTCAAAGACAGCGTAAATAACGCCGCTAAGGGGCCTGCCATATGATTAAAAACTGTTGACTTCTATCAGCTGTTTGGCCGGCAAGTTCAGTAGGTTAGGTCTATAAAATGGATTAATTAATAATAATAATTTATTTTTGAGGATGAAGCCCACATAGGTCTGAGACCTGTGCGTGGGTAATGAGTTTGATGATTGTGATTTATGAGTTGGACCTACAGTTTTAGGTGGATTCCGAACCACCGGGAAGTGATTTTACAGCAGAGAACAGTGTCTTTTTTGCTGGCCAATCTAATCGGTCACCGTTACGAACAGGACCTTTATTAGCTCCCCTATTAAAATTTATGGTCAGAAACCATCCCCAATATTCACACAACATATTCCCAAAATTCTATGCCGATCTGTCAAGTAGTTTTGAAGTCTATAGGGAACATACATACAGACATTCATTTTTATATATATAGACTATTCTCTAAAAGTTCTGATGAGTTCGTTACTCCTTTATGTAGGTACTTCCAAATTTAATTTTCTACAATCTAATGGTGATTGTTTTACAGGTCCTGTCAGTTTTGGAGCAGATATTCGGCTACCGAGTGCTAACTTCTACTACGGGACCTCACGCATCGGCCATTTGGACACTGCACAGACTGTACTGAGAGACCGTTTGAGTATGAGTGTAGCGTGTACAAGTTTACTAGTTTCAGTGTTAGTGTGAGTGTGTTTAGTGTACTACTACTATACCTATATATACAAGTGTAAATATGTCACACGAGTGTCACGCGTGTTGTGCGCATGCGCCTTCGTCTACTTCCCAGACGCTGGACGAAATGGATTTTGAACGAGGCATTTGGTCGGCAGGTAAATGTCGCTCATTTTTCTACTTTTATTAGTTTTATTTATTTATTTTATTTTATTTTTGTGTACTTGCGATTTTCGTTTGTACCGTATTTTGGGTGAATAATAAATAATAATTTTATTTCCTTTTCAATATACAATACAAAGAATTTAAACCAAGCGGTTCAATAATTATATTCAGGTAATAATAAGATACATATAATATATTTTGGAAATCATCCTACCCCACTATGGCATGCCATGTTCTAGAGTAGGTGTTAGTAGGGGAAAAAGGAGGTTTTGTCAGTTTTCAAAATTACAAGTTTCCATCATAATCATTGTTTGAAAAAAATCCTCTCTATATGCTGTCTGTCAATATTTATTAGCCAGTTATGAAGCTGTTGCTTGAATTTCTTGATATGTCCTATTGCTTTAATGTTTTCAGGAATTAAGTTGTAGATTTTTGGTGCTAAATGATTGAAGTGTCTTTGATTGAGAGCCTTTTTTGCCCTGTTTGATATGAGGAGATGCCTGTTTCTGGTGTTGTGGTGGTGATAATGCCTAATAATTAATATAAAAGGATTTAATTTTCTACTTTGTAATTTTATGTTCTAATTTTAAGTACAGTATGTACTGTGTTTTTTTTTTGTATCTATATTGTTTTCTGATGGCAATAAACTTTGATTGATTGATTGATTGATTGGTGATTCCTATTCTGGAAGGCAGATTTGTCTTTGTGCAACTTAGATGCTACTTCCTTTGCATACAGCTGTCTGGGATCCAATACTTTAAAATCACTAATCAGAAGCTCCGAGGGATAGCGGGTTGGCTTCTTTGTGATGATCTTTTTTATAAGCTTCTGCACTGTTCTTAGTGGGTTGATATGTACAGTACAGGCTCCACCCCATCCGACACAGGGAATATATTGAAAGAAGGATGAAAATGTCTGATCTAGCCGGGAATTGAACCTAGAGCAATGGGGTAATGGTAAATTTTGCTCATTTTTTTAATTTTATTGGTTCTATTTATTTATCGTGTACATGCGCATGTTGGTTGTGCAGTAGTGACATATTGTTTTGGGTGCATAAAATGAAGGATGAAAGTGTCTGATCTAGTCGGGAATTAAACCTGGAACAATGGAGTAGTGGACAATAATATTCAAAATGTCGATAACTTGAATTGTGAGACAAAACAAATATGAATTGAAAAAATCAAATTTAGTTGGAAAAGGAGTTTGATCAACTTGTGTATTAGAATCTATTGCAGTATTAGAATCGTTTTTTTAGTACAATTAATGTGAAAATGGCAATCATTTTGATTGGCCAGCAAAGAAGACACTGTTCTCTGTTGTAAAATCACTTCCCGGTGGTTCGGAACCCACCTAAAACTGTAGTTCCAACTCATCAATCACCATCATTCAACTTATTACCCACGCTCAGGTCTAAGACCTATGTGGGCTTCATCTAAAAAAAAAACTATTGACTGTAATAAGTACGGTACACAAAAAGTGAATCACTGCGGGAAGCCTCCGTAAATAATTATTTTATTGTTATATAATTCACAGAATTTTCTTATTACTACACAAACAACCTATTTTGAGGAAAATAAAAAATGTAAAGTTTAGAATGTCTGCGAAATCCAACATTCATGTATTGATTTGTAGTATTTTTGGCATTTGTTGCATCCAATTTCTGTTTAAAGTTTCAAATAGCCTATTATGTTTTAACGAAAATTATAATATACAATACTATACTGTACAGTACTAATAATTTTTTTCAAATATGTTAATGTTAATTATGATAGTTAGTTACTGTAGTAGAATTTTCCTTCAGCAGGGTCTCATATCCGTATTTATGTACTAACCTTGAAGCTTGCTTAATTCAAGGGACACTTGAGACGCCTTTGAGTCAATGCTTTTTAAGTCTCTCTTGAGTAAAGGAAGCCTTAAGCTATGTTCATAAATTCGGGTCTCAGACTCTTTTCAAGGGAGACTTGAAAAGGCTTAATTTAAGACTTCAATTAAGAAAGCCTCAAGGTATGCCCGGGCTTTAACCTCAAACTCGTATCCTGGAAATTTAGTTGGAACTGATTCCTAGAGTTCAGTTTGATACTTTTATTTCCAATGTGCTTTCTAGTATTCGTTCGTATGGTCTGATATTAAGCATCTGTTTATAGTTCCGAAAACGTGCAGCACCAGGTTGAAATATTTCTAGGTTTCTATTGTTAGTGTTTTTGGTGATTGCCGTTATTGTGTTGCAAATGTTCTATTTTAGTTGTCGGTTCATTCTAAAAGCCCTGAAAAAAGTGTTTATTATCAAGATACACGTAGGGGTGCTTTTGTGACGACAAATGTCACTGAACTCTCAATACCCATAGGGTTGATAGCTCAATTTCACGAAGGAGGATATCGTATATAAGAGATAAATTGTTCAATACAGAGCTGTAGTACTCGTGGCGAGCGTTATAGGCAGCGGGTTTGTTATTGCTGCCACCACCAGGTTTTAAGGGACTAATTTCACTGGATAAATATATTTTAATAAATGAAACACTTTTATACTTTCACATCCGTTCTAATTCCCGATTCTACAACTATAAAACTCATGCCTCAATACTCTCATCACGTACTATCCCTAATTCACATTATAACTACTTCTCACAACTGTTCACCACCACAGTCCAGCCTAATCTGTCCCGCGGTCGTCATCACCTCCAGCTCAACGGTCAAGAGTCCACCTCGGTGGCCACATCAGAGTGATGACTAAGCTTTATAGGCAGGGTGTTTGAATTGCTACAGAGCCTAGGAAATCGGTAAATAGTAATAATAAACTTAGGAAAACTGAACTACATGTTTAAAAGGACATTTTTTCATTCAATTAATAATTTAATGGCATCTTATTAGGTGTTAAACTAAAGCTCTGATATGTGTTAAAATTTCCATGTTCTGTCACTAAAATCTAGATAAAATTCAAAATTTTGTTCACTTTCTTTGGACGATTGGACTTAGTGGTAATTAATATTAATTATTCTAATTAATATTCTAGAATTGGTCATTGTTCTTCAAAGTGAAATTCCTTGTGAAAAATTGTGAATAACCTAATATTTTGATTCTTCAGTGATGTAAATTTGCAAAGAAAGCAGTTGTGGGGGAAGCCCATCTTTGATTCATTGTATTTTTATCATGAATAGATGAAATTCTATCAAATGTTCTCATTATTCTCCTTTATTTATTTATCTTATTGTATATGGGGTGGTGATTGGTCATGCGGTAAGCGTGGTGTTCAAGTGGTCGTGATGTTCAGTCACGACCGCTCAAGAATGCGCTTGGATGGGTGACCGTGCTTCAATGACTTGATGTTACAAGCTTTATTATCACTTACCCGGTGGTTCGGAACCCACCTGAAATAGTAGGTACACCATGTTCCCCGTAACATGGCACAAACGGCGAGGTGGAACTACCCGTAAGAGTCTCCCCACCATTAAAAGTCATAAGCTTATTATTATTATTATTATTGTATATAACATTTAAAGCTAGTAAAAAAAAAATTGTATCATAGTATGTAGTTCTGTTGACGAAACTCTGCGTTTGCGTACAAGTTTTTACTTTTGCCAATGTGTATTTGAATATATGAATGTTTTATTATGTATTGCTTTTTTTTTTTTTTTTTTTTTTTTTTTTGAGCATGAAGCCCACATAGGTCTTAGACCTGTGCGTGGGTAATGAGTTGGATGATGGTGATTGATGAGTCGGACCTACAGTTTTAGGTGGGTTCCGAACCACCGGGAAGTAATTTTACAGCAGAGAACAGTGTCTTTTTTGCTGGCCAATCTAATCGGTCACCGTTACAAACAGGTCCTACGAAAACGCAGCTTATCTATCTGATTGAACAGATACCTGCTACGGCTCGCGGCTATTACTTCCCAATTGAATTGTATCATATCAAGTTTCCGTTAATAATTCGTTTGTTTTACCTGATGGATGAATGTAGGCCTATATAATATTTTGTGATATTCTTTGTAATTTTTAGTGCAATAAAGAATTCTATTTGATTTGTTGTCTAGCTCTGGATGGTGACGTGGAGCGTGTAGACAAGTTGCTGGCGAGTGGTAAGTGGTGTGTTGATCAGCTGGATGCTGCCGGCTATACGGCGCTGCACTACGCGGCCAGGGCGGGGCACAGTGACGTGTGCACGGCTCTATTGAAAGCGGGCGCATCGGTCAATCAAACAACCAGAGCTGGCAAATCGACCGCCTTACATCGGGCTGCTCTCAAAGGTAAAAAATATTCTATAAAAAGATTTAAGTGCTCTTAAAAAGTATTCTGTTAATCACAGTAGCACATCTTTTTTTTTTTCTGAGGATGAAGCCCACATAGGTCTGAGACCTGTGCGTGGGTAATGAGTTGGATGATGGTGATTGATGAGTTGGACCTACAGTTTTAGGTGGGTTCCGAGAGAGTTTGAGCGAATCGCCGCTAACTTTACAGTTTCTGCTAAGCAACATTAGGGGGTATAATATTATTTGACAGTAGGTTGAAATGGTCTTCTCATGTACAGTACATCAGAAACAAATTAAGAAAATTTATATATGTTTTTTCGACTCTTAGCAGGATACTTACACCAAGCTTGATCAAGCAGGTGTACTATGCATACATTCAGTCTATACTACAATACGGAATCATGGCTTGGGGCGGCGCATATAAAACAATTTTAACTCCGCTATCAATTGCTCAGAAACTTATCATAAAAAGCGCTCTTTGCAAACCCCATAGATACCCTACAGACGCCCTCTTTGAAGAGTTTAACTTTCCAAATGTCACCCAACTTTACATTAGAACCCTGGTCCTTTACATCCATAAGCATAAATCCTCTCTTTTTTCTAATATCTGCCACAATTATAACACCAGATCAGCTTTAAACATCGGTATCAACAACCCTAGACTAATAAAAACTTTTACTACCACTTCCACTCACTATAAAATCAATATCCTCTATCAAAAACTACCAGTTCACATTAAAAATCCTGTTGATGCGAAGATCAGCTTTTACAAAAAAATCGTTAGCAGATGGATATCAGGTATTAATTGTGAGGAGCTGGACGGTTATGTGGTGTCTCCTTACTCAGAATGAGCCTGAATGGAGGCCAGCAATAATTAATGTGATTTCGCAGTAACATTTTGATCTATAGGCAATACCAACTTTAGCCTTCCATTAGTTGGCAGCCCTATTGCAATTTTATGTGATGTGATGCCTGCGTGTGTGTGTGTGTGTGTCTGTATGAATGGCTTATTATTCATGCTAAACCCATGTTTTATATCTCATCATAATATAACTAGTCCATTTTTTTTACCTAAATATTAACCTATGATATAATAACAATAATTGCTTCTATCATTCTTGCTTGCTCCTTTCATTTTTTTCATTCACTTTCTTTAAAATAATTTTTTTTTTGTTTCAAACTCATTTTTTAATACATTACATTTATACCTTACTTACCATATTTTTGAAAGTGACAAATATTGTAATTATGAGTAAGTTATCTGATTTTCTTCCCTCTTCATGTATGTTTTTACTTTGTCTTGTTAAATAAGCTATAATAAATACTAGTTTGTTAAGTATAAATCGACAATCGTCTAGAACTCGCTCCTCTCTCACAGGCATGTGCCCATGTGAGGAGCCTCCTACATATCATATTGTGTTATATTTTGCATTTTTGTGTTTTCTATGGAGAATAAAAATATTTCAATTTCAGGGTAGTCATACGCATGCGCCAACTTTGACGTTGATTTGTTCTGAGGGGAATTCTGATACAGAAAACATGGCGGACACTAAATAAAAAAATTTTTTATTTCCTTCCTTCAAAAAAACTGAAGTAACCAAAAATTACATGCGCATAAAATATTAACTACAAAACTAAAAAATCTACACAGATATCTAGCAATTAGAAGTAGATGGAAATAAGCTACTCAACTATGGTAACCCATGTACTAGAGTAGATGTGAGTAATATTTGGGTGAGAGTGCAAATATATTTTATGCAAAAGATATCTTTGAGTGCAAATGTCTGGGTAAGTGAGCTCGCATATTATTTTTGAAATAATGCTTTCCATACGATGTCTTCCTGTATTTACTGTCCAATAAACGGAGTATCAAAGGACCCATCGAATTCACATAACATAATAATAAATTATGATCGGTTATGCTGATAGGCATATGAATTATTTAACTCTGGCAGCGCAGTTGGTTGGAGCGCTTGTCTGTGATAAGAAAAGGCTCTGGCTGGCCTCGTTTCCTGTAGCCTTGGGTTCGAATCTCATTTAGTCATGGATGTTTCTCATCATTCACCTCATTACCCTCGCACAAGTCTCTTGACTCATGTGTGCATCATCCGCAATAAAAAACTTATTTAATTTCTATAACATCATATGCTTTCCTATTCACAAAAAAATGCACATCGGCATTGCTTGAAAAAGAGTTTGTTTCTTGTTCTTGTTCAACAAATCTCAATATATCATGCCTCCCCCCCCCCCCCCCCCCCCCACCTGCTACGGCTCACGGCTATCACTTCCCCTAGACCCTAGACTCTATTAATTAAATAGTTTCTCAGCTTGGCTTTGAAAAAAGTTAATAAAAGGGAAAGTTAGTAGAGTATTGAAACCGAGTTATTTAATTACACTATTAAATTTCCCTTCTATTAACGTATTTCAAAGCCAAGCTGAGAAACTATTTAATAAATAGAGTCTAGGGGAAGTGTTAGCCATGAGCCATAGCAGTTATCTGTTCAATCAGATAGAGATAAGCTGCGTTCTCCTGGGTCCTGTTTGCAACGGTGACCGTTTAGATTGGCCAGCAAAAAGACTCTGTTCTCTGCTGTAAAATCACTTCCCAGTGGTTCGGAACCCACCTACAACTGTAGGTTAAACTCATCAATCACCATCATCCAACTCATTCCCACACACAGGTCTCGTACATATGTGGGCTTCATCCTCCAAAAAAAAATATTGTCTGTGTTTTTCTTTCAATTTGACGATTTAATAGTTATTTATGTATTAAGAGCGTGAAGCGCGACTTTATAGCACGAGCCTAAACAGTTGCGCGACGCATAGCGGAGCGCAGTAATTTTGCGAGAGCGATAAAGAAGCTCACGCCCGAATTACATACAATATTTTTCCTACAACTGCAGTTCTGGATGTTTTGGCTCGAGCGATAAAGTCGCGCTTCACGCTCTTAATACATAAATAACTATTTCAAGAGCTGTCGGGTCCTTAATAATAATCATTTTTGTTGACAGGGAATGAACAGGTGATAAGCATTCTTTTGGCTTGGAACGCCAATCCACTGTTGCCAGATTGCGACGGCCGCACTGCTCTCCATCGTGCGTTGGAAGGCAACCACAGCGCTGCTGCCAAACTTCTCGTCGACTTCTGTCCTCAGATCACCCAGGTGGCCGACAATGAAGGGAATTTGCCAAGACTGAACGGACTAAGTACACAGATATAGCATTTCTATTCAAAATACTACTAATTTAATAATAATATTGTTGTTGTTGATGTTAGATGTTTGTCTCTTCTTAGTAATTCTGTATCTAATGAACAAATTCTTACTGGAAAGCTTGTCTGCAACTATTGTACTACTTACTTATGTTGTAAACTATGGTTGAAAAATCTGCTTAAAACTTATAATAATCATTGTAAGCTTGGAAAATTCTTTAAATAATTTAATTAAGATGGAAAATAAATTATGAAAAGTGAGTTTTCCATGAGTATTGAATAGCTTGATCCATGATTATGGCTGATCGAAATAATCATTGAGATAAAATACTGGTTGTGGCATGGAAACTTGCTGATTTGAAAAGTAATTTGCTGCGTTCCGTTTTTTTATGGAAATTTCCTTGGAACGGACTTCCTACTGTTAACCTAATTTCAAGACATCGGCTCCAAAAAATTGTTCTTTTTTGAGTATTGATTGAGTTTTAGCCAAATAAATGAAGAAACAATTTGTAATATTACAAATTGGAAAAATATATGAAATTTGTGTTTTGTATGAAAATATCAAATAATGTTTCAGAAATTTATATAATGCCTTTCAAGTAAGGAAATATAAAGTTGGTGTTATTTTCTTTATTCCTATTGGTTGGAGCCCTTGTCTGTGATCAGATAAGACTAGCTGCTTCGTTTCCTGCAGCCTTGAGTTCGAATCTCATTCAGCCATGGATGTTTCTCATCATTCACCCATTCCCCTCATTACCCACGCACAAGTCTCCAGACTGATGTGGCATCATCCGCAATTAAAAGAAGCATGTTTATGTAGCTTGATGCTACATTCAAGTATCGGGTTTTTCCTGTGGAGAGGAGAAAATCAATCAATTTTAATCAAATCATTGTTGATTTTTTATCATTATCTTTGTTCTCAATCGATTTCTGAAGTCTTGTAAGTAGAGATGGGTCGTACTAGGTTTTACTGAACCTAAGTATTCCGAGTACTAGTACGTTCTAATACCTATTCCAAATACCTGTTCCAAAATACTAGGTAGTATTTTATATTAGCCAGTTCGCCAGAGTACACGAGTACAGATAGTACACGTACAAGAAAGAAATTATAAAGACGTTGATAAAGATTACTGATAAAGATTATCAGTAATGATAAAGACGTTGAAGAGAGCGGTCACGCAGCCCGGTTGCTCCCTTATCTTATCGGGTGATAAACGAACTGTTCAAGTGAATTGTTAGTATTTTTCGTGTACTGTGCCGTTGAAAAATCGTTTTTAACTATTGCGAATATGGCCAATTGTAAAGTGTGTAGAAGTGTGGTATCCAAAAATAATCTCAAAATCAAGTGTAGTGCTTGTAGTGAAGTATGTCATGCAAACTGCGTCAGTATGTCAAAGACTGATATTGACTTTATTAAAAGTGACAATAAACCCTGGGCTTGCCCACCCTGCGCAAAGATTGGAAGGCAAAGTATGTCATCTAGTCCTACTGTATCTGGTGATGAGGGGAGGGCTGGAGGCCCTAATCTGTTCCAGGTTGTTCTTATGCTACAAGAAGCTAAAGACGAAAGGAAAAACATGGAAAGGGATTGGGGTAACTCTTTAGAACTGTGTCATACTAAAATTGATGAAAATAGGAAAATAATGGAAGAACAAGACAAGAAATTTGAAGACTGTTTAAAGATGATTAGTGATCTCACACTGGAAAATTTAGATTTAAAGAAGAAAATTACAGCATTAGAGGAAAGACTAGAGATGAGTGAGCAGTACTCTCGAGTAAATACAGTTGAGGTTCATGGAATACCGGAAAAAATAGATGAGGATGTTTTAGAAACAGTCAAACACCTTGGAACTGCTCTCGGGAAGAACATCACGGATGAAATGGTGGATGTTTGCCATCGTTTGAAGCCGTCTCGAGATGGAAAGCGACCACCAGGAATAATCATAAAATTCGTACGTCGATATGACAAACAAGAGTTGTTGCGCAAAAAGAGGGAGAACAAGGATCTGGAGACTGATGCCCTGGGCTACAACGTTAAAAATCCATTCTACATCAGGGCGAGCTTAACTCCGGAGAGAAGGCGTCTACTGGCGGTAGCAAATTCCAAGAAGAGAGACAAACATTGGGCTTACGTCTGGGCCA
Source organism: Conomelus anceps (assembly GCA_948455865.1). Classification (NCBI taxonomy): domain Eukaryota; kingdom Metazoa; phylum Arthropoda; class Insecta; order Hemiptera; family Delphacidae; genus Conomelus; species Conomelus anceps. The sequence goes on along the minus strand of OX418218.1, from coordinate 88,279,442 downwards.
ACGATGAGGGAAAAGTTCTGCTTCGAAAACAAGAAAGGGGTCCTGTCATTTGGATTCAAAATATTGAGGACTTGAACCAGGTTTAGTAATTTATTTGTTCCATATTTCTTTTCTTGATGGATAGCATAATTAATGATTCTTTATTTTTTGATTCATTAGAAAAATGGCGTGGGCCCAATATCACGGTTCTAAGCTATAATATTCGTAGTATGAGGGAAAATTTTGAGTCTTTTATTCTTCAATTTAGTGCAAAAAATGTTTTACCAGAAATAATAGTACTAACTGAAATATGGATTTTTGAAAATGAGGTTGACAGCTATAAAATACCTGGTTATAAACAATTTTATAAATGTAATCAATCTTATCGTTCAGGAGGTGTAATTGTTTTTGTACTTGAAAACTTATCTTGCAGACAGTTGAAAATTGATTCAATCACAGCCGACATAGTCAACCTAAATCTTAATTTTGAAGGGTTTTCCTTATCAATATTAGCTATCTACCGTTTGCATAGGCATTCCATTTCATCTTTTACTAACGAGTTACAGACTATCTTAGATAACATAAAAAATAGAAATCTATTGCTTATAGGTGATTTGAATATTTGCATTCTTGAGAATAATTCCATTAACTTTGACTATCTTTCCCTGTTAGCAAGCTTTGGTTTGGAAAGTCTCATAAACACACCTACTAGAGTTAATCGTGGATCAAAATCTTGCATAGATCACGCTTTTTTCAGAAGCAGAGATAATCTAAAATGTGTTGCTGGTAAAGTAGACTTTGATATTACAGACCATTTGGCAATTTTCTTTTCAATAGAGGCGATAAAAATCGGAAAAAAAGATCAATTTAATAAAACGATGAAGAAAATAGATTATGTAAAAATGCTTGATATTCTTAGAAATAGTGACTACAGCTCTGTTTTGAATCAATTCGATGTCAATCTAGCTTATGATGCATTGTGTGACATTGTTAATGCAGCCCTATTACAGTCAACCAGTGAAGAACGGATATCAAGGCGGTATAATAAATTAAAACCATGGATGAATGATAATCTAATAAAGGGTATTGAAATAAGGAGACTGTTGTACAAAAAAATTTTAAAATATCCTAACAATGAAAACTACAGGAGAAATTATGATAGGTTCAATTCAAAACTGCAAATTGATTTGAAATTGAGAAAGGAAAATTATTATAATACCTTATTTGAAGTCAATAAAAATAATTCCTCAGCTCAATGGAAAATAGTAAATGACCTTACTGGTGCATGTAAAAATAAAAATTCGGATTTTGAGTTATACTGTGATGACAACCATGTAAACACTACTTCGGAACCACACGAAGTTGCAAATATTCTCAATACCTATTACGTTGGTGTAGTTGATAAGCTGAGAGCTGGTAATAATAATTTAGGACAGACAACCAATAATTATCAGCAGTGGTTTCCAGCTACTTGTCAACTTCAATCTATGTTTTTCTATCCTACTGATTCTCAGGAGATTAACTCCATCATATCATCATTGAAAAATAAAAAATCACCAGGCATTGATGGTTGGTCAGTAGACTTGATTAAACATATATGCCCTATCATAAATGATGCTCTCACTTACATTGTCAATCTAAGTTTGCAAACAGGTGTATTTCCTGACAAGTTAAAACATGCACTGGTAGTCCCAATTTTTAAAAAAGGAGATCTAAAATCTCCTGGTAATTACAGACCCATATCACTCCTTCCTGTCTTGTCCAAAATAATAGAAAAAGTAGTCAAGAAAAGGTTGCTTTCTTTTTACAGCAAGTTTAATTTTTTTAGTAAAAATCAATTTGGATTTACAGAAGGGAAATGCACTGAGGATGCATTACTAGCAGTTATATCTGAACTACACAAAGGACTAAACAGTAATCTAAATGTTGCAGGCTTGTTTATAGATATCACGAAAGCGTTTGACTGTGTTGACCACAATATCCTATTAAAAAAACTTTGTTCATCTGGTGTACGTGGGGTTCCACTCCAGTGGTTTAAAAGTTACCTTTCGGAAAGAAAACAGTGTGTCCGTATTGCAAATAGAGCAAGTAATTTTTTAACAATTAAACATGGTGTACCCCAGGGGTCAGTGTTAGGGCCTATTCTTTTTCTTATCTATATTAATGATCTCTGTAAGGGTGGGTTTAGTGGTAGTATCACTGCTTTTGCAGATGATACTGCATTGACTTACTCTGCAGATCGACCTCAGAATTTATACTGCATGATGCAAAAAGATATAGATATTTTAAAATGCTGGTTTGACTTGAATCATATGACTTTAAGTATCAAAACAAGATATGTGTTGTTCAGTTACAGAGGAGAGGTTAAAATGTCATCTAGTTTATATTATAAATGTGCTGATTGTCTGAGTAAAGAAATAACAAGTGTGTGTAATAATTGTATCCAAATCCAAAAATCCAACTTCATAAAATACCTCGGTGTTTTAGTTGATGAAAATTTAAGTTGGAAAATGCACATCAACAAATTGAAAAAAGAAATTCTTTACCTAACTAGAAAGTTCTATTTATTACGCTATTTATGTCCTCTGTCGGTTTTGAAGACTATTTATCATGCTTTAGTCCATTCTAAATTGCAATATGGGGTGACATTGTGGGGAGGTACTTATTATTCATCTTTAAAACCACTGTTTATTACTCAAAAGAAAATAGTTAGAGTGATGTTGTTTAAGGGAAGTCGAGAACATTCTCACCCCCTTTTCTCCCAATTGCTTATATTTCCTCTCAGACATTTGTATGTGTTCCGTGTCATGAGAGCTTTTTATTTGAGAAGTGGTAACTCAGTAAGTAATATAAATTTATACTCTCAAAGATTACGAAATTGTCTGACAACAGTAATTCCTAGGCCATTCACAGAGGCATATAAAAAATCTTTTGAGTATCTGGCTCCTAAAATGTGGAATAAAGTAAAACCAGTTCAGGAACATTTGAAGTCGAAAAATATATTCGAGAAGTTTATTAAACAGTTTCTTATAAATATAGTTGATATGGAAGATTGGCTGAGGTCATTGGGTTGAAGGCACTTCCTTAAAGATTTTATTTTTATCTTTTTCAAAATGTAATATTAATTTTTCTATGCTATGTGGAGTACCGGGCTTAACTCTCTTTTTTTATTATATGATTTGGTAACCCCAATACAATTTTTTACAGGGGTACCGTATATTTCTGCATCACCTATTAGTACACTACCAATTGTTATTTAATTGTTTCTAAAAAACAAACATTTTTTCAAATACATTTTTTCTTTTCTTTTTTTTTCTTTTCATCATAATGCAGTGTATAAATGTTCATATCTATGATTATATATTGATTCTTAAGTATAATCGAAAATATTATTGGAAATTTTATGTAATGAGTTTTGTATTCATGATATTATGTAATAATTAAAGTTGCCGTGTGTACTTTTATTGTATACTGTTGTGTTGTGTTGCAGAAAATTAAGAGAGTATCGTACTGCGGTACTGGTACTACTACTGTTCCTTGCGTTAAATACAGCACGAATCTAATTATTGAGTTGCTCTCAAATTTGCTGTAGCGAAATGAGACGCGAGTCTTGAGACGCTTGAGTAACAAACTACTCGTACTCAAGTACTCAAGAAGTATTTGTACTGGAAAAGTACGCGCGTACGCCATACGCAACCAAATGTAATTATTCTATTGTCTTTGACGCAACTAAGCATGCGGCCTACAATCGAGTATAGTGAATAGAGAGAGAGAGAGAGAGAGAGAGAGAGTAGTTGAATAGTTCTATAATGAGAAATGAGCTATTAATAGCTACTGCACAACTGCAAATTACAAAGCTCCACTCCCACTCCGTAAATTGGAGTGGGGACTTGAAGTCGCGTAGTTTACTAGTTTCTAGAAATACTCACAGATATCTGAGTATTTTGTTCTTCGAATACTAGGTGCTAGTCCGTACGTTCAAATACTCAGTAAAAATACCTGTTCCAGTAAATACGCCTCATCTCTACTTGTAAGTTATTAATATAAACTTGAAAAAAAAACACTTTTAAATGGAAATTAACTCACGTTATGGCGTGACGGCCGTTTCGCCACCAAAACCAAGATTTCAGTTTATATTTTTGCTGTTGACTTCAATATTATATTTCCATTAAAATATATCAGACTATCATTAAACCTGTCAAACACGTTTGTTTTGTTATGTTTCAGTGATGTTAGGCATTTTGTGTTTGATTACCTTGTAAAGCCTACAACCTTTTAATTTTGTATATTGTCAATTAGACTTATTTATAGAACAATAAGTTTTGACTCGTTGTGAAGTAGTAAAATGAGTGAAAATGGAAGTACCTAAACATACATTGACTTTATACATAGTGACTCAGTCACTGTACCTAAACAGAAAATAAACCATTTTGGATGGGAGTGGGAAATAATGCATGAAATCAAAATGATTGGTTGAGTTCAGGGGAACCTTCTCATTTACCGGTAAATGTTATCGGTGGCATCTGATTGGTCTATTTAGCATTTTTAATTTCTATTTGAATAGATGAATCAGACGCTACCAGTAACATTTACCGGTTACCGGTGAAGCTCCCAGGAACTCAACCATTGATGAAGAGCAATTTGTGTGGCATTGATGAAAAGCAATTTGTGTGGTGATCCCTCATGTGAATAGATTGTTAATTTCTTGTTTAGATTGATGCTAAATTATTTCTTGTTATTTATAAAACAAGTAATGAGATTCAAATATTAGGAAGTTTATTAGAATAAAAATTATCTAGGTCCATGTATATTATTATGTTAATATGATACACTGTTTATTAGTGAATAACTTTTAGATTAATATGTTCCTATCTTTGTCTGTGAAATTTTACTTCGTTTTCTCTCTGTTGTATATGTTTATATAATAATAAATTGTTATTTTATTAGAACAACCACCTTTTTGGGAATACCTAGTTTAAAACTCATTTCATAAAGTCAATTAAAATGACAATTTATTTAATAATCAATAATTGTAAATGGATTCTAAAAATGTTTATTTTGTGAAATTTATGAAGTAAAAGTCCAGAGCTAGAGGGGAATCGAACCTGGATCGCAAGGAATAGTAGACAGAAAGTCAGAAAACATGGAAGTCAATTGTGTAGTATTATTGAAGTAATAAATGTGGGGAGTATTTATTTTAGTTTATATATTCTCGAAAATAGATATCTATTTTTAAAATAACTCATTTTTTTTATTCGTACATGAGCCTGAGGCTTGTGCGTGGTTAAATTGAATCTAGTAGTGTATCATTGACTTTTCTTGAACTATATGTATTATAATAGTAAATTATCGTTAGTACTGAAATATATTCCAGTAACACACCATTTGAAACTAAAATTATTAATATAAACTTTAAAAAACTACTTTTAAATGGAAATTAACTCACGATATGGCGTGACGGCCGTTTCGCTCTGTTGTCTAGAGCATCGTCAGACGACCCACAGTACACTCGTACTTTGAGTGTACTGTGGGTCGTCTGACGATGCTCTAGACAACAGAGCGAAACGGCCGTCACGCCATAACGTGAGTTAATTTCCATTTAAAAGTAGTTTTTTTAAGTTTATATTACATATTAGTGGAAACAAGATGGATCTTCATCATAAAATTATTAAGTCAATAATATAAATCTTTTATTTATTTTCACTGTTTTACATTTTTTTTTTTTGTTGTTTTCAACTTTGGTTTACTCAACTTTACTGATTTATTTTTAATAATTATAATTGATTAGTTTTATTAGGTATTGCAATTTTATTTAACTGCTAAATATTAACAAGATATTAATTTTCGGTGTCATTTTGTTCTAGATGTGCTGCACTATTTTTAAAGAAACAAACTTTAGTATACTAATAATGTTATTTTATCTTTTGTTTCAAATTTCAACTATTATTATCACTGTTTATATTATGTTATTAATATGTGTCATGTTGTATTTATTAAATTAGTTGTTACTAGATATCAAGCAGCATTAAGTAGATTTAATTATTAAGTTTTAACAAACTAATAATATTTTGAAGCAATGTTTGACCAAAATATCAACCAGTATAATATTAATAATAAATGAATGTTTTTATTGTTATTTGCTGTTTTTTATTGTGTTATTTTATTTATTAAACCGAAAACTCTTTATTTATATTTAAATGTTTGGACCAAACATAATAATGTTGGGGTCTTAAGAGTCACCTACAGTCGAAATCGGCTATGGTACTGAACGTACATACATAGACCTACATTCATATTTAAATGTAATAGCACTCTTATTGAAGCGAGTAGTCTAATAGACCAGCGAGGTAGTATTCCATAATAAAGTGGGTATAATGAAAAACTGGCACAAGGATTGGTGACGAGATGTACGGTGACCTTCCATGAAACATAGAAATAAATTAGGCCTCACCATTGATTTTATTTGAACAGTCTAATTCATTTCTATGTTTTTACAAGTCACCAAAAAATGCTTACACTAATTGGATTGTCCAACAAAAAAGGCTCTATTCTCTGCTATAAAATCGTTCCCCGGTGGTTCGGAACCCACCTAAAAATGTAGGTCCAACTCATCAATCATCATAATCTAACTCATTACCCACGCACAGGTCTCATACCTATGTGGGCTTCTTACTTGAAAAAAATGGCAATACTCATTGTACAGTGGGATGTCTATCTTTGAACTTATTTAACGTTGAGAGATCTAATCAAATTAGAGTAGTAGATTACGAAAAAGTAAACTCAAACTTAAAGTTAAACTTAATATGAAATTAATAATAGTAACATATCAATATAAGAAAGAGGGATTATAAAATACTCAATGATAATCAATGTAAGAAAGAGGGATTATAAAATACTCAATGATAATGCATATTTTAAATAGAATTTCAACAATTTAATAACAATTGAACAAAAAGAAAACTGTAAGCTGTACTTCAAAACATATAGGATATACATTTTTCAATAATGTTTGCAGTAATTTATCAATGTGTAATTATAATCTCAACTAAACACGTTGTTTTTAATAAAATTGCTGTTATTACTGATAACCAACTACAGCTTATTGTTAATGGTTACAATTATTTAGATAAGATAATGCTTGGAATAAGTGAGTTAATTACTTAGTATAGTTTCATGAGGAATTTCATAGCAAAGTTTCAAGGAATAAGTTGAGATACTTGACTAACCAGTAGCCTAAAAACAAACAAATGCACATTTTTACTTATACGTTTAATAACATTGAGGAATAAGGTAATTAGATACCTGACTAACCAGTAGTCTAAAAATGAACTTATAATAAATGCACCTTTTACTTATACTTTTAATGCCATTGAGGAATAAAGAAATTAGATTTGTGCTAAAGACCGGAAAAAGCTCGATAATATCTAATTTATATAGATAAAATCTCAAAATTACATTATAGTAGTCACAATGCAAATTAGATTAAAGTATTTTAATTTGATTTCAAATATCCGATATAATGTAAAAGATTGCACTAAAAGCTTAATATTATATTACCGTATCTAAATATTATTATAAAACAACACATTTACACGTGACACAACACATAAAATATACTTAACAAAAAATAATTAACTAATAAAACAATAACATCAGTTCTGCTTCTTTTTAAAAGTTCAGAAATATAATAATGGTTTAGTTCATGGTAGCCTTACCTTTTACCGGTAAATGAATGTGCATTGTATATTCAAATTTTTTAACATCTATGAATTTGAATAGACCAATTAGACGGCTTGATTTCCGGTAAAATACCATTTACCGGTAAACGATAATGCTCCCATAAACTCAAACAATGGTTGATTTCATGGGAGTGTTCTCATTTACCGGTAAATGTTACTGGTGGCGTCTGATTGGTCTATTCAAATTTATAAACGTCTTTGAATTTGAAGAGACCAATCAGATATCTTAGTTTTCCGTGCACCGGTAACCGGTAAGACTCCCATGAACTCAAACAATGTTAATCTGCTTATTATGTTGAAAGGGTAAGTTTGCACAACGTTTTTCTTGAATATTTGAGGAGTCAAACAAAAGAAATACATTTCAAGTTAAAATGGATTTCAATTCAAGTTTTGAAGAATTGGGGGAAACGTTTCTTACAAAAATGCATCAATGGAAAAAATGTATTTCAATTGATGTTGGGGAAATGGTTTCATCCAAAATGGTGCAATTTCATTTTAATACTATTAAAATGTTAATTCAGTAATCACTTTAAGAACACGAGATTAATTACATATAAATATGTTTTGGAAAGAAATTTACTTTCTCTAAGAAGGTGGATAATATAATATGAAAATGTCAGAATCGATCCAGGATAAAAAGCGTTATGATGGAATAACTCTAATAGCCAGTCTAAACTGAAACACCATTGCTCTAGAGAGCATTTGTAGAGCACTCTAGACGAGTCTAGGAAGATTGTACACTTGGGTATCTCCGTCTTGACAATATATCTTAAATTACAAATGTTAAAAACTCCTTATTGGACAATCCCATAATGAAGACTAGGTACTTCCCAAAAATATTAGTTATTTCAATCAAACCTCTATAACTATCCCAATACAAATCTTTAGAAATAATTTTCTAGAAAACCGTTTCGAGAGTTTGTAGCATTCATTTTTTGTCAATCATTTAATGCACTATTCAAAAATTGTATCTTCATTCCAATGAATAAGGTTATTCAAAAGAGTATTTAAGAAGATTATTCAAGATATAGATCACTCAATAAGTAGTGTTTATTCATTTGATGGACAACAATAAGTATTCTGCAATTTTCTTTCGCTTAAGAAAAGAAGTAGTGATATGAATCAATATCTGAGTTGGATTGATTATTTTATAATGCAATATTATTAATATCGTATTATATAGAAAATGTTATGTTTGGTAATTCAACTTGGTATTTGATATTGCAATCATTACAGTGCACCATAACTTTACATTATACAATGTACATGATTTAATATAATATTAATTCAAAACATTGAATAACTACAGTAGTGGTCTGACGAGTTGATCCCTGGCCGATTCTTCCCCTTCTCCAACTCTCTGCTACTGCGCGTTGCAATGACATATGCAGGATAGTTGAAACACAGAAAACCTGTTTGTCTCTGGTCGTAGTTTTCAAATTAGGAATAAAGCATGAATAGAGCATGCACAGTTGGCTTCCTACTACCGCCGCCCGCTCCCGCACCGAAAAACCAGGGATCAACTCCTCAGACCACAACAGTACATCGATTGGGCTTGCATCTACAATATAAGTCTACTGTGGTTCATTATAAAGAAGGAATTGAGCAATAATCATAATATACCATTATAAAAAAGGAATTAAATATTTTAGAAGAGATTCTAGTTCAATTCTTTTTTTCTTCTTTTTGTTTTTTTCCTTCTGCTGGTTGGTGCCAAAAAAAACAAAACCATTCATTTACATTTATTTAAGAAGTTATTTTATTTCATGTATTAATTTATTAACATTAAGTTAATAATACTTCAATTTGTTTTGTTTGTTGAGTTGTGACAATAAAAAGAATTGAATTGAAAAAAATCGTGGTATTTTCTTGATAGTAAGATTTTACAAGTAATATCTCACCTAAAATCCAATAAAAGGACTTTTTAATGATTATTAACACGGCCATCTAAAGTTGGAGTTGGCTATGTTTTTACACACAGAATGCAATACTTGAAATTGTATCCATGAAAATACCTGATTTGATCGATATTAACTTTTTTTATTTTTAAATGGAAATTTATCATTTCAAATATTACATGAATACTATTAATATTTTTAAATAGCATTTGAAAGGGTCACTACATGTATATAGTTGCACTGAATGTGCGTATACATAAATATGTATAAATGTTGCACTGATTACAAGCTCTATGAAGACAGTTGAATAAATTTTTCTCATCACTTATTTTTATCAGAAAGACGAAAATAGAAAATATGATTCCAATCACTGGAGCTATAGAATTATCTAATCATGAAGTAGACTTACTAAGAAATACTTTGAAAAAATGAGAATTAACACGGAAATTACAAAATATGATGAAAACATACAATGGAATATAGAACAATGACAACGAATTGAAAAAACCTAGAAAGATCCTTCAAAATATCTATCATGTTAATCTATGCAATCTAGATTATGCAAACATTAAAAAAACTGGCCTGATTACTGGGAGGACATTATTGTCAACATTTTTCAATTATTCTACAGAATATACTTAAATCGGTCGAATTAATTGCACGTAATGAACAATTGTTGTCAATTATTGACAACAATTTTAATCATCTGATTTCCTAACCACTTCTTCCTTTCTTTTTCTTTATGGATTCTTATGTATTTAAGGCGCTAAATTCGAATATGAACTTCGGCACTTTGAAGCACTGACGCTTGCTTCACGAGATATTATTATTTTATTTATAACCTGAAGAAGCTGGGTTTGATTTCCGCCATATTGGGAATATAGGAAAACCCGAATTTTTTCGAAAATGAAAATCAAATATTCGTATTCATAAAATCACAGAGTGATGAAGACATTCAATGGAATACAGAACTATAAAGAATCGATCAAAAATAAGAAAACAATAAGATCCTTTGAAATATCTATAATAATAATAATATCGTGTGACCTGGCTGGCTCAGGTCTGGTGTCAGAGTTATCAGGTCGCACCTGAATAAGTTCAGAGCCTCTGACGTGACTTAACGACTGTTTTTAGGCAGCCGGGACCGACAGCTTAACGTGTCCTCCGAAACACGGGAGTGGCCCGAGGTAAAATCTTTCGGTCAGAACTGGGATCGAACCCGGGACCTTTGGGCTAGCAGACCAGCATTTAACCCACTCGGCTACGGCCACTCCTATGAAATAATAATAATCTATGAAATCTATGCAAACATAAACTGGACTAAATTCACTATTATTGCTCCAGAATTTTTCCTTTGCCGCAAATTGCCGAAATATGAAATTCTAGTCGCAATCTTGGAAATATCTTGTGACGCAAGAGTTTTTAGAGATTCCAAAGTTCAGATTCGGATTCAGCGCCTAAAATACATAAGAATCCATTGAGAAAAAACTAATTTATGTTTTTCCCGACCAAAGTACTTCAGTACTGGACTTGGGCACTGGTACAGCACTTGTGTACTGGTACTAAACTACCATATGCTTTTTGTGACCAAAGTACTTGGGTAGTGTTCATTGTTCAATAGCATTTTTACTTAAATTTTGATTATCTGCAACATCAGGTAAGTGGTAATACTTGCGGTCTTCATCAGAAATTGCACACGGAGCACCAGACAGATGATCTTTATAATCAAACCCCTTTGGGAAGGCGATAACGTCTCGAATTGTCTCCGAACCCGTTAGAATCGACAAAAGCCTGTCAATTCCCAACGCAAGACCGCCATGTGGTGGACATCCCGACTCCAAGGCATCCAACAAATGCTGTAAACGATCAGTTTCTTCCCCTAAAAGAGTTTTCAAAATATATTTCTGTAGTCCACAATGATGCACACGTATAGAACCGCCACCAACTTCACAACCGTTCAACACCAAATCATAGGAAAGACCACGAACTTTCAGTGGATCACTATCTAACAAATGGAGATCTTGTGGATGGGGCTGTGTGAAAGGATGATGTGCCGACTCCAGTTTCCCATTTTCACCGGCTACAAACATCGGAAAATCTACCACCCAAAGAAAATCGAAACTTTTCTCCAAATTCGGCTCCACAAATTCCAATCTCAACTTCCCCAACAACATCGACACCTTGTCCATGTCTCCCACGGCCACAAATACTACATCACCCACATTGAAATTCAGTCTTTCTCTAAGTGCACCCACATCTTCACACGAGGGTATCGCCTTACGCAGTGTTGTTTCCCAATCGGGGGTGATTTTGATCGCTAAAAACCGAACATCGGGGTACGTAGTCCTCGCAAAACTATCATACTTAGATTTGATTGATGATGTATAGTTTTTTGCACCGTCCGCAATGACTAGGGCACGATATTTTAAACGTGGAACACTAATTTCTCCAATTTTTTCATTGTTTAAATCCGAAAAATCTTGGATATAGTTGTCGAAGGAAATGTCGGGTTTGTCACTGCCATACAAATCCATAGCTTGCCGGTAGGTGATCTGTGGGAATGGCGTGACTAAAGGCGGGAACGTTTCAGGCCACGAGAACCGGAGAATGTCTTCGGTTAAAGACAGCACAGATTCGCGGTCGGTGAACGACAGCTCCAAATCGAGCTGTGTGAACTCAGGCTGACGATCGGGTCTGGTCGATTCGTCACGATAACATCTGGCAACCTGCAAAAAATAAGCGTTATTTAAACTGACGGTTATTTTCTAGCTCAACAATTTACACCACCGTAATTAAAAAAATGATTTTTATTTCTATGAAACCTCTGAACAGTAGAGCTGCAGAGAAATGTACAGAAAGTAATGGCAATGAAGAGAAGTAATAGTGAGCAGAGAAAATACTCAAAGGAATTGTGAAAAGAAGTTTCTTGAAACAATCTAATACCAAAACTGACATTGGTCTTCTATATTTTCGGCTCAAAAACCTCAAAATTCAAATTTTTATTAATCAGTGGCGTAACTAGAGTTGAATAACATGGGAGGGGGGGGGGGGGTCGACCCCCAAAGTCAACCACTCTTACATATTCAAAAAAGGATTTCTTAAATTGTTACAATATTTTAAATTTCTTCTGAGTATTTACGTCCCCAATACCCCACCCCCTCGCTACGCCTATGACTGTGAAAGTGCTTTGTTAAAAGTGAAATTTAAATGAAACAAGAGAAAAATGTAAAATAATCGTTAATTATTGTGCTTCAAGATGAAATTTCTTGTGAAACAGACCTAACCTAAGAATTGGTTATTTGGCCAATATTTCAATTCAATTTATTCAACACACTAAAAACATACACAAAAAATAAAAAATAAAACAAAATAAAAATAACAAACAGACAATTACAAATAGGTGGCTCCATTGTGGGGTGAGCAGGAAAACGAAACTTATCCAACTATGGCGAAGCCATGTATTAGGATTAGTGAAATAGGAAAAGAAAAAAAAGGGGAGTTTGAAAGAGGCGAAAGAAATTTGTATGAGGAAGGGAGAAAGTCAATTAAAGAAGAAAAAGGTAAATAAAGAACAGAAGGAAGGAAAAAGCAAGCGAGTTCAAAAGCACCAATATCAAGCAACACTGAACACGCTCCGAAAGATAACAGGCAAACAACAAACATAATTAGTTAAGTTAACATGTCATAAAACAGAATGTTTAAAGAATCAAATCATGAATGGATGTGACTGTCAAAAACTTGATTTTTGTGAGAGTATTAAACATTTGGGAATAACGTTTGATGCTGATATGAGATTCAGATCACATAACAATTCACCTTTCAAGATAATGAGAGCTGCACTTTATAAATGTTCTAGAATAAGCGGTTATTTTCCTGTTAATACTAAAAGAATGATACACTACTCAATGATTCAAAGCACTCTTTTCTATGGAATTACTATATATTACTTGGCACCAAAATATATAAAACAGCCACTGCATAGGACCATAGAAAGAATAATTAGAACTCTTTTTCTATGGAATTACTATATATTACTTGGCACCAAAATATATAAAACAGCCACTGCATAGGACCATAGAAAGAATAATTAGAACTCTTTTTAATGGTATTGAACATCAGTTATTAGGCATTATGACAGTAGAAGCTCTAGCCAGATATACAGACTTGTCACGTAACTATTTCAAGAATGAATATAGAGAAATGAATGAAATTGATTGCAGATTAAGACATAGAATCTATAGAACTCAGAGATATAACAATGCCTATGGTAAAAGAGCCCCAGAATGTAGAATTCCATTTCTTTTAAACTCATTACCATTGGAGTTGAGAATGTTACAGAGGAAAAGTGAGATTCGAACAAAATTAAAAGTCTATTTTATGAGAATAAATGATTTAGTTAAAGCTAAAAAAAATTATCTATTAATATTTTGAAGGTTAGAGTTGTTCAATAAAAAATAAGAAACACATTATGATGTAGAAAATAGGAGTGTCAAGTGAGTATTAAAGTGATAAGTGTCAATGAGTGAAGAGCGATACCATATTGATTGGTTGTTTAAGTGACTTGATTTTTTATGGTGCAATGGACAAAAGACAGAACAATGGATTACAAAGAAAATATTAATGGGCTATATACAGTTATATAGATTACGAAAAGGAATCTATTGTTATTCAAATAGCTTACAGCTAGAGGGATACTATTGCATTGTGTAATGTTGAAATAAATAAATAAATAATAGGCATTTGTAATTTGTTGTTGCCATAAACATAACGGCATCAATATGAGACGTTTGTGCGACGACCGGGAGTAACTGATGTAAGATTACGATTATATAAGTGGAAAAAAGATATTTTTGATCTCCATACCTGGAAGTAACGGTCGACAGCTCCCGCCATCAACATCTGTTTAAGTTGCTGCGGCGATTGGACCAGTGAAAAGAACTCTCCCTCGGAGTGCGTCGGCACCACAAACTCCCTGGCGCCGCCCGGCGTCCGTCGGAACAGCGTCGGCGTCTCCACTTCGACGAACTCCCTCTCGTCGACCAGGAACTCCCTCATGCGCATCAGCATCTTCGACCTCATGCGCAGGTTCTTCTGCATGGTCGGCGATCGCAGATCGAGGTAGCGGTGCTTCAGGCGCAAATACTCTTTCGCTTTGTTGAATTCTCTCACTTGAAACGGCAGCTTGCATTTCGCCTCATTCAAGATCTCTACTTCTTTCAGTATCACTTCTATTTCACCGGTTGACATTTTCTGGAAAAGATTTAAAAATATTTATTCTACCCATATTAGTAGATTGCACGATCAAATGTACAACCAAAAATAAAAATTAAAAAATTAATTATATCTGAGAACCACAAGAATTCCATGGACTCATATTGTTTTTGTATATTAAAGATTAATTACTGGCAATATACATCTTTCAATTCAATTCGGACAGACATTACATGCAAATAAATATTACGCAATGTTAAAACTTGCTTTCTTTGTAGTGGTGAAGGTGATATTGTGGAAGATATCCATAATCAATAATAAGACGAAATTGTCACAACCTCAAGTTTGTCTGAGATTGATAATGGAGTAACATCCGAAACTAGTATCTCTATATTTTTAATAAAATTTATTTCATTTAATGTGGTTGTGACAATTAGTATTCGTCTTATTATTCATTAAAATTTGCTCCTGTAAAAACTCGCTGAAGAACATAAAGGATAAATCTATCTTAAAGTAACAGCTGATTGTAGACACGATTTTAATCACTTGGTAGACCCCTAAACGACACTGCCCGGAAAGCGAAGACTCACGCGCCTACCGTGTAATAGGAGAATTGTCATGTTTTATAGAGAATCAAAGCTCAATACAACATATTTTTTCCATTTCCTTGGTGAATTAGAAAACTGAACTTTTCTAATTACTTTGGTTTATCATTTGAAAATGCATTCGGCCGTTTTTTTCTCAACTTATCGAAGGCTTTCTATTAATTTTATGATTGTCCGGCTGCAGTTCAATATCCCATCCAGTGAAATAGTCCCAGGTGTTTCGATACTTGCCAATATCGATACCAGATACCATCGATTGCAATTGTGTGTCAAATGTGAGTGTATCAGTGTCTAGTCCCAGGACTTTCGATACTTGACAATATCGATTGCAATTGTGTATCAAATGGTTCGTGTATCAAAATGTTGATACAGTATCAATACTTCCATCCGGTATTGAAACTCCTGTGACAATTTCACTGGATGGGATATCGAACTGCAACCGATTGTCAGATAAGCAGACAGATATGTAACAGCCACCTTCAATATGCGCTCCTTCCTGCAAACAGTAGACAGTCACCATAATAACGTGTGTTAATTTTACTGAATTTGAACCAAAAATCGGCTGAAACTGTTTTCTAGGAACCGGGAACCATGCAGGTTATTGTAAAAACAGTGATAGATTCTATTGAAAAAATAAATAAAATCTACAAGCCATAAGCTACCCCCAAGCGAAGCTCGGCCCCCTGGTATTTTCATGTAATTATGTTCATGCAGTACAGAAGACATTAATTTTATAAAGTACTATGAAGTCATTTAACCATAATGAACAACACTATTATTGGGGTTAAGTAAAAGTTGAATTAAGTACGTACAAATACAGTTGAATTTCAAATTAAATTTAAAGATACAGTCGATTGATAAAATCGTAAGTACGTTTTTGTTACCGTTGTCATAATGTTAATCCAGTGGCGAGGCGTGGAATCCTTCACCGGTCATCGCAGGGGGGTTCTCCCACCAACGCCCAAAGGGGTCCAAAGGCCCTACCCAGGAAAATGTTTAAAAATTCGAGGCAAATTGGTAACTTTTGAAGATTTTGTGCATCTGAAATCTCTCCTCTGAATAGGCATAACAAAAGGCAAAGAACTAAAAAGTATTTTATCCAATTGCACCTCTTGCGTAATATATATCTTCCCCAATACCATAGACCGACGATGGATAATATAGGAAAAAACGCAAAAACAGCCGAAATAATAGGCTCTGATATGATGCACTCACTCGATTTAATTTATTAAAATAAATTTAACCATCTTGAATAATAAATGGAGACTATAAGAAGAGATCACACTCTAAAAGAAAAAGATTAATTAAATTGCAAAACAATAATAAGCCTATTGTAAAAGTTGAATAATTTAGAATACGCTAAATTCCCATTGTTTCCACAACGCTGCAACTGAAGCTGAGTGTGGACTGGAGAGGAATAAGCATGAGGAGGCAGCTACCGAGAACCCACGACAGTGGCCGAGAACGCACGAAGCCTTATTCATCGCAGCCGGTTGCGATGTATCACAAGCATTACTTGAATGGTTTAAAAACTGATGGCAGGGGGAATCGAGCCATGCGCGGGAGTCGAGTGGTGTGATTCGCAAGGCTTTTGCGCTTCATTATGCATATTGAGCGTCTACTCGTCATATTCTTATTGGTTTTTGATGCAATTTTCACCGTTTTTGAACATATTTCTGGGCTTTGAAGCCTACAAATGTCCATTATTTAAGAGTTGAGATTATTTCAATATTATAAGTCCAATTTCTCTACTCATCGCCGGATCAAACGATGACCGGACGCCTCGCCACTGTGTTAATCGTAGGTGTTAATGTCACCGTCCGTTACAGACTGATTAATTCAAATGAAAATTTACGAGCTACTGTACTTTTGAACTTACAGGAGAAACTTCCGCTGGCGGACGGGTTGCAACAACACCTTTCACCTTAATTATACTCTCCAAAGGAGTCTTGACTAGAAGTTGAGCCTCATATGATAACTGCGGAGAAAAACAATCATGCAATATTATAGGAACCATTAATGGTATACAACACAAAATATTAGTTGAAAACCATTAGTATAAACAATACTTGAACAGTGATTTTTCAAAAATATTGCAATCCAATCCTGCTAAGCAATCCAATAACATCTGATAACTGTAAAAAATCTTAAAATATTTCAAGAATCATCAATATTATGAAATACTCAAAAAAGTTGAAACCCCATTATTATAGACAATACTCTCAAACAATGATTTCACAAAAATATTGCAATCCAATCTGTGTTTCTTTCAAATTGCATTATTCTTCAGAAAACAAAGAAGAAAACAGAGTTCATAGCAAGTATGTGACTATCTTCATCAGATAGTTCTAAATTTTTTTCGGAGGACGAAGCCCACATCGGTCTGAGACCTATAATGAATTGGATGATGGTGATTGATGAGTTGGACCTACAGTTTTAGGTGTGTTCCGAACCACCGGGGAAGTGATTTTACAACAGAGAACAGAGTCTTTTTTGCTGGCCAATCCAATCGGGCAACCTTACTAATAAGCCGGTTGCTCAAATTATAGATTATAATTAGGTCATGTGATTTTATCAATAATACTTCACTCCACGAAATTAGGCGGCTCATGAAAATGCCAGGTAACAAAACAAAACTGACTGCCGTGACAAGCCATATATATAAATGTCTATGCCTAGTCTACAAGTGTAATACCAGGTTATACATATATATTTGATGGATTTGAAAACAAAGCTTACTGACCTCTTCAGGAATTAATATTTGTGTAACACCATAACTGTCGCGGATGGTGATAAATTTGTTCATTCTGAGAAACTGAAGCCAGCCACACAGTACGACCTCAGCTCCGGCGTCAGAACCTCGCAGCTCGCCACATGTGTGTGTACGCTCTGTGTAAATATTCACTCCTGGAACTGAAAAAATGAGGAAGCTTTATAAATAAGAATTTTCATGTGAGATATCTTATAGTGATTGCCTAAAGGTTGATGGCCAGTTGCACGAAAGAAAATTAAATTTAACCACTGTAAGATGATGTCATCTTACATTGCCAGTGCAACGACTTCCCTATTGAGCTACGTAAGATGATGCCATCTTACGGAGCTCAATAGGGAAGTCGTTGCACTGGCTCCGTCAAATGACGTCATCTTATGGTGGTCAAATTTTATTTTCTTTCGTGCAACTGGCCGTGATTGTTTTTGAAAACAGTAAGATTTATTAGTCTGAATTGTACAATTTATCTTTGGGGTGGTGATTGGTCATGCGGTGAGCGTGGTGTTCAAGTGGTCGCGATGTTCAGTCACGACCGCTCAAGACTGCGCTTGGATGGGTGACCGTGCTTCAATGACTTGATGTTACAAGCTTTATTATCACTTACCTGGTGGTTCGGAACCCACCTAAAATAGTAGGTCCACCATGTTCCCCGTAACATGGCTCAAACGGCGAGGTGGAACTACCCGTAAGGGTCTCCCCACCAGTAAAAGCCATACGCTTATTATTTATTATTAATTTATCTTTAGGCTACAGGGGGGTGTTTCGTACGCTTTTTGTATTCAACAAAATAATGAAAACCCCTACAAAGAAACATTGAAGTCCAGAAATGCTACGTCACAGGATGTAAAATGGCGGAAGTTAGATGATAATCCCATTGAATTACTCATTTAGAAGTGCCTTGTAGTCATTTGTAGTACCTTCTTAGTTCTAAATTGGTCAGGTATTATGTAAAAAAAGGTGATAACTGAATAAAACAAGTAATAAGTCGGTAAGTACAAGACTGTTTGAGATATTTAACAAAATATGTAAAAATGAAACCATTTAATTCTCTACAAGTTGAGAAAGAAAAAATTAAAGGTTTATTTTACAACTAAATTACATTAATCTACTTGTTTTTAGCCGTTTTTACCCATTTCGTTGAATATCTCAAAAACTGCAGTACGGTAGTTACCGACTTCTAGCTTGTCTTATTCTATGTTCAGCTATAAGACCTCAATTTAAAAGTAAAATGAAGGAACTAAAAATTTATGAAAAAACAATTTAAGGGGAATAGCATGTAAAGTGAAGGTACTAAAACTTTCTAAATAGACAATTCAAGGGGAATAGTTGCTATCTTTCGCCATATTAAATTCCGTAACGAAGCATTTCCAAACCTATGTTTATAAATGAACGTTTATCATTATTTTTAAGAGTACTACAAGCCCACTAAGTAATGGTAAGACTATGCGAAACACCCTGTATAGAATTTTTTTTATGATGCCCACAAGAGTCCGAGACTTGTGCGTGGGTAATGAGGTGAATGATTACACATAAATGCCTGACGGTGGAGCGGTATTCGAACCCACAACCACTTAAAGGACAGCAAGCTGAAGTTGCGACGCCCCAACCAACTGCGCTAAGCGGCCCGCCAGAATGTTATCATTTAGCCCAAAAAGTATTGGAAACATTAGGCGCCACACTTTGTTCACTCAACCAATGTGATAATAAACCAATAAATGATGCAGTTTATAATATTGGAGATTTTGGCCCCTATTTATTAATCTACATAATCATAATGGCGGCTCTAGTAGAGCAGTCGGTTAGAGCGCATGTCTGTGATAAGATAAGGCTCTGGCTGGCTTGTTTCCTGCAGACTTGGGTTCGAATCTCATTCAGCCATGGACGTTTCTCATCATTCACTTATTACCAACGCACAAGTCTCCGGACTCATGTGGGCATCATCAGCAATAAAAATAAAAAAATTATGGAAGACTTGAAAAGCGTTCACTCAAAAGGCTTAATAAGTCTCAGACTTGTCAGAGAAGCCTGATAATAGGTCTTAGGCCTGAGTCCCGTATTATATATATAAAATATATTCTATAGAATATATATATACTTTTCATGTCTTCCTTGAGTTAAAGGAGCCTAAAGGTAAGTTCATAAATACAAGTCAAAGAGCCTTATTATCAAATCAAATCAAATATGGTTTTATTTCTCCTTCAACAAATACAATATGTATAACGGTATATTCGTATGAAATACAAAATAAACAAAAAAAAACCGTATACAAACTATTTAATACAAAATATAGTACGAGAACAAAAATTCCTCACATGGGCCTTACGCCTGTGTGTGAAGAAGAGTCCGCATCATAATTACATAAGAGAAGAAAAATAATTATAAAGGAATAAAAAATCTGTGTTGAAAAAGAAATATTACTATAAACTAAAAGTAAAAAAAAAACGGCGGGGAACATAAAAAAAATGCTTCTGGAAGCAGGAAGGGTCCCCCATCCATCAAACACGCGAATTATGGACAGAGCCTCTGCAGTCGCGGTCGCGTGCCACAATGTGAGGCCAAATTACACCAGCTGACCGTGTGACCGAGCTCAACAATTTCAAGGTACACGTCTTTAAAGCCAACAGCTGATTATTAATCAAATTTTCCCGGCTGATATGAGTTATCCTTAAAATGTTGCAACCGCAACTGCAGTTGCTCTGTATAATAAGGCTCTTACATCTTGAATTTGTTGCTTTTACAACACTTACATGAGATGGGTGCGTGCGGGTTGTGCGTAGTAGGTGCTTCTGCATCACTATTATTGTCATCAGTAAACTGAAAAAAAAAATTGAATAAAAATTAGAGCATGATTTTTTTGAGGATGAAGCCCACATAGGTCTGAGACCTGTACGTAGGTATGATGGTGATAGATGAGTTAGACCTACAGTTTTAGATGGGTTCCCAACCACCGGGAAGTAATTTTACAGCAGAGAACAGTGTCCTTTTCTGGCCAATCTAATCGGTCTAATCTAATTATGAAGCTGTTGATTTTATTTTGGATTGCAAAACACTTCATTAATATGATAATATTATTCAAAAATACATAAAGTTATAATTATAATTTTAATTATTTTATAGATTCAAATGATAGATGTTATAGATTGTTACAGAGAATATTATAATCGATTAATCGTACAATGAACAGTAGTAGAATTGGGCTGAGATAATGTTTATGGATTTTAAATACGAGATAGTATCCTTTGGCTTGAAATTTCTATCAAAATTTGATATTATAGACTATTATTCACTGTTTTCAGTGTTTCGTTTTGAGTGTACCTTCAAATTGGTTGCCTTCAAGTGAAAAGAAATCATTTTATTATTTTTCGAGTGGAGTATCTTGTTGAATCTAAATTTTCAGTGTTAAAATTAACCTAAATGTTTTGGGCAATATAACACATTCAAAATTTGTGAAGAAAGCAGTTTGGGACTTCGAGTCTGTTGCGCCTTCACATTCATTGCAATTTTGTCACAATAAATAAATGAAGTGATAGCCGTGAGCTGTCAAATCTGTCTGTTTAATCAGATAGAGATAAGCTGCGTTCTCCTGGGCACTCTTAGTAAGGGTGACCAATTTTTTTTTTTTTTTGAAGATGAAGCCCACATAAGTATGAGACCTGTGCGTGGATAATGAGTTGGATGATGGTGATTGATGAGTTGGACCTACAGTTTTAGGTGGATTCCGAACCACCGGGAAGTGATTTTACAGCAGAGAACAGTGTCTTTTTTGCTGGCCAATCTAATCGGTCACCGTTACAAACAGCAAAAAGACACTGTTCTCTGCTGTAAAATCACTTCCCGGTGGTTCAGAACCCACCTAAAGCTGTAGGTCCAACTCATCAACCACCATCATTACCCAAGCACAGTTCAAAAATGCATCAATAAATATTCTTCATGATGTTCAATCGTCATTAGTTGTGGATATTAGTTATTGATATCTTTAATCCTTAAGAATAAATGTATTATGACGTTTGAGCGTCATAAATATGTCACCAAACGCAGATTGAGAGGTTCATAAACATAGTAATATCATAATTTCAATCAGAATATAAAATGTCTGATTCATCAGATTCAACAATTAAGTTCGATTTCATAAACAATTCATTGTTTATGGTAACAGACCAGTGTTTACTACGGTTACAGAAGACTCAAATAGATTTTAGGTATAGATAATGGTGATATATTACTATTCATGATTCACTAAAAATAATATACTATATAACGATTAATTTAAAAACATTCTGTTACAGCATAGAAGAAACTCTTACCTTATGATGCAATGCATCGTCGTCTATCACAGAAACGTCACTCACTGCTATTTCCAATCCGGCTGATCCGTTCTGTAAATTAATTAAATTCAACATAAAAATAAATTCTTGGATTTCTTGTTCCATAACGATCTGCGTTGTTGATATTAACTTTTTGTTAATGAATAATAAGACGAAATTGTCACAACCACATTTATTAACACTTAGAGAAACTAGTTTCGGTTGTTACACCAGAGCCACTGCAGTCACACGTCACAATTTCGGACTTATTCCCCGTTTCTCAGTCATTAGTAATTCAATCAGTAGCTAATGATTTAATAGCGGCACTAAGGCTTGTTTCACACACACCCGGCAGTCGTATAACCGGTGTTGTTTAGGGACATTGTATCATATGGAGCGCTTCACACTTACCCGATTTTTGAAATCATAAGATACAATGTAATTATCCGGGTAAACGACACTGGTTACCCGACTGTCGGGTATGTGTGAAACAAGCCTTAGGGCCGCTATTGAATCAATAGCTACTGAATGATTTACTACACGACTGAGAAACCGGGCATAAATTACACGAATCTGGTAAATTTTACTTTAAAAAATCAGCTGATGGCTTTAAGGAAGTGATAGCCGAATGCCGCAGCAGGTATCTGTTCAATCGGAGATAAGCTACGAAACTCCTGGACGCTCTTTGAAAGGGTGACCGATTGCATTGGCCAGCAAAAAATACTCTGTTCTCTGCTGTAAATTCACTTCCCGATGGTTCGGAACCCACCTAAAACTGTAGGTCCAGCTCATCAATCACCATCATTCAATTCTTTACTCACGCACAGGTCTCAGACCTATGTAGGCTTCATCCTCCGAAAAAAGTGTATGCCTTCGTGTACTTTAAAATTGTTGGTCTCGGTCACCCGGTTGGTTTAATTTAGCCTTAAATTGTGGCACGCGACCGCAAATGCATTGGCTCTGTATAATAAGGCTTTGAGTGGGGTAACCTGTAGTTCTCATGAATAAATAGATAAGTAATATTATATTTGATGCTGAAGAATAGAATAGAATAATAATTTATTTCTGCAACACATCATACAACAAATAATACACACAGTAGGCTAACCTTAATTATTATGACATCATATAAATGGGGGGAAATTAAAGATTGAGTATATTTCCACGAGTATTAATCTTGAAACAAATATTTGCGACAAACAATTATTAAAAGACCAGAAAAATGATGTTATTTAATAGCCTCAGCTCTTTTATTGTAGTAGATAGGCAAGAGAAAAAGTGAGATTGTTTTTCGCATATAATAAACCCGATTTATTACTAGCTGATAAGTTCTAACAAAATGGCAATTGCAGGATTAACTAAGTACATAGTAATAAAATAGGATCAGCACAATGATAAATGTTATCAATTCGTCAGCAATTTACTCACATTTAGTCCAACTTGGTGTACTTGAGAGTTGCAAACCAATCCCTTGATCATAACAACTGAACTGTCTTGAATACTTTCAAGTTTCTTCAACAGCATTGTGTTCTGTAAAAATAAAAAGTGAACACTTTTGAATTTTTCCATATATTAAGCATTTTGAAAACTGCAAAATGAACTTTATAACAAATTACAAAGAATACTATAATTACAAGCAAACAAAAATAAACAATACTGAAGGCCTATACATAAAAGGAAAATTAATTTTTTTGAAATAGCTTGAGAATGATGAATTTGAAATAATTGACTTGAATTTCTCCATTCTTAGGTGATGGAATGAGCTTTAAGAGTTGAGTACCAGAGGCTTTTAGTCGCATTCGTCTTCAAATCTCTTGGGTTGGCAACCGTCAAGGTATTATATTGTTTAAGAAAAACGTATTTCATCAATATTATCTTGTTAAATATGTCCTTTGTAGTGGCGAAGGTGATATTGTGGAAGGTATCCATAATGAATAAAATACGAAATTGTCACAACCACATTTATTAAGACTTAGAGAAACTAGTTTCGGTTGTTACACCATTATCAATCTCAGACTAAAATCAGTCTGATTGAGATTGATAATGGTGTAACAACCGAACTTCTCTAAGTTTTAATAAATGTGGTTGTGACAATTTCGTATTTTATTCATTATTGTTAAATATGGTCGATCAATGTTGAAATTTTCAGTTTATTTGGTACAAAATCTTCAAATATTATATTTTTTCTCAATTATTACAAAGAAACTTGACTTTTTGAAAAAGAAATATCATTTCAACCCTTGATAATTTCCAGTATTGATAAAATATATCATGAGTTCAATCTAATTGTCGGGTGAGAGGGGAGGGGAGATAATCTGCAAAGAAAACGGAAAATTGAAACTTTAAATATCTGTATTTCATGAAATATAATTATTAATAACATAACATTAAATGGAACCATAACAAGCATCCCATAACATTTTATGTAATTAATACAAAACGAACTTAAAAGTATACTAATGCGCTAACAAAAATGATGATCAAAAGCCTAAAAAATTGATCAAAAGCCTATTACAGGCTAAAAATGCCAGACCCAGTCACTAATCGAACTTGGAGCTAGCGGATTAGTAGACAGGCTGCAGAATTGCATAGTAGACAGGTTCAGGACGGTAACATACAATTCATTTTTCATGGAAAAATTTCAAGTACGTTCTCTATTGTTTTCGTAATACTGCACATGTTGCAATGTGAATTATTTGTACTTTTCTTCTCTCGTTAGGTGGCGGAGAGAACACGTTAGCCCAAACTTCGCCAAGTCGAGAAATAAACAAGTTGTTCTATACTGTACTAATGCGCATCGTTTGTGATGAATGGAAAAATATAATTTGAGCTATGTCATAGAATGCGGAAAACTAGATAATATAATTCAAGGACACGTAATAGTTTTCAATATGTTCAGTTGAAAGAAAACAAAAGACAAGTACAGACTTAAAAGTGATAATGAATAACTTTACTAATTAAATGCAGTCGTTTTTCATTTACATCAGTTCAGAAAATAAGCTAGCTGCGATTCATATTTTAATTTCACACATTTTTCAATATTTTTGATAAGAAAAGATAACTTGGACAGTAGCAAGCTAGAAATCAATTAAAAATTGACTGAGGAAAAGTCAATTAATTTTAATCAGGCATGTCCTAAAAAAATTCAAAACAAAAATTTGTTTTGACAGTATTAGATGAGTTCAGTACAAAATTACTCTATGCAACAGCAAATTCACCTGTTGGATTCAAATTTAATTATGAAATAGTTATTTATGTATTAAGAGCGTGAAGCGAGACTTTATCGCTCGAGCCAAAACATTTACTGCGCGACGCCTAGCGGAGCGCAGTAATTTTGCGAGAGCGATAAAGAAGCTTCACGCGCGAATTACATACAATATTTTTCCTAAAACTGCAGTTCTGGATTCCAACACAATAAAAGCTTGTAGTTTGTAACATCACAGACCATGCGCGGATTTGGTTAGCGTTCGCCATTGTTGAGGTTATGTGAATTTCACGGATTCCGTGATCCACCAATGAAAAGGCATCAAAATCAAAACAGAAGCGTAAAGAAAACAGCTGGCGAGCGTAAAGTACTTTACCGCTTGCGGAGCAGTAAAGAGGTATTTATTTATAGTGTTAAGAATGTGAGACAGATGGAAGACAAACAATTAATTATCTACACCACTCATTTTGTAAACATCGCTTCCATTCATTGACGACCCGTGCTTCAAAGAGATTGTAAATTGACACTTGTTTACATCTATTTCCCAATATGTCTCTCTCACTCCTGATACTCAGGTTTGGTTCTAGTATTTTCATAAAAATTTTGAGAATCTGAAAGATCATACGTTTCTGTGTGATCGAGACATCGAGAAATTACTAGAATGAATGAAAACAGTATAAAAGGGCTCTCCTCGTCTGCGTTCAGTCAGTTGTCATTTTTTTTTTTTGAGGACGAAGGCCACAGTCTGAGACCTGTGTGTGGGTAATGGTAATTGATGAGTTGGACCTACAGTTTTAGGTGGGTTCCGAACCACCGGGAAGTGATTTTACAGCAGAGAACAGTGTCTTTTTTGCTGGCTAATCTAATCGGTCACCGTTACAAAGTGGACCCAGGAGAACGCACCTTATCTCTATCTGATTGAACAGATACCTACTACGGCTCACGGCTATCACTTCCCTTAATTTTCTCTTCAACGTTCATATCCAGAGCCAGTTTAGTGACAATGTATAATATCCAGTCCCAGCTCATTGACAGTGTATATAGATATTGTTTTTACGCATATCAAGTGCTTGTGATCAGTTTATGTAGAAAATTCTTTGACAATACTCAGTGCTATTATTGGGATTATCAAATACCGTAACAGACTGCGCTTTGTAAGTGTTCCTTTTATTTATTGTGACAAAATTACAACGAATGTGAAAGTGCAACCGACTCAAGTCCAAAAACTGCTCTCTTCACAAATTTTGAATATATTATATTGTCCAAACCATTGAGGTTAATTTTAACGCTGAAAATTTAGATTTACCAAAATACTTCACTCGAAAAATAATAAAATGATTCCTTTTCACTTTAAGACAATCAATTTGGAAGTTCAATCAAAACGAAACACTGAAAACGGTAAATAATAGTACATAATATCAAATTTTGATAGAAACTATCAAGCCAAAAAATACTATCTCGTTGATTGTTTATCTGTTTTAGACATTTATTTTACTTCATTGAACGGTTTATTGGAAGATTGTTTATTAAATTGTCGATTCATAGTTGATGATTAATTTTTTGTACAGTAATACCGATAATTCATTATTAGCTGAACTTTATTGAATTATTGTTTCTTTTTTGTTTTTCTTGTGATTAGTGCGTGTTGTAAGTAGCTAATTTTTGTAAATAAAGAGCGAGTGTTAAAACCCGTAACAATATTTAGGTGGGACAAATAAGCAAGGATGCATAACAGGCTTCCCTTGTGATTAACTGTATCATTTTTAGAAAGTGCAAGATTGAAAGGGGTTGGCATGGAGAATGCTCCTTCAACCTGAATAAGTTAAGTGCCTCTGACGGGACTTGAGGACTGTTTTTAGGCAGACGGGACCAACAGATTAACGTGCCCTCCGAAACACGGGAGGTCTTTATAATAAGAGAGAGTAGGTGTGTATGTGTGTGTCAGTCGCGCGAATTTCACAAAAACGGCAATAATTTGGAACACGCTTCCTCTAAAATCAATTCAGTGCATCTCAAAGCCCGATTTCTCATTAC
Organism: Conomelus anceps; assembly: GCA_948455865.1. Classification (NCBI taxonomy): domain Eukaryota; kingdom Metazoa; phylum Arthropoda; class Insecta; order Hemiptera; family Delphacidae; genus Conomelus; species Conomelus anceps. The sequence goes on along the minus strand of OX418218.1, from coordinate 88,251,697 downwards.
CTTTTTCAAAATTAATGTTTGAATTTCAGCATTTTTGTGAAAAGATATAGATGCAGAAAACTAATAGAGCAACTGATACATGGTACGTCACTATGATGCTGATAAAGATGATCCGCCTAAATTTCACAAGACAAAGCAAAAGATTAGTTCACTTCTCTTTTCAAACAGTTGATTTGTATGGCTAGCAACACTGCTATTTCACTCACACTTCACAATTTCGTAATTTTGTGACCGCTACCGCAAGTTATCTACCAGAAAAGAAAACCTCCAAACTGGATTCCCGGACAAGACCGGGTACAATACTAGTTGTCAATCTATTAATCTCTCTTTTTTGGAGGATGAAGCCCACATAGGTCTGAGACCTATGAGTGGGTAATGAGTTGGATGATGGTGATTGATGAGCTGGACCTACAGTTTTAGGTGGGTTCCGAACCACCGGGAAGTGATTTTACAGCAGAGAAGTGTCTTTTTTGCTGGCCAATCTAATCGGTCACCCTTACAAAGAGTGCCCAGGAGAACGCAGCTTATCTCTGATTGTACAGATACATGCTACGGCACTCCGCTATCACTTCCCGACATGAGATTTAATACATTTTTTTAGAATCAAGTTATTCAGCCATGCAGCGTATATTTAACATTTATTATGTTAGAAAGAGTTACTTACATGTTCAGGAATAACCAGTTGAGTCCTGCCGTAACCATCGTGAAAAGCCAAGAATTGGGGCGTGGCCTTGCGCTGCATCCAACCACACAACGCCACCTGCTGGCCAATCAGAGCAGCGCTCAGTTCGTTGCAAGTGTGCGTTCTTTCCGACGACTTTGCTGATGCACTCAATGGTAGAGTCTCTGGAAACACACATAAAGGAAATTTAAATCTTACAGCTTTTGGTGTCTGGGTAGTCAAAGTCAAAGAATCATTTATTCATTAATGCTTCACACTAAATAATAAGACGAAATTGTCACAACCACATTTATTAAAAAATATTGAGAAACATTTAACAAATGTGGTTGTGATAATTTCGTCTTATTATTCATTATCGATACCTTCCACAATATCACCTTCGCCACTACAAAGAAAAAAAATGCTTCACACATTTTGAAGAGTCACTAAATCTAAATCACAACGAAAAAATAAAATAGTTTAGTTACAGCACAATAAAAATTACAATAAAGAATAGTCAAAAAGATAAAATCATAGACAACTTGAAACACAACACTAGATTACACATGAAAATCAACACTGAAAATGAACATTCAAATGACATTATAAGGCACATAAAAGAAAACTACTTTAAACATGTCTGGACTGTATGTACTCCTCTAATGTGTATGAGCTCAAATCTATTAGGAATCTTTATCCGTTTTCTTTTAAACTCAAGCATTGGTGAATCCCTAATAGAACTAGGTAAACAATTCAAATATTATGCTCCCATAAACGATAGGTATTTTTATCAGTTTTCTTTTAAACTCAAGCATTGGTGAATCCCTAATAGAACTAGGTAAACAATTCAAATACTATGCTCCCATAAACGATAGGTATTTTTATCAGTTTTCTTTTAAACTCAGGCATTAGTGAATCCCTAACAAAACTAGGTAAACCATTCGAATACTTTGCTCCCTTAAACGATGGTTTCCTAGTGAATAATTTTGTTGTATGTTGTTGAGTTATGAACCTGTCCCTATTTCTTGTATTGTAGTCATGTACCTCAGAATGGAAAGATACCTTTACTCTTGCCATCACTGTCAACGCTGGCCTGCGGGTTTCTGGATAGTCTGTTCATAGTAAAAAGAGGGGGTTTCCCCATGTATACTAGACGATTTAATCAATTTCATATAACTGAGTAAGCTTATCCTAGAAAAAGCCTTTTCTGGCTATCTCATTGAAACTGCTGATTCCTGTAAGCGTCACCTCCTCAGGCAATAAGTTGAACAGCTTTAACGCCAAGTTAGGAAAGCAGTTTTGAATAGTCTACATTTTAAATGTTCAGGTTGTCAGCTCTCATTTCTTGTGCAGATGAATGACACTGCTTTGATTTTATTGTAAAACAATGTCTTCTTTCATGCGCACAAGTGAGTTCAATTACTAACTAAAGATAGTGCATGAAAACAGAACTCAGATGAAAACAGAGAGCTTTACCCCACCCAAGACAGCAGCCCGATGGTTTTAGGCCTGCGAAAACAGAAAAGCAAGCTTGGTAATAACGCTATCTATTTGGAAGATATCCATCTATGCTTTGAGGGTAGGTGAATTGTGACTAAAACATTATTTTTACAATAATAACTTAACTTACAGAAACAGATTAGGCTACTGATGACTTTATAAGTTGATTGATAAATTAATGTCTTAATTATACTGCTATTCAAGTGAGTAAATAAGTTATTGAACTGGAGTCAAATCAGATTGAGTAGGCTACAAGTTTCATTGAGACTCACATAAAACTTGATATAAGTTACCAAGAGCCACAGGTAAGTTAAAATGTTCTAGTTTTAATATGATGACACGACTGCAAAATTTACAAATAAATCTAGGATACCAGGTCAACGATTTAGAGTAAGAAAATTTTTAGGGGCAGCAAATATTTTTAGAATGATACCTTCATTCAAGGTTTTATGGGAATCAGTTGTTGTATAACAAGGCCTATTGTATGATACCAGACAAAGAGGCAAAGAAGATAAATTTAAAGTGCTTCCTATCTTATTGGCAAAAATAGAATCTATATTTACCTGTAATGATGTTCCGCCCAAAGAAATAGTTCGTAAATCCTCTATTCAATAGTCTCTGTCCGTTTTTCAACATGATTGATAGAGGACTGCTCATTTTGATAGCTTATCAAGAAATATTCACCGGTAAACACTATTTTTATCGCAACAAAACCAAAACATAACCTAACGCGAATAAGTTACGACGTAGTTATGGTATAATTTACTAGATAAGATTATGAATTTTAAAAGAATGAAAGTAATGCGGGCCGCTTGGCGCAGTTGGTTGGGGCGTCGCAACTTCAGCTTGCTGTCGTCCAAGTGGTCGTGGGTTCGAATCCCGCTCCACCGTCAGGCATTTATATGTAATCATTCACCTCATTACCCACGCACAAGTCACGGACTCATGTGGGCATCATCAGCAATAAAAAAAAAAAAAAATAAATGCACTCCAAACAACATAGTGATAATTAAATTCTCACGGCAATGCACGACACAAAATATTTGCACTATTCTCACAGGAATATTCAACTCAGAGATCTGCAAACTGCGAAGCATTTACGCCACACACGGCCATATCTCACGCACTCGCACGCTCCGCTGTACGGCTGTTGGCTGTAGTGATATGTAGTTCGTAAAGGGTTGATTACATTGGGATAGTTACTCGCTAAGCGAGTAGCGAGTAGGACGTTACTGACCGACCGTGCTACAGCAGCTCTACATACCAAGCCGAATTATATTAAAAAAATTATTTCTAGAATCACCCCCATACTATGGAATTTCTAAGACAATAAATAATATTTCAACACAAAATTAAAATATGAAGTTTACCAACAATTATTCAATGAAATTTCATCAAAACATTATACAATATATCTCATCTGAAGTGTTATGCTGGCAGTCTGCGTGATTAAGTGTAGGCTTTAGCCATAATAATATTGTATTTTGGTGTTGGCTATTCTGCCAGCGTGTATAAATGTGACCAAATTCAAAGTAGACAGGCTCTCAACTTTGAATTTGGTCACATTTATACTCGCTGGCAGAGTAACCAACACCAAAATACAATATTATTATGGCCAAAGCCTACACTTAATCACGCAGGCTGCCAGCATAACACTTCAGATGAGATATATTGTATAATGTTTTGATGAAATTTCATTGAATAATTGTTGGTAAACTTCATATTTTAATTTTGTGTTGGAATATTATTTATTGTCTTAGAAATTCCATAGTATGGGGATGATTCTGGAAGATAAATTTTTAATATAATTCGGCTTGGTATGATGAGTTGCTGTAGCACGGTCGGTCAGTAACGTCCTACTCGCTACTCGCTTAGCGAGTAACTATCCCAATGTAATCAACCCATAACGAACTAGTTCAAAATGTTCAAATGAACTGCTCCCGAATAAGAAGTTATTCGGATGCTGGATTAATCGAATCAGGACATCGATAAAAAAATCGACATATCGATAGTATCGATACCCATCCCTATTTCCATTTAAGGATATTCATTCATTGTTGAGAGTTCGTTGTTCGTTCATAAAAATGTTCGTATTGTTTGCGTAAAGATATCAACTGCATATTTGATAGTTTATGTAATGATAGTTTCATAATTTTTTTAATGCTACAAAGCTTCAAAAACAGGGGTTTGAAACTTGAAATCATGATCTTTGAGGTTATGATCTATTCCAAGGACTATTGTAAACACAAAACATACTATTTTTAGGTTATGTGAGGCACTGTACTATAATTTTTTTAGATATTGAAATGCATTGTAGTATCTAAGTACTTTAAATTGGCTCATATTTGTTGTTATTGGAAATAGAGAATTTATTTATTCCAAAATCCATCAACATTGTATTGTAATAGAAGTAACTTAAAGCATTTGAACATCCGTAATCCAAGTTACATGATAGCTTTCTGCAGTTTTAGTTGAGTGTTTTAAAACATCATGAGGAAGTTCTACGGAAATCTTCAATAATTTCCTTGAGCTATGCGAAGAAATAAAAGTGCTTGAAATGTTTGAATCAGTATACACTCAGAAGAAGCACAGATTTCTCAAGCCAGGTGAATATTTCAACAAATATATTTTTATTCCATTAATCACTCCAATACACGCGCGTCATCTCACAGATGACCTGCTCAGTTTCTTCGTCATAGGTTTGTTGGAGGGGATGGAACATGGTTCCCCGCTCCAGTATTCCTCAAGGTCGTGTTGCTTGACAGTTCAGTTGCTGGTGTGCTTGCGTACAGTGCAGTTTGCGCGTGTTTTGGCCGAGAGAATCTCACAGATGACAGGCGTGTAAAAATGTAAGTTTTTCATTATGCACAATTTCTGATTTCTACCTTTAGCATTCTTTTGTTACAATTTTTTGATACCTTTTGATAACAATATTTTTTAGAAATGTTTATTTTATACCTGATAGCGGCATGGTCATCTCACAGATGACATGCGTGTATTCATGCAATTCACAATTAGAACATTTTTTTCTTCAACCATTTTTTGTTCAAATCAATGTTCTGAACTATTTTATGTTGTTTTTGATATGTTTGTTGATTGGAAAGGGCCCTCAGGTTGCTTGCCTGCATCCTGCATAGATTTCCATATTGCAAGTATAAAAAACTCCAGAATCAACAGCTGCAAAAATTTTGATGCCATATTTTGCAGGCTTAGAGGGAATGTATTGAATGAAGTTGCATCTTCCCCTGAAGCCCTCCAGTTTCTCGTCAATGGTGACATCTTCTCCTACATGATAACACACTTGACAGTTCTTGATGAATTTTTTGTTCATATCAATGTTCTGAACTATTTTATGTTGTTTTTGATATGTTTGTTGATTGAAACTGTTTTTCTTTTTCACAGAGTCTATAAATGGCAACAGAAAAACGCTTTGATGTGAATAAACCTGATGACATCGCCCAAATTCATCAACTTCTTCTTGATGGCTGCAACCTGAGTGATGATGAACACTTTCAAGATGATGACCCTCAATCTCCAGCTCCAGGGCCCTCAAACCGTGTTGCTGAAGTTCTTGAAGAGGATCTTGACACTGATGCAGAAGAAGAGATTGAAGAACGGGAAGAGAACTCAGATACAAGTCAAAGTGATTCGGAAGCATCGACTGACTGTGATGATGACGAGCTCGTTTTTGTTTGTCACCATAAGAAGGGAAGAAAGGTAATTGATTCAATTGCATGGAAAAAAACTCCCTTGCCCAGTAAGAAGAGAGGGACCCACAATTTACTGAAAAGACTCCCTGGCCCGATTGGTCAAGGAAAGGGCACAAAAACTTTTTTCGAATCGTGGGCTTGCTTGTTTGATGACAGCATGCTGGAAATGATTGTTGTTTTCACTAACCAATATATCGAGGTCATCCAACCCAATTATTCACGACCTAGAGATGCTAAGAAGACGAACAAAACAGAGATCAAAGCATTTATTGGCTTACTCTACATAGCTGGGATACATAAATCCGGGAAGCTGAACCTGGCAGACTTATGGGCCAGTGATGGTTTTGGAATTGAGATATTCCGCCTCACCATGGGCATCAACAGATTCCGTTTCCTACTTATGGCTGTAAGATTCGATGACAGGCAAACCAGAGCAGAGCGAAAAGCACAAGATCGACTCGCCCCAATCAGAGACATCTTTGAAAAATTCATCAAGAACTGTCAAGTGTGTTATCATGTAGGAGAAGATGTCACCATTGACGAGAAACTGGAGGGCTTCAGGGGAAGATGCAACTTCATTCAATACATTCCCTCTAAGCCTGCAAAATATGGCATCAAAATTTTTGCAGCTGTTGATTCTGGAGTTTTTTATACTTGTAATATGGAAATCTATGCAGGCAAGCAACCTGAGGGCCCTTTCCAAGCCAGCAATAAACCTGTGGATGTCGTTCAACGCATGGTTACCCCCCTCCGTAACTCAGGTCGTAATATCACTGCCGACAATTGGTTCAGCGACACTACTCTCCTTCACACTCTGTCGAGAAATTATGGGCTGTCGTATGTGGGGACTCTAAAAAAGAACAAATGGCAAATCCCGAAAGAGATGAAAGATTTGAAAAATAGAGAAGCATACTCGAGTATTTTTGCATTCAGTAAAAATGGAACTATGGTTTCATATGTACCACAAAATAAGAAAAAGAAAAAGAATGTGCTTTTGATATCTAGTATGCATATGGATGGAGTAATTGACGAAGAAAGTGGAGATAAAAGAAAACCTGAGATGATTACATATTATAATCACCATAAAATTGGTGTGGACATGGTGGATAAAATGTCCGGTGCCTACAATGTACAAAGAGGTACAAGAAGGTGGCCAATGGTGGTATTTTACGCAATTTTAAATGTGGCTGGTATCAACAGCCAGGTCATTAGTCTGGGTAACGGACAAAACGTGCCAACTCGCCGACTTTTCCTTCGTGAACTGGGAAATGAACTCATCAGAGATCAGTTGATTATGCGAGTACAGCTCAGCAATTTGCCACGCACTGTGACGCAACGTCTTCGAGAACTCCTTCCCAGTGATCAAATACCACCACGAGCTTCAAGAGCAGCTACTGATGCTGGTGAACGCCAGCGCTGCGGAATTTGCTTGGAGAATAAAAAAAAACGATACACCAAATATTCTTGCAAGGAATGTGGTCAATATTTATGTCTGCAACACTGCGGCTTCTCTTGTGCTGATGGATGTAACGTGGGTGTGGGGAATGAAAGTGATTCAGAGTGAAATTTTGCAAAAGCAACCAAAGGGTTCTTGGTTTTTCAGTATTTTTGTTATTGGTCACTTCCATTTGATTGAATGACTTTCCAAATGATGAAATGACTACAAATGATGCCCAATTGTCAATGTGTTCATACATTTTACATTATTATCATTATTATTATTATTATTACTATTGTGTTCTCCAGAGTTGTATTCCTAGGTTTGATGTCGATATCCTTTTGCAAATCAGTAATAAGGAATAAAATTGGAACTAAACCACCATGGCAACTGTGTTACGAAAATTCGACATATTTGAAGATTTATGTACAGATATTTTTTCCCAAATACAAATTAAAAAGCATTTATTAATTTTTTTTCTGTGCACCATTATTCCTGCAAAATCGTGATGAAAAAACAATATTGTATTAATCATTTTTGGCAAATAAATAAACAGTCATCTGACAGATGATGTGCGTGTATTTATGTCTCACTGGGAGGCGCGTGTATTGGAGTGTTAATAATGTATTTTTTTCATTTTAAGAAACCCGACGTCAGTTTTGTATTTTGTGTTTCATTTTTACATTTATCCAATGACATAAGTGTGATATTCATGAAATAATTGAAAATAGAACACAGAATAACTTGTTAATAAATCAATTATATTCCTGGATTTCTTGTTCCTTGACGAACTGCGTTGTTAATATTAATTAACTTTTCAAGTGAATTAAACGACTTGCAGTCAAATTTTTATTAAAATAAGTAGTATTTCACTTACTTCTGTAGTCCGAACGTTTTCGAGTTGTTAAAACCCATCTTTAAGGCATCCTAAATATCGATGCTGGTTTGTTGGTTAGAGGAACTGTGGTTTCTGTATAATGTGGTCAAAACGTTTGTGTGATTTAAAATTTAACTGTTCGTTGAGGATGTTTTGTTTATTGTGTGTGGTGTGTTTGTAAATTTCAAATTGTTCCAAGGTGTTGAGTTCGTGTCCTTTAGATTTTATATATAGAATGTGTAAGTTGGTAGTGATGTCAGTAAAAGTGTGTCCAGTTTGAATGATATGGTCTGCAAAAGTCGATTCTGTTTTTGTATGTAAAGCTTGTAAATGTTCCTTGTAGCGTTGTTTGAATGTGCGGCCTGTCTGTCCTATGTAAATTTTGTTAGTCATTTGTTACATGACCTAATTGACAAACTCAACCATAAAATAATAACCAAAAAACAAAACACCAACAAAAAATACATCACAATGACATACATTAACCCACAATCAAACAGATCAGCCAAAATCTTCAAAAAAGCTGGCCACACCATCGCATTCAGAACAAAAAACAAAATAAAAAATGCTCTGACTGTAACGAATTTTACATAGGACAAACAGTAAGCTGTAAAAAGTAACTTTTTAACAATGAATAATAAAGTAAGGTAAAAGGTACTTATCAATTCAATTAATTTTCAGGAGAAAATCCAACATGGGAGGAGGACAAAACCGATCTAGATACAAATGAAAAAACGAAATTCATCTACAATGCGAATATCTCGCTATCAATGGAACTGCAGAGGCAGAGGCTTCCTATTTACCATTGCCGAAATCAGCTGCTCTATCTACTGGAGAATTATCAAACAGTAGTTTTGGTTGGTGAAACAGGATGTGGAAAGAGTACTCAAATTCCTCAGGTAAGTTTTTCGTTGAAAATAATACAACACTTGTGATTCGGATCAAATGGGTGATGGTGGTTTATTTTATTTACTCAGGGAAGTGATAGCCGTGAGCCGTAGCTGGCGGTTCGGAACCCACCTAGAACTGTAGGTCCAGCTTATTAATCTCCATCATCCAACCCGTTACTCACACACAGGTCTCAGACCTATGTGGGCTTAATCCTCGAAAAAATAATAATAACTTCAATACAATACTTTGCTGACTGTGCCAAAAATGTGTTATACACTTTATATTATGAATTTTCTTATATTTGTATTTTGGCGAAATAAAAATATTATTATTAATCCATGAGGGACGCAACAGGCTATTGCCCAAAACTGCTTTTTAGAGTAGTAGTAACATCTTCCAAAAATAACTCAATTCGTTTAATCACTTTTGAAAAACATTAATTACAATCCTTTTCATGTTAATAGATGTAGATTATTGTGATTCATCTACCTTTATGACTTATTTGTACATTTGTATTGTAATAACATTAAAACACATGAATTTATCATTTTAAAACTTATTACGCATTTTAAAATGTCATGATAGCTAGTACTTTTTTCTTGTGTATGCAGACTAAATTTCATTGTCTTTTTTATTTTTGGCATTATGTCTTTATTTCACAGTGATTAGAGAAGGATTTTAGCAATTATCCTACTATCTTCGTAGGATAGGTTAAGTTTAGTGTAAGAGAGGGACATCTTCCCTAACTTCGCCTTTTCATGCAGATGCATCACCAAGTATTTATAATTTTCATGTTTTTGTAATAAGTGACTAATAATATTCTATGAAATAATACTTGGCGATGCCTGTATATTGTATTTTATACTTGTAACTGTTGAATTATTATTTGTATGAATAAAGTAATCAATCAATCAATCAATCTTCCATTGCAGAAATCAATCGGAATACCAGTATTGTGTGGCGCAAGTAAATTATATTATATGTCGAGTTGCCAGATCATAAAGGCACATCTAATTTAAAAGGAGAAAAACAGAAGGCGTTAGAATATACTGAAAAATACAAGTTTCCCGGCTTCATCCTAAAAAAAAAACTAAAAAAAAACTCCCTTTACATAATTGATACCAAATTTCATGACACGAATAATTACTTAGTAATGATAGAAAATATAATCCAATGCTACTCCAAAAAATTTATGAAACTAAACTTAGTGAAAAAACACTAAAATCAAAACACTAAACTTAGTGAAAAAAACATTAAAATCAAGAATATGGCTTTCGGTGAATAATTTGAGATTTCGTTCAAATTTTTCGAAAATGAGTATTATTCCTGTCAACGGAATCATATGGTAGCTAGTGTTATTATTTTTATTTCTTTTATTTATTTTTATTGCATTCTTCTAATTTTTCTTCTATTTTTGTATTCAAGAATAATCATCTATGGTTTCATTTTGTATTATATATATTTTTTGTATATTTGAAATTTCATTAGGCTACACTTGTTTCATTTGTTGTTGATTAATTGTGTAGTACCTTGTGGAATCGGGCTGGTGTCAGGAGGGGAAAGTGGTGGGGGTGACGGAGCCACGTCGCGTGGCCGCCATCACGCTGGCCTCACGTGTGGCCGAAGAGACGCAAACTGAAATCGGTCACGTGGTCGGCTTTAGTATTCGTTTCAACGACTGCTTCGATCCCTCCCACACCAAAATCAAGGTATGTATAAAATTTGAATAGTGGGATCAGGAGCAAAGCACTCTCCTGAATACCTGTATTCATTTCATATGAATACATCATATTGTATTCATATGATTGTTAATCTAACTTGTCTTACACTCCTTAACTTGAATCTTCAAAACATAATCTACAAATGTTAAAGCCCCACATAGGTCTGAGACCTGTGCGTGGGTATTGGGTTGGATGATGGTGATTGTTTTTCTTTTTGTAGATTACGTCTTGGAGATTCAAGTTAAGGAGTATAAGACAAGTGAGATCATCAATCGTATCATTACAATATTACTAATCTTATACACTAGTTAATTACTTGGCTATATCAATTGTTTGAGATGAAGAAACTTAATTTTGATGTGAAAGGAACGTTTGTACTATATACAAAGCTTTATCAACTAAATATTTTTTCAATTGTTTTTTAATATTTCTATATTTTCAAGAATCTTTAAAACCAACGGTAGCTTGTTGTACATTTACCAATATAACTAGGTTTTTGTTCGAATAAGCTACTATTGTGACTCACCAAATAATAAGTTGTTGTTTACCATAGCAACCAGATAATATTTTCGACTCAAAAGTTTTTATAAAAATTTAATATTATTAACTATTTTTAACTGTTTTTCGTTTCGAGTGAACTTTTAAATTGATAGTGGTCAAGTGAGAAAATTCATTTTATTTTTTTTCGAGTGAACGTTTTCAGCATATCTTAAATTTTTATTCTGTGTTAACCTCAATGTTTTGGACAATGTAACATACATTCAAAATTTGTGAAGGGAGCAGTTTTGGACTTGAGTCTGTTGCACCTTCACACTCGTTGTGAATTTGTCACAATAAATAAATAATCCTCGGCTTCTTGTGTTATAATTGTGTACGTAAAAATTTTAGTTAATATCACTCATTTTTACGTATAAAGTACGTATAAAGTTCATTTTTACATACACATATAAGCAAGGCGCAGTTACCGACCTTGTATCTTGAACATCGGTCTAATCTAAATAAATTTCTATACTGAATAATAAGACGACGTTGTCACAACCACATTTATTTAAAATAGTGAGATAATAGTTTTGGTTGTTCACCATTATCAATCTGAAACAAACAATTGTTTTCAAAATATTTCTATATTTTCAAGACTCTTTAAATAATGCGGTAGCTTGTTGAACATTTTCCTACCAATATAACTAGGGTTTTCCGTGTTTTCTAGGATAACCGTGAGCCGTATCAGGTATCAGTTCAATCAGATTAGATAAGCTACACTTTCCTGGGCCCTATTTGTAAGGGTGATCGATGCATAAACCTTATAAGGTTTGTAAGGGTGGCCAGCATAAAAGACTATGATCGCTGCTGTAAAATCACATTCCGGTGGTTCGGAACCCATCTTAAATTGTAGGTCCACCATGTTTTCCAATAGCTCAAGCGGTGAGGTGGAACTCCCCACCAATAAAAGTCATACGGTACACATTTACACTTTGGATCCTACATAAACGTATCCTCAGTCTATGAGGTCTATGAATATATATAGCCTAGTACTTTATTTATCTCTGTATACCTATACTTCATGTAAATCTCTTGATATTTAATTTCTTCCAGTACATGACAGAGGGAATCCTGATGCGTGAAATGATGGCTGATCCGCTTCTTAGAGCATACTCTGTAATTGTTGTGGATGAGGTACATGAACGCACACTCAATACTGATATCATACTGGGACTTCTCAAGAAGATCGTTCGAGTAAGTTGTACTTTTGTTTATTGGATTGAATGAGCTCTGATTATTCAAAACTCTGCTAAAACCAGAAAATGGACAGTATTTATCCTACTTCGATTCCCAATAAAGCTATTTTTCATCATAATTTGTACATTTTCAAACTATCATAATTTTCGTATCAAAAATATAGTCGAAAGTCAACATTTTTTACTTTGAAAAGGACTTTGAAAGTAGAAGGCCTTGATTGAATTTATTAATATATTCATGAATATAATTATTATAAAAAATTTCAAAATAAAGTATTGAGGAACATGGTTAATGCGCCTTGGTACATCAGAAACAGTGACCTGCACAGGGATCTACATATTACATATGTATTGAGCGAGATAAGTCGATTTGCTGCCCGTCATGAATCCAGACTTCACTATCATGTCAACCCTGAGGCAACTCAGCTGCTTGATAACCAGGAAATTACAAGAAGGCTGAAGAGGATAAAGCCTTTTGAATTAGTGATTAGGGATTAGAAAATTTTATGTGCAATAGGATTTTTTTAATATTAGTAACTCTCTATAAATACTCAAGTCATCAGTGGATGAACTGAAGTTGAATCAATTATTTAAATTTAAGAAGTGAATGAAAAGTTAATGGTTAGTCTTCAAGACTAGTTTTAATGACATTTATAAAAAAAAAATTTTATAGAATATTAATTATTTGTGCCTTGGACTTGTGTTGACTACAATGACTGAGATCTATCTCTCTACCTCTTTACAGCTGTTAATGTACAAGTAGTATGAACCATATGATATCCTATTGTATTTTTAGGCTACGCTGGCGGGAACACAGTGGTTTATACACGCGTGTAATGTGTAGTCGGAGAAATGCAGTCATGTTTTGCAATGTATTTTTCGGCTATAAAATCTTGAACGAAATTCAAAATTATATTCACTTTCTTTGGAATATTGGACAGTTTTTGTGCTGCGTTCTCAAAGTGAACATCTAAATTAATATTCATATTTTGGAAAGAATCTAGAATTGTACTTCAAAGTGAAATTTCCAGTTGAACTTGGTCATAACCTAAAATTTGGATTTTTTTATTGAAAATTTGTAAAGAGAGCAGTAGTGGGCTGTGCCTGTTGTATCTTTACTTGATTGTGTTTTGCAATGAATAAATAAATAAATGTTGAAAAAATATGTTTACAATATATATAACTAATATCCAGCCTATATAGAAATACAATCAAATATAAGTTGGACACCATTAGTATGGCTGCTGAAAACAATGGCCACACTGCCTATATATACATAGTCACTGTAGTAGTACCAATACGTTGCTGCACTATGAGTAATGCTTCGTTCATGTAGTCCCACCTCGCCTCGCGATTCGAGTTAAAAGAGTCGCTGCTCAGGAATTACACTTTTAGAGCAGCCGCCAGCAACTCAAAAAGCACCTCAGCAGTGTGAAAATAGCTATTTGTGTAACTAGAGTGCAAAGTGGGTTTTTTCTGCACCGAGAGAAACAGTTTTTCTCGAGTACAGAAATACTTTGCGCTCGAATTACACATTAAATTTTTCCTACAGTAACGTATATAGTAATTTAAACGGGACACACATAACCTGACAATTCCTCACATAACCTATCTTCGAATCAAATCGATTTCAACAACAACTACAACAACTATTCACAGCTGAAGCAGAGTAGCCAACCTATTTTTGAATGCAGAATAGGGAACCTGCGTATTAGATGCTCACTATTTTGTGTTGTTAGGTTCTGGAGTGCGGAAAAGTACTTTCGCGCACTGGAATTTACTTTCCCACACTGGTGCAGGAATAGATTATTTTGCGTGCTACAGTTAGTGCAAAAATAGGTACTTTTCGGATCACTGTAGGAAAAGTTTGTTATTTTACTACTTAGATCTTGCCTGAAAAAAATATGGAGAAGATAATCTGCTGTTTGCAGGAATTAAGTTCTTATTGTATATTACGGGCGGCCTTGGGTAGACCCAGGCTCTATCCAAGCTCAAATTTATTCAAAGAACTTGAGGTGCTTACATTCAGGCAGTTATATGTGAAAAATCTAATATTGTTTATAAATAAAAAATATCGGGAGACCGAGCTCCGCTCGGGGGGGAGGGGGTTAAATGTTTGGGGGCAATTATGTGTATCTTGAAGATCGAAGATGATGCTGTGGGAAGGGCATTAACGACGCGTTATGCTGTGAAGCTGTCCCACCTCATCTCTACATTTTCCATCATAAGCTAGTGCACAAGTAAATCAACAATAATGTTAATTCCAATTGGTAAAAATGTTCTTTTAGACACTACATATATGTATTTTGAGTAACAATCTGAATTTCGAGTTTACCAGCTCGTAGAACTGTAATTTTTCAAGATAGGTGGTAGTTGGGTTGATGGGATACCACTTTGTAACCCCTCACTCAAGAACGGCTTCTCACACTTTGTCGAATGGTTCATTGAAACGACCCAAATTCATATTTGTAACATTTAGCTTAATTTGTAATTCTTCTTGGAAGTGTAATGTAGGCTTTCTACTGTACTTGGAAAATGTCGATTTTTTAAGAACTTGGTAACTACTCAAAATAAAAATGCAAAGTTGGTCTCAAATTGTAGGTAATCTTCCTAGCTTGCCTGGACCCAGAGTTATTGTACTGTAATACAAAATATCCAAAAAATATGAAAAAATTACAAATAATGTTATTTCTTGTATGGTTAAATCAGCGAACACATAAGACCAATAGAAGGGGCTTCTTGTTGCTGAGGTGAAGCCACTTGTTACACGCTCGTCCACTACAAAGATGGTGGCGCAGGTATGACTCACCCAAGTGGCGGGCGCTTGAGAAGCCAGTTTTTGCTATTTATTCTAAATTTACATATATATTTTTACAATTTAAATAAAATAAATGTTAGCACTGAAATCCATGTACGCTAATCAGGTCATCAACTATCAGTTTCATATTATTCTATTTTGATTTTATTGTCCAAATAGCCTATATTGGAATAAATTATTTTAAGATATCATCCTATGCTTTTTTTAAAGTAGGCTACTATGTTTTCATATAATTTTAGTCTTATCAACATTAAACTATTATCAAGATGCAAATTTAATTTCAAATTTGATTGAATTGGGACTTACTCTTTGATTCAATACTAATTGAGAGAATCAACTATCGCATCATTAGTTAGGGCAATAATTTGTTGAATCAAGCTGGTTTTCTTTGAATCAACTTTCAATTTTTTAAACTGCTAAATTTCAAACATCATAATAATTAGTAAATACTAATTGTGTCTATCTGATCATTTAATCCAATGTAGGCTATTTGGACAATAAAATCATAATAGAATAATATGAAATTGAAAGTTGATGATTTGATTAGCCTACTTGAATTTCAGTGTTACCATTTTATTTGTTAAATATTAGATAGAATCACGATTCAGATAGTTTAAGGATCGTAGGATATTATGCAGTTATGTTTATAGATTGGTGATCATCTTAGTTATTTTAGTATATTTACTCAATCTTCTTGTAATGCAATGTCTCTAAGTTTTAAATTGAAATGTAGGTCCACAAATTGAATACACTGTTCCAGTAATCATGTTTTATGTAAAACCTATCATTTTAATTCAGGATCCTGATGAACTCATTGTATATTGCGTTGCACTTAAACCTAACATTGCATCCAAAGTATAAGTCGTACATTAAAATAAAAATCATGAAAAAATCATTCCGTTATTTCTGTACAACTTTCTCTACCCAAAAGATGAAAATTTTGGTAGCCGACTCACTTTTTCATGTCATGGTTTGAAACTTGGACAAAAATATAACTTTAAACAACTAATTAAAATATATAGAGGTAACCATTAACTTTTATAATGCCACTGTTATCGTTAGAAACTAATTGTCTATACTCATGCCAAGTTTGAAAGTTATATCTTAATCCTAAGTGTGTTAAACTGCAGTTTATTTGGAGAGCGCGCATTGAAATTTTCTGCTCTTGAAAACACGATTTCGTCTTTCTATCCACTACATGGCGGACTTGGCTTCACCTCCTATAATACTACGCTAGTGCATACGCCCCTTCTATTGGTCTTATGGGTTCGTTGGGTTAAATTGTAATTAGGAAAGTTTTTTTTCACCAAAGAAATTATGGCGTCATAAGCTGAGCTCTGACTTTCCAGTCATATGTTTCCTACATGACTTCAAGGCTCAGACTACGACTACACGGTACGCGCGGAAGTTTTTGCGTTCCAGACAGCGTTAATAACGCTGTTAATGGGCCTCACATATGATTACTGTAGTTTTCATATAACTTGGCAGCAGTATGTTGGGTTCAGATGTAGGATGTCCCATCTGCTACACGCTGCCAAGTTATATGAATACTACAGTAAAAACTGTTTCTCTTTTATCAGCTGTTCCTCTAAGGATAGATTTCTCCTTTTTGTGTCCTTCAGCGAGTTTTTACAGGAATGAGACCTAGCGCAATCGTATTTTTGCACCAAAAAGCTCCTATATTCGTAATTTCATCAAAATCGTTAGAGTCGTTTTTGAGATAGTGACTGGAAATACGTACATACATACATACATACATACATACATACATACATACAATTCCTTGCTCGTTTAATAGAATAAGATAAGTACAGTTTCCTTCCACATTTACCAATCTATAATTTACGTCCCTCTGCCACAAATTCCTACCGGGTGTCCAGAACTGATTTGAATGTTTGCAGGAGACAATTTGAATATATATGTGAAAAATTAGTAAACTTATTGCCGAGTAATCTTGTGATGGGAAAGATTACTCCTAAATTACTTAATGAGGTGGACGAATGGGTAAGAAGAAATGAATTTTCTGAAACGGTTTTTATTTAGGGATTCTTGTTGTTGGACCTGTAGAGGGAGAGGATGGGGAAAAATGATGAAATATTTATTATATTTTTGTGTATTTTT
Source organism: Conomelus anceps (assembly GCA_948455865.1). Classification (NCBI taxonomy): domain Eukaryota; kingdom Metazoa; phylum Arthropoda; class Insecta; order Hemiptera; family Delphacidae; genus Conomelus; species Conomelus anceps. The sequence continues at coordinate 88,234,224 of OX418218.1, read as the reverse complement.
TGCCTTATTTTGGCTGGTTACCGAATAATTTATTGTCGCCTTCCGGTGTGCTGAATGCAATTAAAAAATTTTTTTTCTTCTTTCAATTTGTTTATTTCAATGAACTCCGCTCTAGCGCACAAGCTTTTGGCTTATGCTGGAGTGCATACAGATCTATTGAAAAGAAAAATATATATATATTTGATTTATTTCTAACGAATGTGAAGTAGTTTAATTTTGTTATGACTTTATTGCACTACCATTATTATTCTAAGGGTTTGTTGTAGTATAAGTACATGCTGTAATTTGTTGTCTGTATGAATAAAATGATGATGATGATGATTGTTATGTATTCCATCAAGATTTTCAATCTGATTTCAGCAACGACTAATGAATCTACATAATTTTCTTCTATTTATTCCAGAAACGTCGAGATTTGCGCATAATTGTGACTTCGGCGACAGTTGATGCACAGAAACTGCAAACGTTTTTTAATCATAGTAAGGGAGCAGCAGGGAAACATAAGGATTCGGCAGTGATAATGAGTGTGGAAGGGAAGCTGTACCCTGTTCAAGTCTTCTTCTCAAAAGGTACTAAACATCTAGTTCTTAATTTCCTTTCATTTATGTATTTGAGGGCTTGAAGGTTTTGGTAGATCCAGCTTTAAATTTCTTATGGGTTGATTACATTGGGATAGTTACTCGCTAAGCGAGTAGCGAGTAGGACGTTACTGACCGACCGTGCTACAGCAGCTCGGCATAGCAAGCCGAATTATATTAAAAATTTATCTTCAAGAATCATCCCCATACTATGGAATTTCTAAGACAATAAATAATCTTGCAACACAAAATTAAAATATGAAGTTTACCAACAATTATTCAATAAAATTTCATCAAAACAATATACAATATATCTCATCTGAAGTGTTATGCTGGCAGCCTGCGTGATTAAGTATAGGGTTTGGCCACAATAATATTGTATTTTGGTGTTGGCTACTCTGCCAGCGAGTATAAATGTCATCAAATTCAAAGTAGACAGGCTCTCAACTTTGAATTTGGTCACATTTATACACGCTGGCAGAGTAGCCAACACCAAAATACAATATTATTGTGGCCAAACCCTATACTTAATCACGCAGGCTGCCAGCATACCACTTCAGATGAGATATATTGTATATTGTTTTGATGAAATTTTATTGAATAATTGTTGGTAAACTTCATATTTTAATTTTGTGTTGCAAGATTATTTATTGTCTTAGAAATTCCATAGTATGGGGATGATTCTTGAAGATGAATTTTTAATATAATTCGGCTTGTTATGCCGAGCTGCTGTAGCACGGTCGGTCAGTAACGTCCTACTCGCTACTCGCTTAGCGAGTAACTATCCCAATGTAATCAACCCTTTAGCTGTGAAGTGAGCGAAATCAATGTAAGACCTGAATGTAAGATTGTGAATTGTGAGAAATTAAGTTTTTCCTCGTTAGGGGAAGTGATAGCCGTGAGCCGTAGCAGGTATCTGTTCAATCAGGTAGATAAGCTGCGTTCTCTTAAGCACTCTTTGTACGGGTGACCGATTAGATTGGCCAGCAAAAAAGACACTGTTCTCTGCTGTAAAATCACTTCCCGGTGGTTCGGTACCCACCTAAATCTGTAGGTCCAGCTCATCAATCACAATCATCCAACTCATTACCCACGCACAGGTCTCAGACCTATGTGGGCTTCATCCTCCAAAAAAATATTGTCTCAGCTTGATCAATAGCATCTTGCATTCAGATCAAGCCACTTCTAACCTGACCATTCTACATCTCTGCTTGCTCTGAATGCAAAATGCTTGAGAGCAAGCTGAGCCATAGAGTGGTCAAGTTGGAATTGGGGGTTATTGTTAGTGTAGTTTTGCTCAAACTCTCTTGATATAATTCATTCAGCACGAAATACATAACGTAATACGCAACTCACCAATTAATTATTTCCGCTTATCGACTGTTCCTCCTTCGAGAGTCGACTTCTAGTATTTAGTTTGACTATCGAACTGCACTATGCTTTAAAAATGAAATGAGTCCAACAATACTGATTGCGAATTTTTGTACAGTAATTAAACAATTGAAAGTTTGAGCAAAATTGGGTTAACGCTAACCGTAACCTGACCACTCTATGCCTACGATTGTTGAATGCAAGATCCTTTAGAGCAGCGTGATCCTTTAGGCAGCGTGATCCTTTAGGCAGCGTGAGGTAACCTGACCACTCTATGCTTACGATTGTTGAATGCAAGATCCTTTAGAGCAGCGTGAGGCATATAGTGTTAAGTTTTTTTTGTAGTTTACGTCTTGAAGACTCCAGTTAAGTAGTACAAGACAAGTCAGATCAACAATTATACAAGCTTATTCACTAGTTACCATAATTAATTACTATATCAATTAGTTGAGATGAGTCTTAATTTTTATGAGAAAGGAACTCTTGTGCACTATAAAAAACTCTATCAACTGAAATATTTTTTCAATTGTTTTTTTTTTTAAATATTTCTTTATTTTGAAGACTCTTTAAAAACTGCGGTAGCTTGTTGTAGAGTTTCCTACCAATATAATTAGGTTTTTGTTTGAATAAGCTACTTTTGTGACTAACCAAGTGATAATTGACTTGACAGGTTAGTTGACGTTGTTACGCTCAAATTCTCTAATGTATAATTTAATAAAATTAATATTGTTATGAAATGCTAGGAAGAAGAAAGAAGTATAATTACTGCTGTGTCAATACGTCTTCCGGTTAGCGATATTCAGCATGTTTTTGTCTACTCCCCCTGTTCTCACCTCGCCTTGCAGTACATTAGAATTTCATAGATTAATCCCGAGAAGGCAATTAATTCTCGTTCTTTCTGGAATGTCATTAAAACTTATATAAAACGGGTGCTCACGTAAACACGAGTTCAGTTGTGATTCGAACGTTAATGTGATAAAGTGGTAGAGTGACAGTATCCGTTTCCGCGCATACAAACTTATTAGTGCGAGTTGTAAGTAATTTGTGCGAATAAAGTGCAAGTGTTAATTTAAAGTGTTGCCAGCATTATTTTAGAGATAGAACCCGTAACAATATGAATGCCGATTATGATTCTCTTTTCAATAACTGAAATAAACCATTTATTATTCTATAAGAAAATATGAAAATTTCTTCCACAGAACCGATTCCAGACTACGTAATGGGAGCTGTCAGTGTTGTCCTTGACATCCATGCCAAAGAAGAAAATGGCGATATTCTCGTTTTTCTAACTGGACAGGATGAAGTGAAAAGAGCTGTGTCAGCTTTAAACGACGCATCAGCTGATGGCAGGAAGTTTAAATGTGAGTAAAAAATTGAAATTTCATTTGCTCTCATTCAGTAGTAGTTTTTATTTATATCTCACTATCACATACTCACATCGTTTCTAATTAATCGATATTGTCTTAAATTTTTAGTGTGTGTTAACCTCAATGTTTTGGACAATGTAACATATTCAACATATGTGAAGGAAGCAGTTTTGGACTTGAGTCTGTTGCGCCTACACATTCGTTGTAAATTTGTCACAATAAATAAATAAATATCGAAGGCTTTGCTACAACCTCATTTAACATAAAAAATGAGAAACTTACTACTTTTGAAAATGACACCTCTCTTAATTTCAATCATACTAGTTTAGTTTTTGTTTGGTTGTGACGAAATTGAGTCGTATTCATCATGGGTAGCTATCACAACATCACTTTCACCTAGATTCTGTTTGTTTTTACGATAATTTTTCTAAAAGTTCTGTTTTTCTTTCAGCAAGAGACGAATTGATGGTTTTGCCCATGTACGGATCACTATCGAATAACGATCAACTGAAGGTTTTCAAGCGCACGCCCAAAAACTGTCGAAAGGTGGTGGTGGCTACCAACATTGCCGAAACCTCAATTACTATTCCTGGTGTCGTTTATGGTATGTTCTAGTCCTACGTACATACTTGTTTACATAATTATTTTGTCCATCTTCTCCATATACAGAACATTGAAATACTTTTAATAACTTAATGAAGAGCAATCATTTTGAATAAAGAAAGAGTTAGTTACTTGCTGAATTCAATTAGAGATTAACTTACACAATGTAATTTTAATAAAATTATTTACTTTACTTTAATAAAGTAAACATAATTCATTTACTTAATAAGTTTCTACATAAAGTAGTTTCTGAGAAAGTTGAAAAATACACTAAAGCGTTTTTATTCTGTAGTTTTCTACATTTATGTGTATTAAATTAATATGTTTCTCTCGAATTTGATTGAGTGTATGGCTAGGTAAAAGAAATAATAACTTTTTATTTATATTCATGTAACTGTAACTGAGAGATGGTTAGCAAAGGACAATCAAAACTTATATAAACAGAATTTATTTCGAATTCCTTTAATTGCTATTAGTTTATACTGAAGACTTCCGCAATGGCGGATATTGACAACGGTATTGAATAGCTGATGGAAATCGATGAATGCTACTGTACAAAAATTTCAGTCACCACCGGGAATCGAACCACGGACCTCCCAATTTCCGGTTGAGCGCCTTAACCACTAGACCATGGAGACCTTGCTGCACAGCAGCATTCATTTTTAACTTGGCCATATCGGCTCGTATCTCACAAGTTAGTTTGAAGTGACTGACAATTGAATAAACTGACAAATATACATAAACAGAATTTATTAATTTCGAATTCCTTTAATTGCTACAATTTGCTTTAATTTTGTACATTAGCATTCATCGATTTCCATCAGCTATTCAATACTGTTGTCAATATCTGCCATTGCGGAAGTCTTCAAATAGCAATTAAAGGAATTCTGTTTATATATATTTGTCAGTTTATTCATTTGTCAGTCACTTCAAACTAACTTATATAAAGTTGGGAATACCATATTTGATTTCATATATTTATAGTGAAATCATTTTATTGAAAAACTGTATCATTTTGGTTTGTTATATACCTATTGTGATGTATATTTATATTGTGAAATTTTTTAGTGAATGGGTGCATAAGGAACAAAATGAATTGAAATGCTATTATTGGTGACTTAATGTTGCAGTTGTGGACTGTGGCTTTGTGAAGACTCGCTTCCTGAACTCGAAAACTGGGTTCGACACTCTGGCCGTGGTTCCCATTTCGAGGGCGGCGGCTGAACAGAGAGCGGGCAGGGCGGGCCGTCTACGCCCCGGAAAAGTATACAGGTATGTTTTAACACTTTTATGTCTCAGATTCTTTTGTTGTCAGATATTCGATTTTCCTTTCAGACTTTTCAAAAAAAAAAATTATTTTAATTGCTGATGATGCCTACATGAGTTCGAGATTTTTGCGTGGGGAACGAGGTGAATGATCACACATAAATGCCTGACGGTGGAGCGGGATTCGAACCCACGACCGCTTAAACGACAGCAAGCTGAAGTTGTGACACCCCAACCAACTGCGCTAAGCGGCCGTAAAAAAGAAGCTAGAATCTTCTTCATCTTCATCTTCGTCATCTTCTTCTTCTTTTTCGATTATCAACCCGAACATTGGTTGACAGCATCACTGCCACTCCGTCCTTCTGTCAGGTAAACAAACCACTAGTATCAAATTATTGCAACACACGTTTCGTTTTTTAGATTGTACACAGAGGATGACTTTGACCGACTAGCAGAGAGCAGTCCGGCCGAGATGCAGCGCAGCGATCTGAGCGGTGCAGTGGTGCAGCTGAAGGCGCTCGGCATCGACAACGTGCTGCGCTTCTCCTTTCCCTCCCCTCCCCCCGCCCGCAATCTCCTGCTCGCCCTCGAACTGCTATCGGCACTGGGCGCTGTGCGCGACGATGGCGCACTCTCTCGGCCTCTTGGCACCTACATGGCCGAGTTCCCGCTGTCGCCGTTACATGCTAAGGCGCTCATCGCGTCAGGTAGGACAAAAATATTAACAGAATTTATTAATTTCGAATTCCCTCAACTGCTATTAGTTTAATAAATAAATAAATAAATAAATAAATCTTTATTGCAGCAACTCCTGAGGTCGTCAGAAGCATTACAAATTGTCATAGTCACATCAAAATAATTTTTCTCATACAACATTGCTTGAACGTTAAAACAGATAAAAAAAACAAAATCACATTTTTTAAAATTAGCCTACCTATCTATTGCAGTGTCTATTGCATTTAAAGCTGTCTCCAAATTAACTACAAAGTCTTGGCTCTTTCATAAAAATCCTCAAACCTATATAATGGGTTATACATCAAAAACAATTTCAGTCTACTCTTAAAAATTGGATATGGCAGATTTTTGAAGCTCTCTGGAATGGCATTAAACAGTTTTCCACCTATAAAAAGAAAAGTTTTTTGTGTGTTTGAATAATTGTAACAGTGAGTAATCAAGTTATTTCTTGCACGTGTGTTGTGAGTATGTATCACCCCCTGTATAGTGAAGTTTTCCAAATTATCTTTCACATAAATCAAACATTGTAAAACAAAGAGGGAAGGTAGGGTCAAAATTTGAAGCAGAATAAAACTCTCCCTGCAGTCAGCACGTTTTGGGAGACCACATATCAGTCTTACAGCTTTTCTCTGGATGCCAAACAGTCTTGAAGAATATGCTCTTGACCCCCAAAGAATTGTACCATATGACAGGTGCGATTGAATATGGGCAAAATACACTACCCTCAAAATACAAGTACTAACACAGGTTCTCAATTTTCTGATCATGAAGATTCCTTTATTAAGCTTTCTTGCAGTGACATCAATATGTTCTGACCAATTCAGACCACCATCAAAAGTAAACCCCAGAAACTTGGCCACTCTCTTGTCTATAGAAGTAACCAGTCTTCTATTGTAAGTTACTTCTAAATTTTGAATTTTTTCTGAGTTGAGGCACAGCAAATTAGACTCACACCAGCTCTCAATCCGCTCCGTTATACCATTGGTGGCCAGTCTCAGGGAATCATCAGATGGTGAGCCTAGGAATACACAAATATCATCCGCAAATAGATAACATTTGGTTGGAGGATTGACTATTGTGGGCAAATCATTTATATAGATGATAAATAAGGTAGGACCCAAAATCGAACCCTGAGGAACACCATGAGACACTGGCAAGTACCCAGACTCTGTTCCATTGAATGCCACCTTTTGGAATCTACCACTAAGATACGACTGAATTAATTTTATTGCTGTGCTCTGAAAACCATAGAATTCAAGCTTTTCCAGTAGCAACTTGGGAGATACAGTATCAAATGCCTTGGACATGTCAAACAATCTGGCCCCAGTGAAATTTCCTCTCTCAAGAGAATCCAAACAATCTCCAAAAAGATTAATTGCAGCCCCGACTGTACTCCTACCCACTCTGTATCCAAATTGGGAGTTGCTTAATAAATTGTTGCTCTCAAAGTAATCCATGATTTGATTGTTCAAGCCACTCTCAATAACCTTGGAAACAGTAGTTGTGATAGAAATAGGCCTAAAGTTATTACAATCAGACCTACTTCCTTTTTTATGAACTGGAATGACCTTATTCAGTTTCAAATATTCTGGAAAAACACACTCTATTATGCTGCTATTTACAAGATTTGTAAGGGGTTCAATAACATACTCCAGACCCAACTTTAGAATTTTAGGGCTTAAGTTGTATACATCCATACTATTACTGCCTTTCATTTTCTTGAGTATCCTAGAAATATCATTAACATCCAATAGTTTGAATTCAAATTGAGAGGAGGGTCTAGGATAACCAGAGTTGAGAAAGTCCATAGGTCCTTTCCTGGAGTTCCTGCTTTTAACATCTGCTACAATTTTATCTATATTATCTATGAAAAATCTATTCAATCGGCCTGAATCTAAGAAGCTTTTATTTAGCAAAGATGTTCCCACAACTGATTGTTTCTTAATTAAATTCCACATTGTCTTACCTTTATTTTTTGATTCTGAGATTAGCTTGTCATTATTATTCATCCGAGTTGTCTTCAATATATTTCTAAACTGTTTTTTGGCATTCTTATAAAGTATTCTAATATTTTCATTACCAGTGCTCATGTAGGCATCATAGAGCAAGTCACATAAATTCTTAAGATTGAGTAGCTCCTGGCTGTATACCTTGTTGCCTTTGGGTCTAGTTGACTTCATCTTGACTGTTTTTAATGGGAATGCTGTATCTACAATACTACTTAGAGTGCTTAGGAAAAGAAAAGTTTTTGATTCCAAAGTCACACTTCTATATAGACTAAGCCAATTGACCTCATTTAATAAAACCTGAAATACACTAATACTATTATCATTGAAGAGACGAACAGATTTTGATTCAATACTGTAGTCTTTTGATCCATTGGAAGGCAGTCTGCTTTTCATTAAAAGAGCCCAGTGATCGGAAAATGACGTCTTTACTACCTCACATGTGTATACATTATTATTTATTGAAGTGACAATATTATCAATACAGCTTCCACCATTAGTGTTGGGCCTAGTGACATCATTACATCCTATATTGAGACCAAAGGAAAGAAAGAGATCCTTCAACTCCTTCACATAATTATTATTATTGCCAATGAAATCATAGTTAAAATCAGCACACAAAAACACTCTGCCATTATATTTATCAATATATTCAAATATGCTACAGAGTCTGTCCAAGAATGTGTAAAAATTATTATTTTCAGTATTTGGTCTATACAGTGCTAATATTATTGTATTAATTTCAACTAAATGGATAGCCGTAGCTTCCAGGACCATCTCAATTGACATCTTATTGATACACTCTAGTTTTTCAAATGTGAGACCACTTTTTACATAAATAAGACAACCCCCATGCTTTCTGCTGGCCCTACAATAAGCATTTCCTACAACATAGCCATCTATGCCATAGAAATCAACCTCCTCCATCTCCAACCAAGTCTCCACAACACAGGCAACATCGACACTCAGTTGATCAAGATAATACTCAACCAAATCCAATTTGTTTCTTAAGCTCTGCACATTCCAATGGAAAATTGAAAAATCATTTTTTAATGATGGTGAAGTTCTGGGTATATTTCTGTACTCCAAGTCAATATAAGCTAAACATGAATTTCGATATGCTGGGTCTTTCCTAAAAAAGATCTCTCAGTTGTGAGGACTGGTATAGGCATGGCTGAGCACTCTTCCTGAGTTTGATCAATTTCACTAATAGTACAACTAGAAACTCCATCAGAATACCCAACATCATCACCTACACACTCACCACCATTAACAGAAGAAGGAAGAATATTATCATTTAATAAGGCAGCTGTAGTTCCAAGCAAATTGCTATCTCTTACCTCTTGTTCCCCATCAGTCTCCAACAATAATATATCCAATAACTCACCCACAAGTCTCTTTTTCCCTCTTGTATTGAGATGAAGTCCATGTTTAGTATGAAATCTAGCCTCATAACTCCACATGTCCAGCACCTCCAATGAAAACTCTTTAGAAATGGAACGAACAACACCATTAAAGGATTTTATACATTTATTTATGAGTGACTCAGCTGCAAGGTCATATCTGTAAGGAACTGTGGATAGAATCAGCCTTACCCTGTCATTCAAACCTCCAACCACTTTCCGAAGTTTCAATGACACATTGCAGAGATCCAACTCTCCAAAGTCCTCATGAAAGCCATTTGTTCCTCCAATAAGGACAATGGCATCAGAAGATTTGAGTTCACATGGATCAGATGAAGAAATAATACCATCTAGAATGTATTCCAATGGTGCACCAGAAGCTACAAATGACTCATACCTAAACCCGGATGGAGAACGCACTGAAATCAGCTCTCTTAGGCCTCTAGCATGACTGTCACCCCACAGCCAAACCTTACATGAATCATCAGCTGAAACTGAGCCAAAGATTGGTATCCTACTCTTAAATTGATCCCCTCCAACAGGCGTACCTCCAACAAAAACAGAGCTTATCACTGATGAGCATGACTGCAGAAAACTATTTAGTGCCAACTTAGCCACCCCAACATTATTCTCCATACTCAACAACAGCTCTTTATTTAATCTCAAGTCATGCTCCAAATCAGAAATTCTTTTAAAAAACGATTCTTTTCCACCATTGAGATCCCTATAATCAGTCAGCATACCCCTCAATCGACAAACAGGCATGGTATCCAAATCAGTCTGACTCTGACCCATTGCCTCCGTTTGAATGCCAAAATCCACAAGATCCTTCTCATTCAAATCCATGAGCAATCTGTCATTCACTATGGACCGATCAACTGCAGCATGCCACTGTGTCCACAGACGAGAATTCTCCTCAACCAAAGTCCCATTCTCAATCATCAGTTTTTCAACAAGACAAAAACATTTGACACATGCACCATCAGAAGCAATATCATTATCATGATCATCATCACCAACATCCTCCAAGGACATGCCACAATCCGTCACAGACACAACCAAGGGCCCACACTCTTTGTTGATGGGTGTGGAAAATATTGCATTAGAGGGAGAAGTCAAACTTTCACCTCCTGTAGCAAGGCAAGGATTATCATTAAGAATGGAACCCTCATTGACTGAATCATTACAAGACTGATTAATTTCACTGGAACAGGGAGGTGAGTGGTTGTGTGTGATGGAAAACTTTGACTCTACAATCTTGGAAATGAGTTTATCTGTTTTAAGTGTGGCCCTACACGACTTGGACAGGCATCGCCATTTTATGTTACCTGATGAATTAGTGTCCGATTTTCTGTAAGAAAAATGTTGGAAAATTATCTTAGGGTTTCCTCTATTAGTTTCTCCAACAATAAAGTCACACATTTTATTCCTTCTTATTGTTGAGCACAGAACAAATGATAAAGATTATGTGAAATTATGAGAATAGACAATGATTAATGAATGAGTCTCAGTTAAGAAATTCATGAGGGTAGTAGTATCAAAATGTAGTAAATATGCCAAGAAAAAATAAATATTGATGAGAAGAAAAAAAAAGAACAATGACCAGTGCTATCTATATTAATGAAAAATAGGGCTGAATTTATATTAAGGGTGAAGGACTATTCTCTTAAATAGAAAATAGTCATAATTTAAACAGTAGTGAAAATATTGTCTTTTTTAACTTATATTGAGTTACAGTTTAAAAACTTACGGGTAGTATCAAAATGTAGATAATATGCACAGGGAGAAATAGAACCCGAGTATGCTAGAAGAATAGATTGAAAGTGGAGGAGAACGCAAAACACTAAACAATAATGACAAAAGAGTTCAAAGCATCGCTATTGATAAGCGAATTCACAGCCAAGTCTTAGTCAGTCCGCATATAACACAATAGGGCAAGCAACAGGTGGTACAATGCGGCTTCTATGATATGTTGAGATGATTCCCAAATGAAGGAGAATACAGCAAGTCTTTAATCCGATATCTCATGCCAGATTAGCAAAATGTCCATTAGTTTCAAAAGTGGAGCGGTTTTTTTTTTTTTTGCGCCAGTTGTTGTTGCAGTACCAACAGCTGATTGGATTTTAATAGTACCGTATTAGTCTGAGTTGCCAAGGCAACCGGCGACGCTCAAATTTTCAAAGCACAAGATAGTGTTGCTTATCAGGAGCAAGAGCCTCACTTATCTGAATCGACTGAAAAGACGATAAGCTCTCTGCAGTGCTCTGTAGGCTATTGTAGCAACGGCAAACACAGTTAGTCACACAGTATAAACTGCTACCTCGTTTATTGGTTTACAAACAGCTGATCTAACTGTTTAATTCACTGGTAACACGCACCACTATAGACTATACACAGTTCAAAGTCCAACACACGACCGTTCAGTAAAAACGTGGATACAGTTGGACCATACGTGAATATTATACTTCTGTCTTTGTGGTAAGTCTACATATAATTGTTCACATTCACACAGAGTTCGTGCACTTCAAAAACTTTGCACAAAAACCGTAATTAAACTATGTAAAATACAGAGCAGACAAAACCCACAACCAGCACAGGCAAGCAGTCTTGCCAGTTTATACTGAAGACTTCCGCAATGGCGGATATTGACAACAGTATATTGAATAGCTGATGAAATCGATTCAATACTAATTTTAGTGGAATTATACTTGAAACAGCTGATGACGTGGCTCACTAGCAGCGATGTCACATGATAACAGTTGATATTGACAAGAATGCAATATCTTAAAAATGGATTTTCTCCGTTATTTATAAACCGATTTCCGTAAATTTGGTGTCATTAGATTTGCAATTAAATTCTCTAAATAAAACGTAATAAATGTTATTTTTGTATTAAGAGCGGTTTTTAAGATATTGACGTTTGAAATTTTTAGGCAGCCGCCATTTTGAAAATAATGATTGTAAAAAATTCATTCTTCTCCTGTAATTAGGCCTTTAGGTAATGAAGCTAAATACCAAATTTCATTTAACTATAACTAGCTGCTCTCGAATTAAAATTTCCTATATGAAAAAAACAAGATGGCAGCTATACGAGTAACTTTTGAGTTTTCGAAATTTTGAATGTAATATTTTGGCTTGTCTATGATAGTCCAGGAAAAATGTTTGTTTGTTTGTTTGTTTGTTTGTTTGTTTGTTTGTTTTATCTTCCTGGAAACTCTGTACAGAGTATAGGAATTGTCAAAAATATAAAAATCTCAATTAGCATAAAACTTACATTAAAACACTTAAGTAAAACCCACTCTCAACTCGACCCTTCCTCGTTCAAATACTCTTGAGTGGTGTAATCAACTCTATTTATTAGAAAAGTTTTCAATTCCTTCTTGAAAATCACTAAATCGTCACATTTTTTTAAATGTGATGGCAGCCTACTGCTGAATTTAAGTCCCATGTACGTTGGTTTCCTCTCAAATAGAGCCGTCCTATGGTATAAAGAAGTATAATTTTTTCTATTTCTAGTATTGTAATTATGGGTATCACAGTTTCTTGTCAAGACTTTATTTTTAGAAAACATTATCACCTCAAAAATGTACAGAGAGGGAACAGTGAGAATGCCCATGTCTTTAAAATAGCTTCTGCAAGATTCTAGTGGCTTAATACCTTGTATTGCCCTCACGGCTTTTTTTTGCAACTTGAAAACTCTTTCTAGATTCTGACAGGAACTACCCCACACCAAAATAGCATAACGAACATGAGACATTATAAGTGAATGATAGACTGCCATTGTCAGTTTAATATCATTCAATCTAACAATCTGCCTGAGCGCAAAAACCCCCGAGGAAATTCTATTACACAACTGATCAATATAGTAATCCCAGGACAAGTTCTGGTCTAGTAAAACCCCTAGAAATTTAACAAAAGGAGGTTGTTCAACATTAATATAATTGATTTTAACATTTATATTTCTTGTCTCTCTGTAGTTATTTCTATGTTTAAACTGTAGACACTGTGTTTTTGATTCGTTTATTTTAAGTTTGAGTTGGTTAAGGAACTGAGCTATGGAATGTATATTTATGAAAGTGTCTATTTCTAAAAGATCCTCATCTTGTGCACTACAAATGTAGGATGTGTCGTCAGCATACATTAATACCTTACCACTTGATATTACATGTGGTAAATCGTTTACATATAACAGAAATAATACTGGCCCAAGGATAGAACCCTGTGGTACCCCTGTCTTGACTAGAACTTTATTTGATCTATAGTTAATTATTTTCCCATTTTCCTCTCTTTTTATCTCGACACATTGCGTTCTACCTACAAGATAAGATCTAAACCATTCAAGCTCAGCATCCCTTATTCCTACAAATTCCAACTTTCTCAACAAGATTGAATGATCTACACAATCGAATGCTTTGCTTAAATCCAGGAAAACTCCCACTGCCTTTTCACCCATATCCATCATATCTATTATGTCCTCAACCAGAGACGTAATAGCTGACTTGGTTGATTTCTCTTTTTGGAACCCATGTTGCTCCTTTGATAATATTCCATTCCGAAGAAGATGGTCAACAAAACGTATCAACATTCCTTTCTCATACACTTTGCTTAAGGCATTTCCAACAGTGATTGGTCTGAAATTATTTGCCAAGTTTTCTTCGCCACCCTTGTGTATGGGTACTATTTTAGACTCTTTCAATTCCTGGGGAAATACACCCTGCTCTAAAGATGCATTCACTAAAATTGTTAGGGGAGCAATTAAATATTCCTTGCAGTACTTTATAACAACTGTGGAGATTCCATCAAGACCTGTTGATCTTTTACTATTCAGACTATCTATTATTTGATCAATTTCCATTTCAGTGAAAGGAGCAGCAACCATTTTTTCAATAGAACTTGTGTCGTTATTCAATTTGGAACATGAGCTATCTTTATTTTTCAACTGTGAATCTTTAGTTTTCGAACCAACCTCTTGAAAAAACTCATTCAAATGATTACATACATCATTTCCCTCCTTTAAAACAGTACCCTCCTCTGTTATTATTTCATTGATGTATCTGCTCTCCCTATTCTTTTTTGACCCACCCTTTTCCTCGTTTATGACCTTCCACACCGATTGGTTTAAATTGTTTGAATCTCTCAAAGTATCTGCAACAAACTTACTCTTAGCCTTCTTAACTTCATTCATGTAATATTTTTTCAAGTCCATGTATTCTCTTTCTTTTGTTGTATCTCTTCTGTGTGAGAACAATTTGAAGGAATTTCTTACATCATCCCGCAGTTGCAACAGATCCTCTGTTATCCACTTATTCTTTGTAGTGGCTCCATTTATTGTAACTTTTTTTACTGGGCAACAAACATTATAATGATAACCTAAAGCCTCTATAAAATTTGAATACTTAATGCTTGGATCATTTTCATCATACGTTTTCGTCCAGCTTTCTCTAGACAGATGCATCTTGAAACAATTCAGGTTACCATCATTTACATCTCTCATATCTTTAACGATCTTCCTTTTGGAGCTAAGTGTATTATTTATCACCTTTATATACTGAAAAGTATGATCAGATAACTCTGAGCTTTCCACTGCAACCACACTGTCTTTTATATTGGTGATGATATTATCAATGATTGTTTGAGAATTTCTTGTGATTCTAGTGAATTCGTTAACTTTTATGCTCAAGTTATTAACAGTGAAAAGGTCTTTAAAAGCATCACTCCTAGAGTTTTTTACATTCAGGTCTACATTGAAATCCCCGGCGATTATAATTCGATCATATTTCTTTACCATGTCTTGTAAAACTGCATCCATCTGCTCATGAAAACTATTCCAATCCCCATTTGGTGATCTATATACTCCAACAATTATAAGCCTATTTTTTCCCTTTCCCAGCACCACACCAGTGATCTCTATATTCATTTCAATTGAATAACTGTCCAAGTGTGAGAGCCTACGTACTTCGGTCGAGTTTCTTGCTAAAATACACACACCACCACTTCTATGCGACGTCCTACAGAAACTTGCATTTAATTTATATCCTTCAAAATTCAATTGTGACAGTTCAGTATCTTTGAGACCATGCTCAGTGAAAATAACTATATCCGGGCTTTCAGATTTCAAAAATATGTTTATTCTATCGACTTTATTATTAATGTATTGTATATTCTGATGTATGATAGTTATATGTTTTGTAAAGCTTGTGTGTAGTATATCTTTTTCTATTATCTTTGTAACCCTCTGTGCAAATATTGAAGTTCCATTGAATTGAGTGATTGTATTGGGAGATATCATGGCTTCGGCCTCTTTCTCAGCCACTTCATTAAAAAAGTATCCTGCATGACAACTTTCCTGCAAGGTGACACACTTTCAATTATCTCTGCCAGTCTGGTACATAGGATATGCTTTCCTGATCTGTTGAGGTGTAGCCCATGTTTGGTAAAATTTTCTCTACTCAACCGCTCATTGATAAAACATATCCTCAATTTCTTGACATCCTTCCTTTTTATTCCGTTGATACATTTATGTATCATATCATTTGTCTTATTTATTGAACGATTTAGTTCAGGTCTGTTAAAACGATTTGGAATAGTCGTTATTATTATGTTAGTTCTGAGACTTAGAGGAACCAATACATTTAAGATTTTCTCGATATAATTTGAATTTTGACATGTTACATCTTCAATGTCATTTGTACCACCAATCACTATCAAGTAGTCTTTAGGACCAAAATTAGCCGTTTGTTCATTTGCTTCCTTAACTACCTGTTCAAGAGTTGCATTCGGCTTAAAGAACACCTGCACCTCAAAATTAGAAAGCTTATTACCAATAACTTCCCCAATTTTTCGCCCATGACTATCTGCCAAAATCAAAACTTTATTTTCATTCATTGTTTTCGATTTTAATACAATTTTTTCGTTCGCTTCAACCCGCTCCTTAACTCTGTCGTGATCATGTTCTGTTCTGGAATTTTTATTTTTTGTGTTCTCGGTTCTGGAAGGAGTCTTTTTTGTTTTAGCACTTTTTTTCATTTCCTTACATTCTGCAGATAAATTAGTTGTTCGGGCTAGAGCATTGAATGAATTTTCAGTTCCAATCTGACTACAGTCTATAGATGTGTCTATAATAGTGTCTCCCGGCGAATAAAAATTTCGGAGATCTTCTACCTCTATTTTCAAAGATTTATTGTTGGCTCTTAAACGAGTATTATCCGTTTCCAGAACTTCGATTGTCGTCATCATTTCATTAATATTTAATCTGAGATTTTTATTTTCCTGTTTCACATCTGCCTGCTTTTCAAGGGCTATTTCCAGTTCACCTATTCTTGCTTGGTAAGACTGTATTTGGGAATCTTTGTCATTTTTGCATGCCTCCAACTCAACCTGCAGATTCATAGCATGCGTGATTACGTCGTCTCTTTGTTGTTGTAGCTCGATTTCTCGCAGTGTTTCGTCCAATGATAAAGCACGAGGTGAAGGTGAAGCCCCTCGGTATGCAGGTGTGTTAACAGCGGCATTTTTTGTCTCCATCGCGACGGATCTCCCACCTCCCGCAGGTGTATCGGGCCTACTGTTGACGGACGTAGTTGATTGATCCAAAATTATCGCATCCAAACTATTTAGGGGGTTAACCGGGGAATCTACTTTAAGTGATTTGTTTGGAGAATGATTATGGGTACCATCCACTGCTATAACTTTAGACTCACTGAAATCAGTTTTTATAGTAGCTGAACAAGAGCGTTCCAGGCACCGCCACACCACACGACCATCAGCACGTCGCGAATCTCGCCTGTATTTAAAACCATTGAATGTTAGTCCTGGTTTTTTTTTCGCAGTTAAAAACTTTTCAATTTTCTCCATACCAATATGTTTTTAATAATTTTCTACCTCCAGTACCCACACTATCCGACTCCACTAATTACGACACATAAGTTAGGTACTATTATTTTTTAAATACTCGAGCATGCACATTTAGATCAATAAATTATATAAAGGTATTACACTGTGTTGTCCTTACACTAAACTACAGGTTATTTATTGAAATTTCAATTAGTTGATTAAGCTGATTTATTAATATTATATATTTTTTAAATTATTTTTATTGATTGAGTTTGAATTTAAATTGTTTTTTTTTTCTTTCTTTTTTTTCCTTCCCCTTCCCTTCTTCCTTTTAATTAGGATGAATCACTTTGATGAAGTTACAACTTTTGAATTATTGATTTGTTATTCAATTAATGAAGCTAATTTAATGTTTGATAAGTTGGTATGTTATTTAACGTTGTTTCAACGATTGAAATTTATTGAAATCTATTATCCAATTCTTATCAGAAAATAGTACACTATATGACTATATCGAAATATAAATTGTCAGACCGCTTTCCAAACTTGAAAGTACAAAACCTTGGGCACAGTGAGTATCCCGCCTCAAAACATCGGGTGTATCCTGTCCTCCCACCAGGACAAACCCGATTTATGCTCAGAGCAAGGTTGTGCAAGGTTCACACTCTGCACCACCACACAACGCTTGCAAGAACAGCAGGGATAAGTTATCACTGATGCTTGCCACTTAAAAATTCAGTCAAAAAATTCACCGTGTAGGGGAGAAGAAGCAGTAAATGTTCTAGGGAACCAAGCAATCCGACCGAAACTCTCGAAAAGCCAGACTTAAATTAATCTTAGCTGCTGTCAGTGACAATAATAATAATAAATACAATTCTATTTATGACGATTTATTATTCTATTAATCCAATTAAGTTTACACCATAAAACTAGAATACAACGTAAGCCTGTTAATGATAATTAATTATTGATTTCAATCCTATGAATAAAGGTTCTATTTATTAGTAGTTAAAAATAGTACCCACTAAATAAGTCTGTTAGAATATCAACTTCAGTTTCTATTTATTATTTCTCTACTTTGGTTAATTACTAAAGAAAGTTTATTATTGAGGTTAAAATGTTGAACAACTATAATGTCAAACCAGCATAGAATCCAACAGGCAAGCAAGGGCAATAGGACTATCTTATCTCACACAGCACTATCTCCAAAAACACAACCGGCCGGCACCACAGCTCAGCTCGAAATTCCTGAAAAGGTCGGTAGAGAGTTCAGATACTTCCTGTATATATCATATATATTATATTTTATTATATTAAAATAAACTATATTTCGAAAGCTAATCGAGTCTATGTATTGTAGTGTTACAGCCCTGTCCGCTGTCTAGTCCAAATCGGCGTTCTAGGAAACCGAGGTTTAAAGGCGGTTTTGGCGGGCCGCTTGGCGCAGTTGGTTGGGGCGTCGCAACTTCAGCTTGCTGTCGTTTAAGTGGTCGTGGGTTCGAATCCCGCTCCACCGTCAGGCATTTATATGTAATCATTCACCTCATTACCCACGCACAAGTCACGGACTCATGTGGGCATCATCAGCAATAAAAAAAAAAGAAAAAAAAAAAAGGGTTTCCCCACTTTAAAAAGCCATACGCTGAAAATAATGATTCAGTTGATTAATAAGTTGAACTTAGCGTGATTTATAGATGAAATATTCTATGCAACGATTGTATTTTGCCTTTACGCCACCTGTGGGATGTTTAGAAAACTCGGTTCGCTCGTGTCCTAATTTACATCTCACTTGTAGCTTTAAAGCCATAATACAATCGTTGCAAAAAGTACTATATTATAATAGAAAAGTTTTATTGTACAAACACTATCTTAAATTGTAATAATTCATCATTGGAATCTAGTTTTAAATATAATTTTTAAAGAACTTTAAAGCAGTCATTATACAATCGATGCAAAAAGTACTATATTAATAATAGAAAAGTATAATGGAACAAACACTATTTTAAATTATAATTATTCATCATTAGAATCTAGTTTTACACATAATTTCTCATAATACAACCAGAGTAATTGTCAATAATTTAGAGCCGTCTCGTACAATGTGTGGCTCCAACGTGGTGATACGTCATATTTTGCAATCAAAAATTGAGCCAGAAAATGGACAAAATTTAGAAAAATTCATAAATTAAACTATTTGCAAAGACTATTTTTAGAATGAGGTGTAATTTATGTAAGTTGGTTAATTTTGAAATGTTTCAGGCGAAGAGGGCTGCTCTGAAGAGATGGCGACCATTTTAGCAGTTTTGCAAGTGAAGTCTCTATTCGTTGAGCCATACTCTGGCGCCGAGAGAATAAAGGCTCGTATTGAACACAATAAATTTGAGGTGAGCTCTTGGAACCTTTTTTAACCTACTGATTGGAATTATACTTGAACGTTTTACTCCTCTAACCTTCAACAAAGATTTTTAAATTTCAGGATTTCTGGACGAACTGCGTTGTTAATATTATCTTTTTAAGTGAATTCAACGACTTGCAGTCAAATTTTTTATTAAGAATAAGTAGTAGTAGGCCGAACGTTTTCGAGTTGTTAAAACCCTGTTGATGTTGATATAAAACCGAGTTGTTAAAGCCTTGAAGATGGGTTTTAACAACTCGAAAACGTTCGGCCTACAGAGTAAGTAAAATACTACTTATCTATATATATAAAAATGGATGTCTGTCTGTATGTATGTATGTATGTGTGTTCCCTATAGACTTCAAAACTACTTGACAGATAGGCATGAAACTTTGGGAATATGTTGTGTGAATATTGGGGATGGTTTCTGACCATAAATTTTATTAGGGGAGCCAATAATTATTATTAATTAAACCATTTTATAGACCTAACCTACTGAACTTGCCAGCCAAACAGCTTAAAGGAACAGCTGATATAAGTCAACAGTTTTTAATCATATGGCAGGCCCCTTAGTGGCGTTATTTACGCTGTCTTTGAACAGCAAAAGACTTTGCACTTTGCATTGGAGCCTTGCAATATGTAGGAAACATACGACTGGGTATGATGAAATGTAATTATGCCAGGTTGATGACATCTTTTAACCAATGCAGCTAGAAATTTGAAATGCAGCCTCAGCGGGAGGTGGCGAATAATAAAATAAAAAACCTTATAGTCTTAGGAGGTTTAAATTTGAAATGTTTCTTCATTCAGAGGTGGGGATTAAGAAAACAACGAAGCCTCTATGATCAGCTGGAAGAGCCCTAGGACTAACTTCTTTCCTAATTTGAAATGTAACCTCAGCGGGAGGTGGCGAATAATAAAATCAAGGAGAATTTTTATGAGAATGCAGCAACGCGCGTTGGGCCAGCTAGTTCTTAATAAAGTCGTTGAATTCACTTAAAAAGTTGAAGATTTTTACTAGTTGTAGAAAGATAGAATTAAACAATTCAGTTATCTAGTTGGAAGTTTAATTGTGTTTGATGATTTTAATTTAGCCGAAAAAAAATAATTAGTGATAATAATAATTATTAGCGTATAACATCAAGTCATTGAAGCACCGATACTTTAAAGGTATAGTTTACTAATAAATTACTAAGATTTCATGTTTTGTTTAGCTTAACGACTCTTCAACCCAACACATAAATTTTTATTGTTTTTTTTTTTTTGTTTTTGCCAAATTGTTTCAGAGAGTTTTCTTCCATTTTACTAGTTGTATTTTTCTTGTTTATAAAATGAATAAACTCCTCTCCAAATAAACATTGGACAAATGTTCGGAGAAAAATTGAAAATTGAAAAAAAAGACACTGTTCTCTGCTGTAAAATCACTTCCCGGTGGTTCGGAACCCACCTAAAACTGTAGGTCCAACTCATCAATCACCATCATCCAACTCATTACCCACGCACAGGTCTCAGACCTATGTGGGCTTCATCCTCAAAAAAAAAATTGAAAGTTGTTTGAGTAAAGTTGGTGTCATGTGTAAATTGTAGTTATCACGTTATTGAATGGGTTGGATTGTCGAATGAGATTCAATACGCCATTTTGATTTCACACCAACCAATGAGATTTCTTGTATAATTTGAAGGTGTACCCTTCAAACGATTTCAACACATAATTGATGGGAAATGTTTTCAATGGCAATATTACTCAAATAATTCGAAAGTCGAATTAAGATTTATGATGATTCCTACCAACCATTGTTTGAAACAATTCGTGAAATGAAGCAATTCAATCAATGGTTGAAACTGAAACAATGGCTTGTGTGGAATCATCATTAACCAATTTATTTTTATTTTTACTGTTCTTGCATGTTATGTATAATATCTACATTGTCATATTCCTATTTTGCAATAATGTCCTTCAAAGGAAGAAGTCACAAACTTCCTTCTAGATCACACACTTTTTGCTTTTCTGCTGAGGGTCTAGGAAAAATAGTATGTATGTATGTATATAGTACCATAGCCGATTCGACTGTAGGAAAAATAGTGTACCAATAAAATTTAAAATAGGTATTCGTAATTTTTAATGATTTAATTTTACTGTATGAATTGTAATCTGTTTAAAGGAGAATGTTTATTTTTATAAAAATGGCAATAAATTCCATTCTTGATTCTATTCTGTTCTATGTGGAGAAGAAAAATACATTTGATTTGAAATTGATATTCCAATTTCAAAGGGGAAGTGATAGCCGAATGCCGTAGCAGGTATCTGTTCAATCAGATAGAGATAAGCTGCGTTCTTCTAGGCACTCTTTGTAAGGGTGACCGATTAGTTTGGCCAGCAAAAAATACACTGTTCTCTGCTTTAAAATCACTTCCCGGTGGTCCGGAACCCACCTAAAACTGTAGGTTCAACTCATCAATCACCATCATCCAACTGATTACCAACGCACAGGTCTCAAACCTATGTGAGCTTCATCCTCCAAAGCAAAAAATTGTAATTTGTTTAAAGGAGAATGTTTATTTTTATAAAATGGCAATAAATTCCATTCTTGATTCTATTCTGTTTTATGTCGAGAAGTAAAATTCCTGGATTTCTTGTTCCATGACGAACTGCGTTGTTAATATTAACTTTTCATGTGAAATTTAACGACTTGCAGTCAAATATTTGTTAAGAATAAGTATAATAACTCACTTAATCTCGCAGAGTACTTTCGAATCTATGAGATCCATCTTCAGAGGCGTGGGTTCCTAGATCATCATGTCAAAAAAAAAAAAAAAAACTGACATGATGATCTAGGAACCCACGCCTCTGAAGATGGGTCTCATAGATTCGAAAGTACTCGGCGAGATTAAGTGAGTTATTATACTTATTCTTAACAAATATTTGACTACAAGTCGTTAAATTTCACATGAAAAGTTAAAAGTAAAATTCGTTTGATTATTTGATTTGAATTGAATTGATTTGATTTGATTGAATTGATATTCCAAATCTGTAAATTCAGTTTCAATTTTTTTTTTATAAAGATAGAATTCGGGTTGATTGCTTTATCTGATCTTTTCACTGATTGTTTCAGGCAGAAGAAGGCGACCTACTAACATGGCTCAACGTGTTCTCAGCATACAGCAAGGTCCCTGAAAAAGAATCGAAAGCATGGTGTAGTCGTTACTATATTAACCATAGGGCGGTGCGGAGGTCCCTTGAGATACGAGGCCATCTGCTGAATATTTTGAAGAAATTCGACATTCCCGTTGTCTCTTGTCAAGGAGATGGCGACAGAGTTCGAAAATCGATAACGGCCGGATTTTTCCCGAATGCAGCCTATTTACATCATTTGGGCAGCTACCACAGCGTGCGTGGGGATTTGGCCATGAAAGTTGATCCTTCATCTGTGCTCTACAATCAGAGTCCACATAAATGGTGAGGTGAATTCATGAATGAGTTTTAAATTCTTAATGATTAATAAGACGAAATTGTCACAACCACATTTATTAAAAATATTGAGAAACTAGTTTCGGTTGTTATATCATTATCAATCTCAAACAAACTAAAACTAAAGTACTGTAGTTTTCATATAACTTGGCAGCAGTTGGGTTCAGATGTAACAAGTCATCCCATCTTCTACACGCTGCCAAGTTATATGAATACTACAGTACAGAACTTCTCTATCATATGCAATTGGAATCAGATTTAAAGACCGCCCTCGGGCCCCCTTCTTCGTCTGGTTGAGCCCTCATATGAATTAAGTTATCATTCATAAGAATAATATATTTCTTTAAGGGAAACGAATCATTTCAAATATGTCAATTAAATATAATAACAAGTTATTAAATAATAATAAATAATAAATTCTTTTATTGCCAAAAACAATGCTTACAAAAAATGATCAATGACACTTCATTCAAGAGTACTAATGCTAATTAAAATATCACTAATGCTAATCAAGTGCCAATTAAACAATATATAGAATCACTAATAACATATTAGATGCATGCTGTTGACAATAAGTACTCTCATGCAAGGGAAAACATCCCTGTAGGCATGGAGGAGTTGCTGCAGACCCCAATAAATGAAAGAAGAAAAAACACATCTAGTGAAATTAGAATAAAATATTTACAGTTTAAATACTATAAAATATACAAAATTTTTGAAACGAAAACCAAAAATTAATTCAATTGAGGAAACAAAAGCACTGAATATTCAAAGATAGAAAAATAAAAATAATAATTGAAGAGAAAAAATTAGGAGCTCTCAACAAAGGATAGAAAAAATAACACTAAAAATAGAAAAAATAATGCTAAAAAATCCCAAGATAGAACCATTGGAGACATCTGGTGCTCACATGGTCAATGAACTACCAGAAACAATATAATTTACTTATTACTAAGTAAATGATATGCGAATTTAATTAATATTGTTTCATGAACTCATTCATCAGACATCTGAAATCTAATTTGAGCAATCAGCTGTCTCGTAAATAGAAAACACAGCCTTGTTGATGTGATGTGATACAAAAGTGACCTTTTGTGAAAAACAGACTTGAAATAGACTACGCAAATTGAATCAAGGATTGGGTCTGATGATTGTATTGTTACGGGTTCTATGTCTAAAATAACGCTGGCAACACTTAAATCTATCACTTGCACTTTATTTACACAAATAATCACAACACTCGCTGTTCAGTAATGTCTTACAGAAAAATAAGCAATTAAAAACAGATAACACGATATTGTTCAACTGATAATGAGTTTTCAATAAACTGTACAAAAATCAATCACTAAAAGTTAAAAGGCAGATCGAATATTAATTAATAACTGTACAATAAACTGTCCAATAATATTCAAAAAGAAACGTCGAGGAAGAACAATTAACTTACGTAGCACAAGTCCGTCAATACAGTAATAGATAAAAGAATTATCACTTTTGAACTGTCAAGAGAATTATCACTACAGACAACGAAAGTTCATTGCATGGTTTGTAATAGCGCCAACAGGATTTCACTGTCTGTATTAATGCGAACTGTCACTACTGCCACTTATCAACGTAGAACAACAACTGAACTACTTAACTGTAAGGCTAGGCGTACACCGGTTAGTCATGACAAGACAAGACAAGATTAGTCATGTTTAGTCACAGTATGTCACTTAGTTGCTTATGAAGCAACACACACCGATTAGTCATTGTAATTAGACGTGTCTAAATGTGTCTTTTCTTCGTGTCTAATCGAATAGGGCATGCACTATTTCTATCAGTCACCATCAGACAAGTGTTGAGTTGTGAGGTTAGGTTTGTTGGTTGTCGGTCTGTCTATTATATGGACAAGCGCGGTCCATCAACTGGGATAAATAAAATAAAAATACAAACGGGTTTAATTTTCCTCCTTTTAAGGTATGCTCATACTTATCATAAACCATGTTGAAATCAAATTTCATAGGAAATTGCAAAATTCCTGTACAATTGTACAGATTACACTACCCAGATAATTTGAGACTCGGAGTAGGCCTACCTCATATTATTGAAACCTATTCCAAACAGACCAATTCAATAGCCTTCTATTTAACTGCCATAGTTCTACAGCTATCTGTTGCCTGTCTGCAGTCAGGAAGTTGAAGTCAAATTAATTTGTTGAGATAGTACTTAGTTTTTCAAAGAAGTTATAAGCTCATCATAGTGACTTGAATTGTGTCATGATTCACATCTATGAAGTTGTGAGTACTTTTGGATCGTCTCACTCCAGTTTGAAATAAAGCTTTTCAACATAATTTATTGTTGATCAGTTACCCATTTAATTTTGCTTGTTTCTTGTTTTAAAAAAAATAATAAGAGCTTTGAAATTAATTTTAATTTATTCGTCTCATCCCAAAGAATCACACGTTTTTGTATTTAAATTGTAATAACTCTAGTTCTTGATCCAGCCTAGGGTCCTGTGAAGATTACTTTTATCAGTTACTCAATTCGTTGTTTGGTCAACAGTTCTCCATCTCGTTTTGCCCAGTCCTTGTTTGAAATCTATTATTTTCTATCATTAAAAACACCGAAAGGCTCGCTTCGCTCGCCTTACCCATCTGACTAGACCCAGTGATGGAAGAGGGAAGTTTGTAAAATATTTAAAAAAATACCAATTGATGCACCTTCTACAGGAAAATTTCGAAAAATTTACTTGGAAAAAAACCTGGATGCCTAACTTCTATAGCCTTTGCTTCGGTTTCTTGAGAATCTGTGACCGAAAAACTCATCGTTAATTTTGAACCCATGTGACAGATTTGGGCGTATTTTAGAAAGTATTTTGAAACCCTCCATCATCATGCGTCTATGGCTCAATAGAAAACGTGTATTTAATCCCAATCTTTTCGGGCCCCATTGTTACAGCATTGATGGCCGAGTTCCGTAGCAGGTATCTGTTCAATCAGAAATAAGCTACGAAACTCCTGGGCGCTCTTTGTAAGGGGTGTTGACGAGGTATGGAAGGAGGGGAAATCTTGCAAAAAAGGTCAGCTAATAAATTCATTCATGACCCCCCCTCCACCCAAAAAAAATTTGGAGCTGGGACCGCCCTTGTATATGGATGAATCCAATGTCTCCTATTTATTCTTTCTTGCATATAAATCCACTCCCAAATTATAATTGCACCAGCAACAACTCTATTGTCTGGCATCTTGTTCATGACTGATGTGACTGACTGGTGTGTGTTGCTTTCACATGACTAAACGTGTCTAGTCTATTCTTGTCTAAAGTTGTCTAGTCTAATTGTGTCTTGTCTTGTCATGACTAACCGGTGTACGCCCAGCCTAACACTTGTTTATCACGACATCTCAAACAAGACTGAACTAATTTACACAAATGCGTTCGCCTTAAATAGGTTTTTTAAATATCGAGCAATTTCTACATTTTTCTATCATCTTCTAAATAAATAAATAAACTAGCACTATCTACAATATTCGAAAAGATTCCATTAATGTCTAATCAAACAACTAGAACATTCTACTAATTACCAAGTAAACACCATAAAAGTGTCAAAAGCAGAATAATTAATTGCTTAAAAGTAAACATTTACATAGCAGATAACACAGAGAACCACTGTTTCTTCTTCCTCTCTATTCACTCCAATTTCATATTCGCTACAGTATTTAATTTTGCTGTGGTGATTATCATTGAGTACATGGAGTATGTTCCTCTGTGAAAGCACCCTTATTCTTGGGCGTGAGGTCTACTGTTTACAGAACTAATAGTTTAACTTTTAAAGAATTTTAACTTCAATAATGAAAACAAATTAGAAGTTGTCAACTTTCACTTTATTGATACAAATGAATACAGGACCATGGTTTCATGTCTTACCAACACATCCTCAATAAAGTGAAAGTTGACAACTTCTAATTTGTTTTCATTATGGAACGATTTCACAATATAAACATTGGATCTACAAATTTTATTAATTTTAACTTCTATTGAAGTTCTCTTTAATTTTATTTTCAATTGTAGGTTGGTGTTCTGCGAAATAATACACACAGACCAGATTTATATGAAGGATTGTGTTGCTGTTGAACAAGAATGGCTGCTGACGACTGCTCCTCACTTCTATCATGTCGATTATAAGACGAGCTGAATGACCGCTTCAGTCAGGAAGGTTGATATCACATTAAATATCCTGTAAAGATCTCAGGTTAATTATCATTTTATATTGAAATAAAGGATTTTTTTAATGTGAAAGGAAGTTGTTCATTTGAAAATTATTCATTTTGAAATTTATCAATAGACGAATGCACTAGACATAAAATGAATCATTTAATTTGCTCGGCATTTTGTCACACAAATGAGTTGAAGCCAATAATAATTCTCAAAAAGAAAGCAAGCATAGAACACATGCAACAACAATATAATACAATTATACATACAGGGTGTTTCGGAACTCTCTACCAATACTTCTAGGCAGTGTTTCTGGACCACTAACAAAAGTAAATATCGTAATAAAATTTTTCTAAAATCCCCAGTTACTCACACAGCCTCTATTTTGTTTTTTTCACTAATTATTTTTTTATTCGAACACCTCTGAATGTATGTATAATTTTGAAATTTTGCAAACAGCTTTATAACAATTAAAACAATCTTAAAAAAATCAATCAAAATTTTCCGACATCAAAAAACAAAATGGCGGCCATTTAAAATCTTTGAACAGGATTAAATTAATAATGGCTGATGATATCAAAATTTGACTGGAATAACGTTTTTTAGATATTTTTATTGCAAATCCAACGATACCTCATTTTTCAAGATTGGCCAACAATTAACAGAGATATGCTACTTTTGGTGTGCAGTGGTTGGAAGCGAGAAACTGCAACCCGTTCTCAACCACCGCACACCCTAAGAAGTAGCATATCTTTGTTAATTGTTAGCCAATCTTGGAAAATGAGGTATCGTTGGATTTGCAATAAAAATATCTAAAAAACGTTATTCTAGTCAAATTTTGATATCATCAGCCATTATTAATTTAATCCTGTTCAGAGATTTTAAATGGCCGCCATTTTGTTTTTTGATGTCGGAAAATTTTGATTGATTTTTTAAAGATTGTTTTAGTTGTTATAAAGCTGTTTGCAAAATTTCAAAATAATGCATTCAGAGGTGTTTGAATAAAAAAATAATAAGTGAAAAAAACAAAATGGCGGCTGTGTGAGTAACTGGGGATTTTAGAAAATTTTTATTATGATATTTACTTTTGTTAGTGGTCCAGAAACACTGCCTAGGAGTATTGGTAGAGAGTTCCGAAACACCCTGTATATTATATAAGTATAGACTATCAATAATAATGATAATAATCTAGACCAGGCAAAATTATAAACAGGTAACAGAGTCCTAACAAGTAACAAGAAAGCAAAAACATTTTTGTAACAATGATGAATGCACTAGACATAGAGGAAGTGGTTTATTTGAAAGTTATTCATTTTGAAATTTATCAATAGACGATTGTTTTGGAGGATAACAACCTAAATTTGGGCAATTTCGAAAAAATATCTGTTAAAACGGTCACTATGTTCCCATAACATGACCCGTAAAGGGTCTCCTTGCCATAAAAAGTTAATCTCTAATAATAATAATGATAATGATGATAATAATAATAATAATAATAATCGGCGGGCCGCTTAGCGCAGTTGGTTGGGGCGTCGCAATTTCAGCTTGCTGTCGTGTAAGTGGTCGTGGGTTCGAATCCCGCTCCACCGTCAGACATTTATGTGTTATCATTCACCTCATTACCCACGCACAAGTCTCGGACTCATGTGGGCATCATCAGCAATAAAAAAAAAATAATGATAATGATGATAATAATAATAATAAAATAGTATGTACAAACAATGCAGTTTATTTATATTGAATCATTTCAAATCCTTTTCTCAGTGCAGGATATCTCGTTGCCGAACTATAGCTAATTAAGAAGCAGAAGAAGAAAAAATGAAGAAGAAGAAGAAGAAAAAGGATAGAATTGTAACGGTTTGTAACGGTGACCGATTAGATTGGCCAGCAAAAAAGACACTGTTCTCTGCTGTAAAATCATTTCCCGCTGGTTCGGAACCCACCTACAACTGTAGGTCCAACTTATCAATCACCATCATCCAACTCATTACCCACGCACAGGTCTCAGACCTATGTGGGCTTCATCCTAAAAAAAAAAGATAAAGATGATTACGAGAAGTTAGAAGAGTAGAAAGAAGAAGAAGATGAAGAAGGAGAAGGACACGGACAAGTGGAAAGAAAGAAAGATTTACTGCCAATCAAAAGAAAATTATACAAAATGAAAAAATGATAGGTTCAAAGAATCAGGAAGAGAAGAAGAAAAAGAAGAGAAGATGAAGGAGGAGAGCAAGAGAAGAAGAACAGATGAAGAAGAAGCATAAAACTTGGCTCTTTTTTCTCATCAGGTCTATCAGATAATCGAAATAATTTGTAATAAGCCTAAACAATTCAGTTCAATGACGCTTTTCAGAGAATTATTAATACTGCCAGTTAGACACTCATTCCTATACAAATCAATTTTGGATCTAGCTGAAAATAATTTAGACCTTCATCAGATGATAAGAAAATAAACCTTGGGAATTCACTAGACATTAACCTACCAAAACCTAGATTAAAGCATTCCAGGCGCCACTTCAAATACATAGCGATAAAACTGTACAATCCAATTCCACTAACAGCAAGAGAAAGAACGTCACGTCAGTCATTTAGGAAAAATATTTAAAAAATCATCTTACAAATAGATAACGCAAATGACTTTTTTTCTAAATTATATTAAAAATATATTAAGTACAAAGTATCCTATAAATAAATAAAACGAGAGAAATTAACTCACGTTATGGCGTGACGGCCGTTTCGCTCTGTTGTCTAGAGCATCGTCAGACGACCCACAGTACACGCGAGTGTACTGTGGGTCGTCTGACGATGCTCTAGACAACAGAGCGAAACGGCCGTCACGCCATAACGTGAGTTAATTTCCATTCAAAAGTTGTTTTATTAAGTTTATATTACATATTAGTGGAAACAAGATGGATCTTCAACATCATAAAACGAGAGACTTCATTTCTAAATCATTGTAAAAGTTGGAATTACTTTCAGTTTGTAAAAGACTGGTTAACAGCACTTGAGTATTTCGTTAAAAACGATAGCCAAAATTGTACATATATATATATATATATATATATATATATATATATATATATGTATAATGTGCAATATATATATAATAACTAACAAGGAAAAAAGCAGCCACCACTCCATAGATATAATCTAGTTTTTTGTGTGAAAGAGTACGAGTGGACGTGTGTATGAGTGTGTGAATGTGTGTGTATGAGTGTGTGAATGTGTGTGTATGAGTGTGTGAATGTGTGTGTATGAGAATTCAGTAAGCTATTATGATTTAGTATGTATTTAAGTGTTTCCACACAGGTTTTCCTATAGGGAAATACATATTTGAAGATAAGTTGATTTTGTAATTGATTGATTTAATTTTTTTAAATAAATTTGAAATTAAAAAAAAAATATTTTAAATGATTTCTTCCATACGAGATGTTTGGTGCATCATAATTATTATAAACATGAATGGATATGTAGGATATATCCCTTGAGAGGCATAAGCCTGTGTTGAAGGTGACGTCTGCATCTTTTGTTGAGGTAAGAGTTTATTAATAGTTATCAAACTTCGGACACAAATAGCTGAGAGCAGCTTTAGAATAAAGTTAAAAATAAGTCATGTAGGTCATGCGCTGTATTCAAACTACTTGTTAGCAGAGACTATGGTTAGTGGAAGGTTAGAAACGAAAGTAAAACGTATTCAATTCAATAATTTATTGTGTTTCCTTGTTTCAAAATAGTGGAAATTTTTTTTTTTTAAATATGAGTGATGAAAGAAATTGTTTTGGAAATTCATCTCACACATCTAAATTCAGTGAAATTTTATTCCTTTTCATTTTTTAGTTTATTTTTTAATATTAATTGATTGAAAAGTATTCAATAAAACAGTTCTTTGTGCTTCCTTGTTCCAAAATAGTGGGAATTGTTTCAATAAATTCAGTAATGGAAGAAATCTATTTTTGGAAAATCATCTCGGACATGTAAATTTAGTGAATTTTTATTTCTTCTCATCTTGTAGTACATTTTTGATTGTTGATACCTTTTTGTATGTGTAACACATGCTCATGTTCAAACATTGCGTATAGTGTATAGTCTTATTTAATTGATTGTACTTATTCACTTTGTAAATATTTTTTTTTTGTATTTTTTTAACCGAATGAAAAGAGTGACAGTGTCAGTATAGAGTGACAATAATTTACGTATTTTTTTGAGATCTAAGAAGATATAAGTTCCTATTTTTTTCTGTTACTACTGTTTTTATTGTTACTACTCTTTTTATTTTTACTACTCTTTTTACTATTAAGAGACAGTAACAAGATATTTGTTGAACCTTATGGATAACGAATTCAAAATCATAGAAATTATTGTAAATTTCTAACAAATTATAAAAAAATTCTCCAATATTATCTTGTGTTACACGGTACGTTGTTTCTGTTCAATGTATTCGAAATTTTGAAATCATTACAGAGTTATTATATTTTTTGGAGTAATTATTATCAACTTGTATTATTATAATTTTAAAGGGATTAGAAAGTATAGGATTGAGTTTATTGATTTTTATAGAAGATCATAAATTGATTTGATTTGTTTCAATGAATAAATTGTATTACGTGGAAAAGTATTAACTTGCCTCTGTGATAAACAAAATAATAGGTAACTTAGTTATGTCAATTATTTTTTATTACATTTTTGGATTCGTTTGACAAAAATAAATGTTTGAAATTTTTAAGACAGATTTCTATTATTGATTATAATAATTAATTCAGCCTCATTCTAAACTTTAAATTATGTCGTATTTTCTTTCTGTGCTTCTTGATATGCTATTTTATACCTTGGTAATATGGAATGTTTTAAATCTATAGAAATAAATCAATGGATTGGATAATATTCAGTCCATTTTCCAAAATTATAATAATTTAACACAGCAACTATCTTAGTAGTATAAATTGGGCAAAATTTAGCGATTCTAAGTTTTTTATATGTCAATGGCTTAAAAAAACTACAAATTCAACTCTAAATTCAACATTCAAATTCAAACATTCAATTCAAATTCAACATTCTAAACTTTAAATTATGTCGTATTTTCTTTCTGTGCTTCTTGATATGCTATTTTATACCTTGGTAATATGGAATGTTTTAAATCTATAGAAATAAATCAATGGATTGGATAATATTCAGTCCATTATTACAAAATTATAATAATTTAACATAGCAACTATCTTAGTAGTATAAATTAGGCCAAATTTCGTGATTCTAAGTTTTTTATATGTCAATGGCACAAAAAAACTACAAATTCAACTCTACTTACGCCTGCCATATACAGTAATAATAAAATGGAGATATTTGTCTAGGCTAATAGTAATGTAGGCTATATTTTTCAAGTTTGAAAGACAGAGAGCTGAAATATTTTGAGTTATACGCATCTGCCCGAGAAAATTGGTTTTGGAGCATTATCTTATTTATCAGTAGAAACTAATTGTTTAGAAGCATTAAGCATAATGATGTTTGTTTTCTTTGTAGTTTAAGTGATTGTGAACAAAAAAAATCATTTAAAATTCAGCTGTAGAGTAAAATTATAATAATTTTGCAAACTAGTAGTTTCAATGATACACGAAAGCATGTGTGCGATATCACTGTATAGTAAACACTGTGTGTTTAATCTGTGCTAGTATTAAAAATCTTTCTCTTATTTAAATTGTAAATAATGTCTTTACGGCAAATATGGAGGTCAGATAAGCCATACGATGAATAACATAAATTTTGAATTATGATGATTTTGTTCAATTGAAATTTGGTCAAGATAAAATAGTTTTACCAGTGTGATATTTGTCGCTGCACAAATATTGATGGCAAATATTTATAATCATTGACATCAATGCTATTCCTATTCAACTAAATTGATAGATTTATGCCAGAGTGTATTAATAATGCATTATTATTGGAAGAGTTTGTGTTAACTTTGTTAAATTTAAATTTTACAAACATTGAAATGGATGAAGAACTAGTTGAAGAAATTAATAACCACACTATCCTTCACTGGAACTATCGTGGCTACAAGTCAGTGCCAGCTGAATTGAAAATATATGGAAATCATATCAAAGAAATCTATTTGAAGCAAAACCAACTCGAAAAACTGCCTCACTGGGAAGGGTGTTTGAAGAACCTATGCAATCTGTATTTGAATGGTAATTTTTTGAAAGATTTATCATCAGATATTTTATTATTAAAAAATTTAACTGTATTAGATATCAGTGACAACAAATTAGATAGGCTACCAGATAATTTAAACAACCTGAGTAATCTTATAGAATTACGTTGTGATAACAACAAATTAACAAAACTCCCCGAGAAAATTGGATTTTTGGGTGCATTATCGTATTTATCAGTAGAAAACAATCGTTTGGAAACTTTACCGCAAAGTTTAGGTTGTTGTTTTTCACTGGAAAGCCTCAATGTGAAAGGCAACAAATTGAAATATTTGCCAGGAAATTTAGTATTTCTTCCCCAACTTGATATTCTTGCAATATCGAAAAATGAACTGTTATTCCTACCATCGATTTCATTTATCGACAATCCGATTATCAACTTCTCACACAATCCGTGTGTCAACTATTTGTCGTACGATGTGTTTTCCGATGGTTTTGATCCACATATGATGCAAACCAACTCGAATATTTTGAGTTATACGCATGATACCAATTTCCAAAATGTTTTGCAAAGGTCTGATGTGGTAGAAATGAGGAATGTTGTTGTTGAAGTTACACATTGGAAAAAGTATGGTGACAATTGGGAAACACTTCTCGTTCTACCCGATCCTTTGAGAGATACCTACGATGAAGAAAATACTAGAGTGCCTTCACTTTTTGAACTCCTGTTGAGACATTGTTACTCGTCTCCAAGCACCGAAAACCGGACAAGATTCTTCTATAAAAACATTAATAAAAGTGCATTACCAAATAAACTAAGAAATCTACTAATACAAGGACCTTCTGCTCTATGTCAACATTGCAGGGGCTACATTTTCGTCGAATGTGTTCTTTGGGTAATTGTTCAATTGTTAATGTGCAACATATGCAGAGAAACTGAGATTTTAACAACTGTCTACTTTTGTTCAACTGCTTGTGCCAGAATGTTTTTGCATAGAGAAAAGGATTTTGATGGGAAAATATCTGTACATAAATTGAAGTGGACTAGAGTGAATTAAATTAAATTTCAATAAATTTGTGGTGTTTCATATTATAGAGTTACTATTTATGTATAAGGTCCAAATAGATACCAGTCAAGAAGCGTCAAGTACTCAAGATGAAAGCAACTACTAAAGTTGTGATGTTTTCCATGACGAAATACTTGAACAATCTAATATCAAAACTGACACTATATTTCTATTTAAATTATGATTTTTACTCACTTGTACTGGAGTGATGCATTTCGCTTCTAAAGAAAAGCTTCATCAGCTGGAGGGATGCATTTCACTTTAAAAACGAAAGCTGATAAAAATAAAGCTTCTCTTTAGAAGTGAAATGCATCCCTCCAGTACAAGAGATGTTTTCCATGACGAAATACTTGATGAACAATCTAATATCAAAACTGACACTATATTTCTGTATAAATTTTGAGTTTTACTCACTTGTACTGGAGGAATGCATTTCACTTCTGAAGAGAAGTCTCATCAGCCTCTTGTACTGGAGGAATGCATTTCACTTCTGAAGAGAAGTCTCATCAGCCTCTTGTACTGGAGGGATGCATTTCACTTCTAAAGAGAAGGCTGATCAAGATGAATCTCCTTTTTAGAAGTGAAATGCATCCCTCCAGTACAATTTATGTTTTGCATGACTAAATACTTGATGAACAATCTAATATCAAAACTGACACTATATTTCTATATAAACTTTGAGTTTTACTCACTTGTACTGGAGGGATGCATTTCACTTCTGAAGAGAAGCCTCATCAGCCTCTTGTACTGGAGGGATGCATTTCACTTCTGAAGAGAAGTCTCATCAGCCTCTTGTACTGGAGGAATGTATTTCGCTTGTAAAGAAAAGCTTCATCAGCCTCTTGTACTGCATTTCACTTCTAAAGAGAAGTTTGATAAAAATAAAGCTTCTCTTTAGAAGTGAAATGCATTCCTCCAGTACAAGTGATGTTTTCCATGACGAAATACTTGATGAACAATCTATCAAAACTGGCACTATATTTCTATATAGATTTTGAGTTTTACTCTTTTGTACTGGAGGGATGCATTTCACTTCTGAAGAGAAGCCTCACAAGTCTCTTGTACTGGAGGAATGCATTTCGCTTCTAAAGAAAAGCTGTATCAGTTTCGTGTACTGGAGGGATGCATTTCACTTCTAAAGGGAAGGCTGATAAAGATTAAGCTTCTCTTTAGAAGTGAAATACATCCCTCCAGTACAAGTGAGTAAAAATTATAATTTAAATAGAAATACAGTGTCAATTTTGATATTAGATTGTTCACCGAGTACACTCAAACACTCAGACTCATAATGACATTTTCTATTCACATCTTCAGACTAATTCACTTTAAGGCTGTGCGAAGAGTTTTGTGGTTATAATTTTTTCGAAGTTTCTTGTATTGAATATTATTAGGGCTTTGAAATGTTATCTAGTGATGTGAGGAAAAAATTTTTCTTCAATTATTTTGTGAAATATGGGTGTTCAAAGTTGAAATTTTTCGGTTTTGGGGGGAAAATGTTCTCACCTGAGTGATTTTAAACTTTTGATACATTTTCCTTAACTAAAAGACACCTTGAGGAATTAAATGAAATTTTTTAGTTTTTCAAAAAATATATTTTTTTTAATTGACATATCTACAGATTTTTTTAAATGTACATTGAAAAAAATAATTGCTTGATTGCAGTAAAATATATGTCATTTTATTCCTCAATGTGTCTTTTAGTTACAGTAAATTTATCAAAAGTTTAAAATCACTTGTAGGTGGAAAATCAATTGCCCCCAACTTTGAATCCCCATATTTCACAAAATAATTGATTAAAAAACTTTATCTCACAGCAATAGATAGCATTTTAAAGTCCTAACAAAATCCAATACAATAAACTTCGAATAAAATTATGAACAAAAACCCTGCGCACAGCCTTAAGTAGTGTGTATTTTATAGTGTAGTGTAGTTTTGGCGGCTCTGGTAGCGCAGTTGGTTGGAGCGCTTGTCTGTGATTAGATAGTACTCTGACTGCCTTCATTTCCTGCAGCCTTGGGCTCGAATCTCATTCAGCCATGAATGATTTTCATCATTATCCTCATTACCCACGCACAAGTCTTCAGGCTCATGTGGGCATTATCCGCAATAAAATAAATTCTCTCAGAGAATAGTGGTGGTGTCTGTTTTATCACATGTCTGATTCTGATCTGATGTGATACATGTCTGTCAGGTCACGTTGTATGTCTGTAGATGTGAATACTCTCATGCAAATCCATAGAAAAGTATGTTCTTGTCTGATAGCCAAACTACTAATTAAAAAAAATTTATACTTGAGTAAAAGCTGAGAGCCCGTTGTGTATGAGTTCGTGTAGTTTAGCCCCAAAAGTCTGCACCGCTTGCAGTGGAAGGCCGGCATAAAACTCCTGGCTACATGTAGGTCTAAAATCGCTAATATTAGTGAAATTTACACAGCAGGATTTGGCACATAATGTAAACGCGCCTTAATATTCTTGAAAATTGTACATGAAACACATACATTGACGGACCGCTTAGCGCAGTTGGTTGGTGGGGCGTTGCAACTTCAGCTTGCTGTCGCTTCAGCGGTCGTGGGTTCGAATCCCGCTTCTCCGTCTGGCATTAATGTGTTATCATTCATC
The DNA here is from genome assembly GCA_948455865.1 of Conomelus anceps. NCBI lineage: Eukaryota > Metazoa > Arthropoda > Insecta > Hemiptera > Delphacidae > Conomelus > Conomelus anceps. The sequence continues at coordinate 88,197,185 of OX418218.1, read as the reverse complement.
TCATCATTACCCACGCACAAGTCTCGGACTCATGTGGGCATCATCAGCAATAAAGAAAAAAATACATGTGCCTCTACATAAATTTGTATTTTTCAAAAACAAAGAACAAAAACATAACAAAAATGGTAGCTTCCTTGAAAAAGTCAAATGTTTATTTTCCACGATTCTATGAGACAATGGAAAAATACCCAACCTTCTTATTATGCTCAATATTGCCTGTAGTTTGGCATAATACAGCATTTGCAATCATCTGTCCGCTTCTTTTTTGAAATATGTGGCTTTTTCCTTTCAGTCACCTTTTCTTTTTTCTTTTGAGTTTCTTGTTTAGCTCTCTCCTTTTCTTTTGCAACTTTTTCATTTCTCTCCTTTTCTTTTGCAACTTTTTCATTTCTCTCCTTTTCTTTTGCAAATGCGTCATCCCTTCTCAATTTCATTATTTTTTCAAGAGTTAGCTGGAAAATATTAGTGTTTTAGTTTGAAATGTGAAATGCAGTATAAGAGAAAGTTTATTTTCAAAATTATTTTTAATTTTAATGTCAAATATTCACAATATGAAGAATCTTTAAAGATTTCATTAGAAGGTCATTTCAGAAAAGGAATCCTTTTGAAATGTAGTTATTTTTTTAATGTATAAGGTCCTTTTATATTTTAAAAGAAAAATGTTGTTTCCTGTTGTTCAATAGTGTATAAATCCTAAAGGAACTAAAAGTAAAACATATTTTAGTTATAATTATTTCATTCATGATAAATAAATAATTTATAATTAATATTTAATTTGATAATAGTGAGAAATGTTTTCTTCCTGACGGCGCTTTTCCATGGGGATTTGATGACAAATTTGGTCAATTGAAATGTTTTTTTTTTTATTGTTGATAATGCAAACATGAGTCCGTGACTTGAGCGTGGGTAATGAGGTGAATGATAACACATATAGATGCCATTCGGAGGAGCGGGATTCGAACCCATGACCGCTTAAACGACAGCAAGCTGAGTTGCGACGCCACAACTAACTGCGATAAGCGGCCCGCCGCTTAGATTGTTTTTAATAGGAGTCTCTATTGATTATTTATTTTATTAATGAGAAATATTGGTCGTAGCTGGTAATCAAACCGGGTATCAATGGATTGTTTTAGCATCGGAATTATCAAGATGAGTTTATCTAATAATTGTCTATATTGTATATTATAATTTCAACCAACCGGTGGTGGGAAGGTAATTGAAATAACGTGTTTTTTTAACTTTTTTGTCTAGCAGTCATGGCTGCTCAGCCAGATAGGGCGTTATCTCTGATAGCAGGCTGACTCGTGTTTGAATCTTGTTCAGCCTCATTCACCTCATTACCCACGCACAAGTCTCATGTGAGCATAATAATAATGACTGCCTTTATTTGTTGTACTTGGAGGGCGAAGTTAGGGCGCAGTCGGCCCTCTCTGCCACTTAACCCTCCTATACAGCTCTAACTTAATCTATTATCATTTATTGTAGCAATATTAAATATTAAATTAAGTTTAAACAATATTTAAAAAATAATAATAATAATCATTTAAAAAAAGTTATACAAAATTTCAAGCAAAAAGAGAATTATAAAAACAAAATCTTCAGTAAAAATTATAAGAAAAAAGTAAAACTTTCAATTTATAATAAGTATAGAATTACACACACACACCCAGCACCCGACAAAGGAAATATTATTATTGGCTGTAGCTACAAACTGTATTAAAAAATTAGTTTATAATAGTCTCTAATTATTTTATCATGGTATCTTCAATTTGAGTTTTTAAGACCTTTAATTTTTTGGCCATACTACATATATAAATTTTATCAACCTACTTCAACATCGTTATTTGCCTTTGCATCTTCGTTTAGCTTCAAATTTTCTTCTTTCGCTCTGTCTTGTCTCTGTTTCTTCATGTAAGACATGGCATTGAAAGATCTCATTAGTTCTTCAGTAAATGAGTACTCTCTGCAAAATATAAAACAAAACAAAAATAAATTTAGGGTATGATTAGAAGATGTAGACTACACCTAGTAAATAAATTAATTCAATGCACTTATAGTTCCATATTAAAGATACTAATATCCATATTAGTTCCAGATACAAATAAATAAATATTACTTTTTCACTTGATATTTAAACGTAAATACAGTTTTTGTTGGAATAAACTTTACTAGTTAATTCAACAGCCGTGTCGAGGAAGCATTACAAAAATGCGAAATGGCCATCACACGAATAAGTAAGTGTTGAATTTAGTTGTAAACTTTATTCCAATAACTATTTACGATTTTATCTGTTTTTCGAGTTTATTATTTTACTATGAAATATATTTATTATTCTCAAGAAAACAGGATACAAGTGAAAAATAAATAGACAAACTATGAATATACTCCTCACCTAGACACAGGTCTGTGTGTGTGTGTGAGGAGGGTCATTTTCATGATAGTTCATGTATAGTTTATGGCATAACTTTTTAACATAAATCGGTTGACAGTCAAGACTCATTTAATCATTTTTCTAATAACAACTTTTCATATGACTGCCATCATCTAGTACTAGATGAACAATTTAGATTTGACCTAAGTTCATGTATATGTAGTTTATGGCATAACTTTTTAACATAAATTGGTTGACAGTCAGGACTCATTTAATCATTTTTCTAATAACAACTTTTCATATGACTGCCATAATCTAGTACTAGATGAACAATTTAGATTTGACCTAAGTTCATGTATATGTAGTTTATGGCATAACTTTTTAACATAAATTGGTTGACAGTCAGGACTCATTTAATCATTTTTCTAATAACAACTTTTCATATGACTGCCATAATCTAGTACTAGATGAACAATTTAGATTTGACCTAAGTTCATGTATATGTAGTTTATGGCATAACTTTTTAACATAAATTGGTTGACAGTCAGGACTCATTTAATCATTTTTCTAATAACAACTTTTCATATGACTGCCATAATCTAGTACTAGATGAACAATTTAGATTTGACCTAAGTTCATGTATATGTAGTTTATGGCATAACTTTTTAACATAAATTGGTTGACAGTCAGGACTCATTTAATCATTTTTCTAATAACAACTTTTCATATGACTGCCATAATCTAGTACTAGATGAACAATTTAGATTTGACCTAAGTTCATGTATATGTAGTTTATGGCATAACTTTTTAACATAAATTGGTTGACAGTCAGGACTCATTTAATCATTTTTCTAATAACAACTTTTCATATGACTGCCATAATCTAGTACTAGATGAACAATTTAGATTTGACCTAAGTTCATGTATATGTAGTTTATGGCATAACTTTTTAACATAAATTGGTTGACAGTCAGGACTCATTTAATCATTTTTCTAATAACAACTTTTCATATGACTGCCATAATCTAGTACTAGATGAACAATTTAGATTTGACCTAAGTTCATGTATATGTAGTTTATGGCATAACTTTTTAACATAAATTGGTTGACAGTCAGGACTCATTTAATCATTTTTCTAATAACAACTTTTCATATGACTGCCATAATCTAGTACTAGATGAACAATTTAGATTTGACCTAAGTTCATGTATATGTAGTTTATGGCATAACTTTTTAACATAAATTGGTTGACAGTCAGGACTCATTTAATCATTTTTCTAATAACAACTTTTCATATGACTGCCATAATCTAGTACTAGATGAACAATTTAGATTTGACCTAAGTTCATGTATATGTAGTTTATGGCATAACTTTTTAACATAAATTGGTTGACAGTCAGGACTCATTTAATCATTTTTCTAATAACAACTTTTCATATGACTGCCATAATCTAGTACTAGATGAACAATTTAGATTTGACCTAAGTTCATGTATATGTAGTTTATGGCATAACTTTTTAACATAAATTGGTTGACAGTCAGGACTCATTTAATCATTTTTCTAATAACAACTTTTCATATGACTGCCATAATCTAGTACTAGATGAACAATTTAGATTTGACCTAAGTTCATGTATATGTAGTTTATGGCATAACTTTTTAACATAAATTGGTTGACAGTCAGGACTCATTTAATCATTTTTCTAATAACAACTTTTCATATGACTGCCATAATCTAGTACTAGATGAACAATTTAGATTTGACCTAAGTTCATGTATATGTAGTTTATGGCATAACTTTTTAACATAAATTGGTTGACAGTCAGGACTCATTTAATCATTTTTCTAATAACAACTTTTCATATGACTGCCATAATCTAGTACTAGATGAACAATTTAGATTTGACCTAAGTTCATGTATATGTAGTTTATGGCATAACTTTTTAACATAAATTGGTTGACAGTCAGGACTCATTTAATCATTTTTCTAATAACAACTTTTCATATGACTGCCATAATCTAGTACTAGATGAACAATTTAGATTTGACCTAAGTTCATGTATATGTAGTTTATGGCATAACTTTTTAACATAAATTGGTTGACAGTCAGGACTCATTTAATCATTTTTCTAATAACAACTTTTCATATGACTGCCATAATCTAGTACTAGATGAACAATTTAGATTTGACCTAAGTTCATGTATATGTAGTTTATGGCATAACTTTTTAACATAAATTGGTTGACAGTCAGGACTCATTTAATCATTTTTCTAATAACAACTTTTCATATGACTGCCATAATCTAGTACTAGATGAACAATTTAGATTTGACCTAAGTTCATGTATATGTAGTTTATGGCATAACTTTTTAACATAAATTGGTTGACAGTCAGGACTCATTTAATCATTTTTCTAATAACAACTTTTCATATGACTGCCATAATCTAGTACTAGATGAACAATTTAGATTTGACCTAAGTTCATGTATATGTAGTTTATGGCATAACTTTTTAACATAAATTGGTTGACAGTCAGGACTCATTTAATCATTTTTCTAATAACAACTTTTCATATGACTGCCATAATCTAGTACTAGATGAACAATTTAGATTTGACCTAAGTTCATGTATATGTAGTTTATGGCATAACTTTTTAACATAAATTGGTTGACAGTCAGGACTCATTTAATCATTTTTCTAATAACAACTTTTCATATGACTGCCATAATCTAGTACTAGATGAACAATTTAGATTTGACCTAAGTTCATGTATATGTAGTTTATGGCATAACTTTTTAACATAAATTGGTTGACAGTCAGGACTCATTTAATCATTTTTCTAATAACAACTTTTCATATGACTGCCATAATCTAGTACTAGATGAACAATTTAGATTTGACCTAAGTTCATGTATATGTAGTTTATGGCATAACTTTTTAACATAAATTGGTTGACAGTCAGGACTCATTTAATCATTTTTCTAATAACAACTTTTCATATGACTGCCATAATCTAGTACTAGATGAACAATTTAGATTTGACCTAAGTTCATGTATATGTAGTTTATGGCATAACTTTTTAACATAAATTGGTTGACAGTCAGGACTCATTTAATCATTTTTCTAATAACAACTTTTCATATGACTGCCATAATCTAGTACTAGATGAACAATTTAGATTTGACCTAAGTTCATGTATATGTAGTTTATGGCATAACTTTTTAACATAAATTGGTTGACAGTCAGGACTCATTTAATCATTTTTCTAATAACAACTTTTCATATGACTGCCATAATCTAGTACTAGATGAACAATTTAGATTTGACCTAAGTTCATGTATATGTAGTTTATGGCATAACTTTTTAACATAAATTGGTTGACAGTCAGGACTCATTTAATCATTTTTCTAATAACAACTTTTCATATGACTGCCATAATCTAGTACTAGATGAACAATTTAGATTTGACCTAAGTTCATGTATATGTAGTTTATGGCATAACTTTTTAACATAAATTGGTTGACAGTCAGGACTCATTTAATCATTTTTCTAATAACAACTTTTCATATGACTGCCATAATCTAGTACTAGATGAACAATTTAGATTTGACCTAAGTTCATGTATATGTAGTTTATGGCATAACTTTTTAACATAAATTGGTTGACAGTCAGGACTCATTTAATCATTTTTCTAATAACAACTTTTCATATGACTGCCATAATCTAGTACTAGATGAACAATTTAGATTTGACCTAAGTTCATGTATATGTAGTTTATGGCATAACTTTTTAACATAAATTGGTTGACAGTCAGGACTCATTTAATCATTTTTCTAATAACAACTTTTCATATGACTGCCATAATCTAGTACTAGATGAACAATTTAGATTTGACCTAAGTTCATGTATATGTAGTTTATGGCATAACTTTTTAACATAAATTGGTTGACAGTCAGGACTCATTTAATCATTTTTCTAATAACAACTTTTCATATGACTGCCATAATCTAGTACTAGATGAACAATTTAGATTTGACCTAAGTTCATGTATATGTAGTTTATGGCATAACTTTTTAACATAAATTGGTTGACAGTCAGGACTCATTTAATCATTTTTCTAATAACAACTTTTCATATGACTGCCATAATCTAGTACTAGATGAACAATTTAGATTTGACCTAAGTTCATGTATATGTAGTTTATGGCATAACTTTTTAACATAAATTGGTTGACAGTCAGGACTCATTTAATCATTTTTCTAATAACAACTTTTCATATGACTGCCATAATCTAGTACTAGATGAACAATTTAGATTTGACCTAAGTTCATGTATATGTAGTTTATGGCATAACTTTTTAACATAAATTGGTTGACAGTCAGGACTCATTTAATCATTTTTCTAATAACAACTTTTCATATGACTGCCATAATCTAGTACTAGATGAACAATTTAGATTTGACCTAAGTTCATGTATATGTAGTTTATGGCATAACTTTTTAACATAAATTGGTTGACAGTCAGGACTCATTTAATCATTTTTCTAATAACAACTTTTCATATGACTGCCATAATCTAGTACTAGATGAACAATTTAGATTTGACCTAAGTTCATGTATATGTAGTTTATGGCATAACTTTTTAACATAAATTGGTTGACAGTCAGGACTCATTTAATCATTTTTCTAATAACAACTTTTCATATGACTGCCATAATCTAGTACTAGATGAACAATTTAGATTTGACCTAAGTTCATGTATATGTAGTTTATGGCATAACTTTTTAACATAAATTGGTTGACAGTCAGGACTCATTTAATCATTTTTCTAATAACAACTTTTCATATGACTGCCATAATCTAGTACTAGATGAACAATTTAGATTTGACCTAAGTTCATGTATATGTAGTTTATGGCATAACTTTTTAACATAAATTGGTTGACAGTCAGGACTCATTTAATCATTTTTCTAATAACAACTTTTCATATGACTGCCATAATCTAGTACTAGATGAACAATTTAGATTTGACCTAAGTTCATGTATATGTAGTTTATGGCATAACTTTTTAACATAAATTGGTTGACAGTCAGGACTCATTTAATCATTTTTCTAATAACAACTTTTCATATGACTGCCATAATCTAGTACTAGATGAACAATTTAGATTTGACCTAAGTTCATGTATATGTAGTTTATGGCATAACTTTTTAACATAAATTGGTTGACAGTCAGGACTCATTTAATCATTTTTCTAATAACAACTTTTCATATGACTGCCATAATCTAGTACTAGATGAACAATTTAGATTTGACCTAAGTTCATGTATATGTAGTTTATGGCATAACTTTTTAACATAAATTGGTTGACAGTCAGGACTCATTTAATCATTTTTCTAATAACAACTTTTCATATGACTGCCATAATCTAGTACTAGATGAACAATTTAGATTTGACCTAAGTTCATGTATATGTAGTTTATGGCATAACTTTTTAACATAAATTGGTTGACAGTCAGGACTCATTTAATCATTTTTCTAATAACAACTTTTCATATGACTGCCATAATCTAGTACTAGATGAACAATTTAGATTTGACCTAAGTTCATGTATATGTAGTTTATGGCATAACTTTTTAACATAAATTGGTTGACAGTCAGGACTCATTTAATCATTTTTCTAATAACAACTTTTCATATGACTGCCATAATCTAGTACTAGATGAACAATTTAGATTTGACCTAAGTTCATGTATATGTAGTTTATGGCATAACTTTTTAACATAAATTGGTTGACAGTCAGGACTCATTTAATCATTTTTCTAATAACAACTTTTCATATGACTGCCATAATCTAGTACTAGATGAACAATTTAGATTTGACCTAAGTTCATGTATATGTAGTTTATGGCATAACTTTTTAACATAAATTGGTTGACAGTCAGGACTCATTTAATCATTTTTCTAATAACAACTTTTCATATGACTGCCATAATCTAGTACTAGATGAACAATTTAGATTTGACCTAAGTTCATGTATATGTAGTTTATGGCATAACTTTTTAACATAAATTGGTTGACAGTCAGGACTCATTTAATCATTTTTCTAATAACAACTTTTCATATGACTGCCATAATCTAGTACTAGATGAACAATTTAGATTTGACCTAAGTTCATGTATATGTAGTTTATGGCATAACTTTTTAACATAAATTGGTTGACAGTCAGGACTCATTTAATCATTTTTCTAATAACAACTTTTCATATGACTGCCATAATCTAGTACTAGATGAACAATTTAGATTTGACCTAAGTTCATGTATATGTAGTTTATGGCATAACTTTTTAACATAAATTGGTTGACAGTCAGGACTCATTTAATCATTTTTCTAATAACAACTTTTCATATGACTGCCATAATCTAGTACTAGATGAACAATTTAGATTTGACCTAAGTTCATGTATATGTAGTTTATGGCATAACTTTTTAACATAAATTGGTTGACAGTCAGGACTCATTTAATCATTTTTCTAATAACAACTTTTCATATGACTGCCATAATCTAGTACTAGATGAACAATTTAGATTTGACCTAAGTTCATGTATATGTAGTTTATGGCATAACTTTTTAACATAAATTGGTTGACAGTCAGGACTCATTTAATCATTTTTCTAATAACAACTTTTCATATGACTGCCATAATCTAGTACTAGATGAACAATTTAGATTTGACCTAAGTTCATGTATATGTAGTTTATGGCATAACTTTTTAACATAAATTGGTTGACAGTCAGGACTCATTTAATCATTTTTCTAATAACAACTTTTCATATGACTGCCATAATCTAGTACTAGATGAACAATTTAGATTTGACCTAAGTTCATGTATATGTAGTTTATGGCATAACTTTTTAACATAAATTGGTTGACAGTCAGGACTCATTTAATCATTTTTCTAATAACAACTTTTCATATGACTGCCATAATCTAGTACTAGATGAACAATTTAGATTTGACCTAAGTTCATGTATATGTAGTTTATGGCATAACTTTTTAACATAAATTGGTTGACAGTCAGGACTCATTTAATCATTTTTCTAATAACAACTTTTCATATGACTGCCATAATCTAGTACTAGATGAACAATTTAGATTTGACCTAAGTTCATGTATATGTAGTTTATGGCATAACTTTTTAACATAAATTGGTTGACAGTCAGGACTCATTTAATCATTTTTCTAATAACAACTTTTCATATGACTGCCATAATCTAGTACTAGATGAACAATTTAGATTTGACCTAAGTTCATGTATATGTAGTTTATGGCATAACTTTTTAACATAAATTGGTTGACAGTCAGGACTCATTTAATCATTTTTCTAATAACAACTTTTCATATGACTGCCATAATCTAGTACTAGATGAACAATTTAGATTTGACCTAAGTTCATGTATATGTAGTTTATGGCATAACTTTTTAACATAAATTGGTTGACAGTCAGGACTCATTTAATCATTTTTCTAATAACAACTTTTCATATGACTGCCATAATCTAGTACTAGATGAACAATTTAGATTTGACCTAAGTTCATGTATATGTAGTTTATGGCATAACTTTTTAACATAAATTGGTTGACAGTCAGGACTCATTTAATCATTTTTCTAATAACAACTTTTCATATGACTGCCATAATCTAGTACTAGATGAACAATTTAGATTTGACCTAAGTTCATGTATATGTAGTTTATGGCATAACTTTTTAACATAAATTGGTTGACAGTCAGGACTCATTTAATCATTTTTCTAATAACAACTTTTCATATGACTGCCATAATCTAGTACTAGATGAACAATTTAGATTTGACCTAAGTTCATGTATATGTAGTTTATGGCATAACTTTTTAACATAAATTGGTTGACAGTCAGGACTCATTTAATCATTTTTCTAATAACAACTTTTCATATGACTGCCATAATCTAGTACTAGATGAACAATTTAGATTTGACCTAAGTTCATGTATATGTAGTTTATGGCATAACTTTTTAACATAAATTGGTTGACAGTCAGGACTCATTTAATCATTTTTCTAATAACAACTTTTCATATGACTGCCATAATCTAGTACTAGATGAACAATTTAGATTTGACCTAAGTTCATGTATATGTAGTTTATGGCATAACTTTTTAACATAAATTGGTTGACAGTCAGGACTCATTTAATCATTTTTCTAATAACAACTTTTCATATGACTGCCATAATCTAGTACTAGATGAACAATTTAGATTTGACCTAAGTTCATGTATATGTAGTTTATGGCATAACTTTTTAACATAAATTGGTTGACAGTCAGGACTCATTTAATCATTTTTCTAATAACAACTTTTCATATGACTGCCATAATCTAGTACTAGATGAACAATTTAGATTTGACCTAAGTTCATGTATATGTAGTTTATGGCATAACTTTTTAACATAAATTGGTTGACAGTCAGGACTCATTTAATCATTTTTCTAATAACAACTTTTCATATGACTGCCATAATCTAGTACTAGATGAACAATTTAGATTTGACCTAAGTTCATGTATATGTAGTTTATGGCATAACTTTTTAACATAAATTGGTTGACAGTCAGGACTCATTTAATCATTTTTCTAATAACAACTTTTCATATGACTGCCATAATCTAGTACTAGATGAACAATTTAGATTTGACCTAAGTTCATGTATATGTAGTTTATGGCATAACTTTTTAACATAAATTGGTTGACAGTCAGGACTCATTTAATCATTTTTCTAATAACAACTTTTCATATGACTGCCATAATCTAGTACTAGATGAACAATTTAGATTTGACCTAAGTTCATGTATATGTAGTTTATGGCATAACTTTTTAACATAAATTGGTTGACAGTCAGGACTCATTTAATCATTTTTCTAATAACAACTTTTCATATGACTGCCATAATCTAGTACTAGATGAACAATTTAGATTTGACCTAAGTTCATGTATATGTAGTTTATGGCATAACTTTTTAACATAAATTGGTTGACAGTCAGGACTCATTTAATCATTTTTCTAATAACAACTTTTCATATGACTGCCATAATCTAGTACTAGATGAACAATTTAGATTTGACCTAAGTTCATGTATATGTAGTTTATGGCATAACTTTTTAACATAAATTGGTTGACAGTCAGGACTCATTTAATCATTTTTCTAATAACAACTTTTCATATGACTGCCATAATCTAGTACTAGATGAACAATTTAGATTTGACCTAAGTTCATGTATATGTAGTTTATGGCATAACTTTTTAACATAAATTGGTTGACAGTCAGGACTCATTTAATCATTTTTCTAATAACAACTTTTCATATGACTGCCATAATCTAGTACTAGATGAACAATTTAGATTTGACCTAAGTTCATGTATATGTAGTTTATGGCATAACTTTTTAACATAAATTGGTTGACAGTCAGGACTCATTTAATCATTTTTCTAATAACAACTTTTCATATGACTGCCATAATCTAGTACTAGATGAACAATTTAGATTTGACCTAAGTTCATGTATATGTAGTTTATGGCATAACTTTTTAACATAAATTGGTTGACAGTCAGGACTCATTTAATCATTTTTCTAATAACAACTTTTCATATGACTGCCATAATCTAGTACTAGATGAACAATTTAGATTTGACCTAAGTTCATGTATATGTAGTTTATGGCATAACTTTTTAACATAAATTGGTTGACAGTCAGGACTCATTTAATCATTTTTCTAATAACAACTTTTCATATGACTGCCATAATCTAGTACTAGATGAACAATTTAGATTTGACCTAAGTTCATGTATATGTAGTTTATGGCATAACTTTTTAACATAAATTGGTTGACAGTCAGGACTCATTTAATCATTTTTCTAATAACAACTTTTCATATGACTGCCATAATCTAGTACTAGATGAACAATTTAGATTTGACCTAAGTTCATGTATATGTAGTTTATGGCATAACTTTTTAACATAAATTGGTTGACAGTCAGGACTCATTTAATCATTTTTCTAATAACAACTTTTCATATGACTGCCATAATCTAGTACTAGATGAACAATTTAGATTTGACCTAAGTTCATGTATATGTAGTTTATGGCATAACTTTTTAACATAAATTGGTTGACAGTCAGGACTCATTTAATCATTTTTCTAATAACAACTTTTCATATGACTGCCATAATCTAGTACTAGATGAACAATTTAGATTTGACCTAAGTTCATGTATATGTAGTTTATGGCATAACTTTTTAACATAAATTGGTTGACAGTCAGGACTCATTTAATCATTTTTCTAATAACAACTTTTCATATGACTGCCATAATCTAGTACTAGATGAACAATTTAGATTTGACCTAAGTTCATGTATATGTAGTTTATGGCATAACTTTTTAACATAAATTGGTTGACAGTCAGGACTCATTTAATCATTTTTCTAATAACAACTTTTCATATGACTGCCATAATCTAGTACTAGATGAACAATTTAGATTTGACCTAAGTTCATGTATATGTAGTTTATGGCATAACTTTTTAACATAAATTGGTTGACAGTCAGGACTCATTTAATCATTTTTCTAATAACAACTTTTCATATGACTGCCATAATCTAGTACTAGATGAACAATTTAGATTTGACCTAAGTTCATGTATATGTAGTTTATGGCATAACTTTTTAACATAAATTGGTTGACAGTCAGGACTCATTTAATCATTTTTCTAATAACAACTTTTCATATGACTGCCATAATCTAGTACTAGATGAACAATTTAGATTTGACCTAAGTTCATGTATATGTAGTTTATGGCATAACTTTTTAACATAAATTGGTTGACAGTCAGGACTCATTTAATCATTTTTCTAATAACAACTTTTCATATGACTGCCATAATCTAGTACTAGATGAACAATTTAGATTTGACCTAAGTTCATGTATATGTAGTTTATGGCATAACTTTTTAACATAAATTGGTTGACAGTCAGGACTCATTTAATCATTTTTCTAATAACAACTTTTCATATGACTGCCATAATCTAGTACTAGATGAACAATTTAGATTTGACCTAAGTTCATGTATATGTAGTTTATGGCATAACTTTTTAACATAAATTGGTTGACAGTCAGGACTCATTTAATCATTTTTCTAATAACAACTTTTCATATGACTGCCATAATCTAGTACTAGATGAACAATTTAGATTTGACCTAAGTTCATGTATATGTAGTTTATGGCATAACTTTTTAACATATCAATTCTTTTAGGATACACAATAAAAATCAAATAAATTTCTATATATTACTCAATAAGATACTCTCATTGAATGAATAATAAGACGAAATTGTCACAACCACATTTATTAAAAATATTGAGAAACTAGTTTCGGTTGTTATACTATTATCAATCTCTAACAAACTGATAATGGTATAACAGCCGAAACTAGTTTCTCAATAATTTTAATAAATTTGGTTGTGATAATGTCGTCTTATTATTCATTATGGATACCTTCCACAAGAACACCTTCGCTATTACAAAGAAAGATACTCATTATATCGTTTATCATTATATAAACAAATAATCTAAACTATCTAAGTTTATACATAATAATTCTTTTGTGTGAAATACAACCTGAGTTTAACCAGCAGAACAAGAAAACCAGTTGTATCAAGAAACAAAAGAAATTTGAAAAACAGAAAATATTCAGAAACAAGAAGAGAAAGATACGGTAGCTAAATGACAATCAACTCTGTACGTCACCTGATCATTTCCTCGCAGGCTACATGTCCAATGCTGAGCAACCACATGTGATAAATTGTACAGTAGATTATGTAGGGCATGAGGTGAATTGGTAATGGGGGCAACAAGTCAGGAACCAAACCAGGATCAAGAGGTTGGTAGTCAGGATTCATTTAATCATTTATTTTTCTAATAGAAAATTTTCATATGACTGCCATCTAGTACTAAAAAAATAATAAATAATATATAATTTTTTTGTAGATTACGTGTTGGAGACTCCAGTTAAGGAGTATAAGACAAGTCGGAATAACACTAGTCATATACTCTAGATACCATAATTACTTTTGAATTAGTTGAGGTGAGGCTTAATTTTGATGTGAAGGAACTCTTGTACACTATAAAAGCACAATATCGAATGACCTGGCTGGTTCAGGTCTGGTGTCAGAGTTATCAGGTCGCACCTGAATAAGTTCAGGGCCTCTGACACGTGACTTAACGACTGTTTTTAGGCAGCCGAGACCAACAGTTTAATGTTTCCTCCAAAACACGGGAGTGACTCGAGGGGAAATCTTTCGGTCAGAACTGGGATCGAATTCGGGACCTTAGGATTAGCAAACCAGCACTTAACCTATTCTACTCAAGGTAGAGTACTAGTACTAGATGACCAATTTAGATTTGACCTAATTTACTAAAGAATTTCAAACATAGTCTGTGCACATACTGAAAGCAACTTGGTGATGGCGAGGCAACAAGCAAACCGGCGTTGCTCTTTTACATCATTTTTTTTTTGAAAGTGTGCAGTTGTTTACTCACAACCCCCAATTCTACTAAATCCCCCCCCCCCCCCCCCAGTTCTATATAGAGTCGAATGTGTTGTTCACAATGAACAAAGTGATATCAACGATGTTGTGAGGGCGTTTGAGTATTCGTCCTAGGAGGAGCAAATGTAAGGGCATAATCTGGCCTGTGGGACCAAATGTTGAGGCCTGTGGTAGCTTAGAGGAATTGAGGAGAGAGAAGAGCAGTGGAGGACCATATGAGTATAAGAGGGAGAGTAATGAGTGTTAGATGTACACTTACCAGACGTTGAGCTGAGTTGGAGAGATGAGGAGGGGCGCCCCTTATTTCCTGCTGCTTGTAGTCGTCCAGTCTGGTGTTCGTAGTGTGATGATATATGAGTGAGGAAGAGGAAGTGTGAGAGAGTGAGAGTGATAGAGAGGAAGAGAGTGAGTGAGGAGAATGAGAGACAGTGAGCATGAATGAGAGAGGATGAGAGAGTAGTTGCGTTTAGGCACTGAATAACGCGACAATTGCACCGTCTACTATGGCTTACCGAGAAAGACTTTCTACTATTGAGCTACTTCATTGACGGACCGAGCGAGACCAACTGAGAGCGAGACCAACTGTAGGTGACTTTTTAACATAGACTCCAGTTAAGGAGTATATAAGACAAGTCAGATTAACAATTATACAATCTTATACACTAGATACCATAATTACTTCAATTAGTTGAGGTGAGGCTTAATTTTGATGTGAAAGGAACTCTTGTACACTATAAAAAGCTTTATCAACTAAATATTTCTTCAATTGTTTTTTAAATATTTCTATATTTTCAAGACTCTTCAAAAACTGCGGTAGCTTGTTGTAGAATTTCCTACCAATATAACTAGGTTTTTGTTTGAATAAGCTACTATTGTGACTCACCAAGTGATAATCTCCTCGGCTTCTTGTATTATAATCATGTACATCAAGATTTTGGTTATTATCATTCGTTTTTACATATAAAGTAGCTTCATACACATATAAGCAGGGTACAGTTAGGAGACCAAGTCTCTTGAACAACGGCCTACATGAATCTAATCTATTTACTCTTTCTATACACCTAACCGCTTTCTTTTGGATCTTAAACACCCTATCAAGATTTTGTTTTGATGAATTACCCCATACTAAGATAGCATACCTAATATGTGACAGTAAGAGCCCATGGTAAGCTGTAAAAAGTAACTTTTTGTCATTCAATCTAGCGAGCTGTCGCAGGACAAATACCCCAGATGAAATTTTACTACATATTTTCTCAATGTATGGAGTCCAGGTCAATCGTCTATCCAACGTAACTCCTAGAAATGCAATTTTTTCTTCCTGGTCTAATTGATTATCGTTAACAAACACGTTTATAGCCCTATCTTCATTTAAATTATGTTTGTTTTTGAATTGAAGGTATTGGCATTTTTTACTATTTATAGTTAATTTCAACTGATTTAAAAATTGGACAATGGACTGCACACCTATATGGGCACTTATTTCTAAATTATCTAGAATGGAATTGCTGAAAATGAGTGATGTATCATCAGCAAATAAGAGGGCTCTACCACTAATTAATTCTTTAGGTAAACGGTTGACATATAACAAAAAAAGCAATGGACCTAGTATTGACCCCTGAGGCACTCCAGCTTGCACCTCTAATTTATTAGATTTATTCTTTACTATACTATTACCAACTACTGTAGTTAGTTCTACACATTGTTTTCTGGTCCAAAGAGTACTTACTTACTTTCCGTGTCCATGATCACCAATATATGCTATTATTCTATATATTTCCCTCCCAAAATTTGGCCACCTGCATTGTCATTGCATTTGAGGAGGTCGTCATGAGAGCAGTTTTTGTCAAGCAACTCGCACTGCAATAAGTGAGTGTAATTTTGTTCTAAGCCGCAGTCACAGGAAGCATTGTCCTGAATGTAGCCCCAGCGTAGCAGGTTTGATTTACATCTTGTGACTCCTGTGCGTAGTCGATTTAAAGACTTCCATATTGACTGTGGGGTCTTTCAAGGACTAGCTCCATTCCGGCTATCTTTGGTCTAAGACCATAAAATAAGACCATGTAAAAACGAATGATATTAACCAAAATCTTGATGTACATGATTATAATACAAGAAGCCGAGGAGATTATCACTTGGTGAGTCACAATAGTAGCTTATTCAAACAAAAACCTAGTTATATTGGTAGGAAATTCTACAACAAGCTATCGCAGTTTTTGAAGAGTCTTGAAAATATAGAAATATTTAAAAACAATTGAAGAAATATTTAGTTGATAAAGCTTTTTATAGTGTACAAGAGTTCCTTTCACATCAAAATTAAGCCTCACCTCAACTAATTGAAGTAATTATGGTATCTAGTGTATAAGATTGTTGATCTGACTTGTCTTATACTCCTTAACTGGAGTCTCCAAGACGTAATCTACAAAAAAAAAAAAGACTAGTAGGACCTCTATGGGTCTCTTGTAGGACTAAAATATCACAGTTTCGTTGCTTGCACATGTCCGCTATTAAAATTTCTTTATTTACAGAGAGTCCCTCAATATTCAGTGAGGTAGTCACAAGTGCTGGCCTTGACAAAGGCCGATTGATTTGTCTCTTTTTTCTATTTCTTCTCATTTCTTTGGTGATCTGGTGGTGCAAGAATTAAGAGGGAGGACGCTGGCTGGTAGGTGGGAACCAGACAGCTTCTTTCTTGTCCTTGGAACTTTATGCAGATAACTGTTCGGAATCTCAAAATTTGTGCGTCATTGCCAACATCAAACCAATACCAAAACCCCTGAAAGTTGGACAACCAATGGCAGTTGTTGTTGCCAGTCCACTATGGCATGAGGGGGTTCCCTTTTAGTCGCCTCTTACGACAAGCAGGGATACTGTGGACGTATTCTTTTTATCTCTTAGAATCCTGAGTCTAGTTGGCGACTCTGCTCCCCCAACCCACAGGGGTGCGGTCCAAAGAGTGAACTACTCAAACGAGAGGTGAGGTAGAATGCAATAATTACATTATTGGATTTCTTGTTCCATAACGATCTGCGTTGTTGATATTATTAACTTAGGTACAGTAAAAGTTAGATATAATCAGAATACTAACTTGCTTAGTGAAAATAAGGTACTGTACCTGCCTATACCGTTTCCAAAAAATGAACTTAAAAACTTAAACTTTTAGTTCATTTTGAAATAGAAAATATACAAATAAGATGATGATAATAATAATAATAAGCGTATGAATTTTTTAATAGGAAGACCATTTACGGCTAGTTCCACTTCACCGTTTGAGCCACCTTATGGTGGACCTACTATTTTAGGTGGATTCCGAACCACCGCGTAAATGATAATAAAGTTCTTGGATTTCTTGTTCCATAACGATCTGTGTTTTTGATATTCACTTATTATTGTAAATGCAATGACTTTTAGACAATTGACTTGTTAAATTTACAATAATAAAAGTTAACGATAATAAAGCTAAACACATTCAGTCATAGAAGTACGGTCACCCATCCAAATACAGTCCCGACTGAACACCACAATTGCGTTAAACACGTGACCAATCACCAACCAAATAAGATAATGAAATTATATATAATAATTAGGAATTCTAAGCTTACCTAGTATCTTCTTTTTTACTAAAAACACCTTTCCTATGATAGGTACGTATCAAATGGTGCGACTTGGACAGAATGCATTGCAAAGTCTTACTTGCATCTTTTTCAGCGTCTAATTTTCTAGATTCTTCTATTAATTCTCTTTCTTTCTGTTGAAAACAAAGGAGAAAAATTAGAGAGATACGGTAACTAGAATTTGTAACTATAAAACAAAAGTAGGTATGAAATATTAATGAAATTGATTTATCGTATTATGATGTTGAAGATCCATCTTTTTTCCACTAATATATTATAAAAACTTAAAAAACACATGTGTAAAAACACAAGTGTACTGTGGGTTGTCTGACGATGCTCTTAACATCGGAGTGAAACGACCGTCACGCCATAACGGGAGTCACAATTTCTACTTGAAAGTGTTTTTTAAGTTTTTATATTATCATATTATGTTGCATAGAATTTTTTGGTGGAGCTTTCTTCCATAGATCAAGGAGTAAGATTGTTCGTCTATGATTCTTCTTTAAAATGTGTTTTGAGTGAGTATATTCATAATTCTTGGATTTCTTGTTTCATAACGATCAAAAAATAGTTCATGTTAAGGTTAAAGTAAATGTAACGACTTGCAGTCAATTTTAATTGAGAATAAATAATATATTTACTCACGTAATCTGAAACGTTTTCGAATCATGATGATTCATTTACAACAGAATCCTTGATCGTCAGTGTCGGTTTTTGGTTTGAAGAATTATTGTGGTTTTTGTAGAATGTGATCGAAAAGTTTGTGCAATTTAAAAGTTTGTGTGGCTAAATTTTCAATCGAAATTTCTATATTCAATGTTATTGGAATTTACCTATCACCTCAGATATAAATTCAGAGCTTAAAAATATTCTTAATGAACTGAATTTCACAAAATAATTGAAGAGTTTTCCCATTGTAATAGCTTGATACTTACCAGCCTAATAAAATTAATAAGTAAAAACACAGACGCTTTCCTATTTCCTTTCCAGACACAGTAAAAACTAAAGGGGCTTTCCAATACATTCGACTATTTGAAACTAAAATAATGTCTAGTCTACCTTATCTACTATATTTATAATTAAACCTACCTCAATTTCTTCCATGATGTTTTTATTTGCTTTCTTAACATTCTCCATCCATTGTTTAAATAAATAGTAGTCGAAAATGAACTTCCTAGCTCGGTAACCTCTCCAAACTTTCTGAATTTTGGTCGCACACTTGTTGAATTTCTCTGTGCATCGTTTTTGTACGGTTTCCTTGAATAAATAGAATATAACGCATTAGAGGAGCATGAAAACCAAATCAGATTACAGTAGCCTATATCAGATTTTGATTAACTAACAATACGGAATAAGTACAGTATCTGATATTATCTTAATTTATTGTGTGTGGATTCAATGGAAATGGAATCCGTGAAACGGAATTCAATTTCAAAAATATTTTGAAAGACTCAAGTTGGAACTGGAAACTGTAATGTTTCCATGACGAAATACTTGATGAACAATCTAATATCAAAACTGACACTTTTTTCAATTAAATACGGTATATGATTTTCACTCACTTTTACTGGAGATACTGAAAGAATGCATTTCACTTCTGAAAAGAAGCTTCGTCAGCCTGCCGCCGAAGCGGCAGAAGTGAAATGCATTCCTCCAGTATATCTAGTATAACTGTATAAGGCTGCGGCCACACGAGCGTTTTTTCACGCACAAACGCAGCATGGAAACACGCTCGAAAAATGAGCAGCATTAAAATGTAATGGAGTATGCCACACGCAGCTTTTTTTCCCGCTACTGGAGGTTTTAGCAGGCGCGTCTTCAAGGTCGCCCGCCGGAGAATAGGTTGCGGTCTATTTTTGGCGCTGGATTTCATGTTCATTCACTGGCCACACGAAAGGGAATAACACGCAGCGTTAGTAGTCCTCGCCTGATATTGATTGATAACTAGATGGAGTACCTAGATAGTGAAATTTTTTTTTTTTTAGGATGAAGCCTGAGTGAAAGTCATATATTAAATAGAAATACAGTGTCAGTTTTGATATTAGATTGATTTTATGAAACATTCTAGTAAAATATGATGGAAGTAGCGTAACATTTATAAAGTGAAAAGTTTAGACTATTATGAGTAAGTCTTTAAAATGTAGAATAAAAATCAGAAACATACCTTGAGAAGCTTATAATACAACTGTCTTCCAAGATACCCTCTCCAATGTTTTTGTATTATTGTTGATCTATCATGCAGCATTTGCAAGTGTTTTCTTACTAAATGCCCTCTGAAGTATTTCTGGATGGTTCTAGCTGCAAAGTAAGCCTGTAGTAGGTTTTCTTCTTTCTTTCTGAAAAATTGAATCAATTTCTTTTAAGAACATTTCGGTCTTGAATTATTTTTAATTTATTATTATAACTAGTAAAAAGTAGATGTGTATGGCTTTTATTGGTGGGGAGACCCTTACGGGTCCACCTCACCGCTTGAGCCATGTTATTGGAAACATGGTGAACCTTCATTTTTAGATGGGTTCCGAACCACCGGGAAGTGATCTTACAGCAGAGAACAGAGTCTTTTTTGCTGGCCAATCCAATTGGTCACCCTTACAAAGAGAGCCAGGAGAGTATTGCATATCTGATCTGATTGAACAGATACCTGTCACGGCTATCACTTCCCATTATTAGCTTTATTAACTTTATAGTTATTTGGAACAATGGAAATGTTGAGAGTAGTCGACAACTGCATTACACAGATTTTTTCAACTAGATTAGGTGCATAGCTTGTCAACTCATTCTTGGCAGTTTTATATGAATTAGTCTCGCTCATGTTGGTACGCAACAAATTTGTGTTTCTGCTCACTATTTTAGAATTGTGTTTCTGCGCACTGCCAAGAATGACTGGACGAACCCTACGTGTTGAAATAAATATCCATTAATTCATTTTTCATAAACTGCAAATTAAGCTGAAAAATAGTTGAGAAAATGCGGTTTTTCAAAAGAAGCAAGCTCAGCAACAGGCTATCGCAGCTTTAGTTGTGAAAAAATATGAATGTTAAAATATTAAAAATAATTGCTTGCTCTGTAAAAAATACAATTATTATAAAATAAAATTTCTCACTGCCAGAATATCTATTAGGCCTACAGGTGCACAATGAAACATAAATACACTTTTCTAGTTCCAGTTATGGGACCTGCTGCATAACAAATGACCTCGTGCCCGAAACTGGAAATTTAAATTGTTTGGCGTTTTTTAGGTACCGGTAGCGTTTGAACCCTTAATTGATCACAGTTTCTCAAAAACAACAAACGTGGTTTAAAATTATTAATTTGATTGTAATATAAGTATGATTGTCCTTTGACCTGGTGTGGAATCTGAAATCTGACTGCTGTTTAAACGTAGCTTTAAGCTGCGTTTAAACAGCAGTTTCCAACAGAATTGCTTGCAACTTTTGGTTTGTTTGCAAAATTTTAGTTTCAAAATTTTTTGTTTGAAAAAATTGCAAAAAAGCTATAGGCAAGTTTGCAACAAATGTACAAGTCTTATTTTGAAATGTTTGCAATTTCATTCTTTGTAAAGCTTTCAAAACTTGTCCTATGAGGCGCAAAAAATTGCTTTCTTACTTTCCAAATATTGTATACAGTTGCCTCAAGGTTAATAGAAACAAGGCTGCTCCATAGCTCACTCAAATTAGCAAAATATAAAAGTCGTGACGTCACACTGTTCAGAATTACCTTTAACTTGCAAGTTACAGCTCTATTTGTACACTTTTTCAGCATAAAAAGTTTTTTGCGTATCATAGATTTGAATCTATATCTTGATCAGCTGTCAATGATATGGCGGGTAGCTCAATGCTACTGAACTGAAATACGTCATAACCCCATTTTTCTAGATCTCAAAAAACGGAACCTTGTTCTTAGTAACCTTGCAGTTGCCTCTCCCATGAATGGGTTTAGAAGGACGGCACAGGTGAGCGAAGCGATAGACGATCAAGGCTATGAAAAAATGTGTTCTAAATAATGGTCATATTAAAACAACTACATATTATTTACATCCGCTATCTAGGCCCAGTGAAAAGATTAAAGACAGCTGTAGCAAGAGTCTAGATCAGTCTACCAGAGTGCTCTTGTATCTGTTTCAATGGGTTGCTATTTGGAATTTATTGCCCAAACTTGCAATTTATATGGCAAGTTCCAATATTTATTTTATAACAATTTTAATTGATTTTTATTCAACTTACCTGTGTATTTCTAGAACATAATCAATAACATTCCCAGCATCTATCAAAATATCTTGAAGATGAGCCATCATACAGTACAGTATCACTATATAGGTGTAATCTATGATCAAAATAAATGTTCTTATTCTTTTGTTATTTGATTGAACTTACACACATTTTGCAATAATTTTATATACTTGGTTAATTAACCACAATGTTTAAACATACAACTATTTCAGCTACAAACTCAACATGACAATAATTCTGCAAAAGTAAATTCCATTTTTCAAATTTAGATGATTATTTACAAGTACGATTAGTACGACATTCTTTATAAGATCCTCTACAAATTCTGTTTTTGCATAGCAACCAGGGATTTTACATCTATAGTTCACGCCAACAAATTACGCGGTTCTGGAAAATTGCCGTGTTGCTAAATATGTGACCATGCCAGCAGCTGATAGTGAAGAATCACCTCCCGCAATGAACGAATTGACAACACTGCTCGTAACGTGTTGCCTAGTCTACAAGTCTGACGCTGTGGTCCACCGCAGTCAGTACAGTTATTTTGCTACACCGCAATTTGTTTAAGATACCTAATTTCGTTGCGGGAAGTATATCTCTTCCCCAATTAACCTCACTTATTTTTTATAAGATTATAGAAAATAATCAGTCTAGAATGAGACTGATGTTTCTATTTCCCAATAGGAACATGAACAATCTAATATTAAAACTGACACTGTATTTCACTTTAAAATAATGTTTTACTCACATATATTGGAGATGCTTGACGAATGCATTTCACTTCTGAAAAGAAGCTTCGTCAGCCTTTTCAGAAGTGAAATGCATTCCTCAAGCATCTCCAATATATGATAGTAAAACATTAAAGTGAAATACAGTGTCAGTTTTAATATTAGATTGTTCATTAAGTATTTCGTCATGGAAAACATCACAGAGAAACATGAACTTATGGATATGGATGCATTCTAGCTCCAGGAAAAGATGGCTGTCAATTCAATTTATTTATTGTCAACAATACATAATAAAACATTCATATATTCAAACAAAATGGCTGTCATACATTATATTCTCGTTCTCAAGAATTGAATTAATTGAATAACTGCCTTTATTTACACCTGGGAGGGCGAAGTTAAGGCACAATCAGCCCTCTCCACCACTTAACCCTCAAGAAATCTTCATTAATTTGTGAATTTAGATGAGCACAAGATGAACGCATCATCTATCGCCTTAAGGCGCTTTCACACTTGTCGAATTCTACTGCAACTTTCATCAAACAAATGCTGACTTGATTGTTTCACCATATTGCTCAATGCCATCATTTGTATTATACAAGCCACAGTTGAGTAAAGGGAGTCTTACCGGCTACCAGTAGGGCTCCTATGAACTCAAATGAATTTGATTTCTATTCAAATGGATTTGAATAGACCAATCAGACGATGGAAATTTACCGGTTACCAGAAAGACTCCCATAAACTCAATCAATAACGCTGAAAAACCTTAAACTTTGCACAGTTACCGATCAGAGCGAACGTAAATTAATTATTGGTGATTTGTATCGTTCTAAATCTAAATGGTGGCATTGGGAATTCTAGCAAATTAGCTCAAAATTAATTTCTGTGACAAAAAGTTTCAGAAAAGTTGTACAAGAGTAATAATAATAATATCGTGTGACCTGGCTGGCTCAGGTCTGGTGTCAGAGTTATCAGGTCGCACCTGAATAAGTTCAGGGCCTCTGACGTGACTTAACGACTGTTTTGAAAGTATAGTGAAAGTACTTCTAGGCACTTTGAGCCAATTATACCTTCGTCCAAGTTGTTGTAGAAATAAGGGGTAGATTTAGCAATTAAACAGCAATAAAGGGGCGTGCAAGCATACATACAAACTATTTTTATCATTTATAGATCGCTATTGGTTGCGTTCGTGGGAGCATGTGATTGGACAATTCAAATTCATGGACGTTAGAAAATTTGAATAGACCAATCAGACGCCACTGGTGACATAAACCGGTTAACGTAAGGCTCCCATGAACTCAACCATTGTCATTCAATAGACATGAAAAACGTACCACATTGAATAGAAAAAATAAAATTCTACTTCCAAAATTAAAATAAAGATTTTTCAACTTCATAATGATTAATAAACTTGATGACATTAACAAATTTTGGCATAGGATTATCAGGAATAATCGAATTTCAAGGTCAGAGAAATGTACTGAAATGTTTATTCATCACTTAGAATTATTTTCACAAGTATAACTTCAAAAATGGCTTACAAAACAGCGAAAAACGAAAAGCATGTGTTTCCGAAGGTAATATACCTTAAATTTGCATTAATAACGCCTCTTAATGTACTAAGCAATTACATAATTTCCAAACTGATCAAACTAGCAATAAAGTTCAACATAAAAACTAGAAAAACGGGGGGAAACGAAAAGCGTGTTTTCCAAAGGTAAAAATCCTTGAATTTGCATTAATAATTACTCTTAATGTTCTGATAAATTACATAGTTTTCAAGCAATGAAATTCAACCCATAAAAAACTAGAAAAATAGGGAAAACGAAAAGCATGTGTTTCCGAATGTAATATTCCTTGAATTTGCATTACTAATGCAATGTTCTAATCAATTACATAATTTCCAATGCGATCCAACTACCAATAAAGTTCACATTGTAAAAACTAGAAAAACGGGGAAAACAAAAAGCATGTTTTCCAAAGGTAGAATTCCTTATATTTGCATTAATAATGCCTCTTGATGTACTATCAAATTCCCAATCAGATAAAACTAGCAATAACGTACAATTCATAAAAAATAGAAAAACAGGGAAACCGAAAAGATTGTATTCCAAGATACGCTTTAAATTTGCATTAATGTATTAACGTCCTTTAAATGTACTGAAAAATTACATCATTTCCAAACCTAACCAACTAGCAATAAGTTCACCTTATAAAATCTAGAAAAAAAAAACAGGGAAAGACGAAAAGCTTGTTTTCCAAAGGTAAAATTCCTTAAATTTGCATTAATAATGACTAATTTACTAAGCAATTACATAATTTCCAGTCAGACCCAACTAGCAATAGACTTCAACTTATAAAAATTTAGGAAAACAGGGAAAACCGAAAATCACGTTTTCCAAAGGTAATTTTCCTTAAATTTGCATTAATAAAGTCTTTTAATGCAAAATTACATAATTTCCAATGAGATCCAACTAGCAAAAAACGTCAACTTATAAAAACTAGAAACCATGGTAGAAAGAGATTTCTTCATACAAATACAATATCATACAAAACGACAGTATATGAAAACAATTTCAAATAGAAACGTTGACAAAGTCTTATTCTCACTAATATCAGTACAGTATTGTTTTCTACATTCTTGTACAGTTTTTATTCTGATTTGATTTGTTGAGATCAATTTTTCGACACAAGTTGTTCACTTGCATTCCACAGCTTGCTGCTCACTTCTGAGTGGAACTTGTACTTGGATTTGTAAGGTTTGCAATCACGAAAGAATGCGCCAGATCTTCCAATAACCTCGTCAGAAACAGCGCAGTGCAGAACATTCTGTGCACCCTGCAGAAAAAACAGTAACACTGCATTACAAAATGACAGTAATAATAAATAATTGGAAATTTCTACTGGATAAAGTATAAAAACTTATATATCTCGGGCCCCAAGATTGACGATATGGAATTACAATTTCTTAGGACCAGTTCAGACGATAATCTTTTGGTTCAGTAATAGGGAAGTGATAGCCGTGAGCCGTAGCAGGTATCTGTTCAATCAGATAGAGATAAGCTACGCCCTCCTGGGCCATCTTTGTAAGGGTGACCGATTAGATTGACCAGCAAAAAATACATTGTTCTCTGCTGTAAAATCACTTCCCGGTGGTTCAGAACCCACCTAAAACTGTAGGTCCAACTCATCAATCACCATCATCCAACTCATTGCCTACGCACAGGTCTCAGACCTATGTGGGCTTCATCCACAAAAAAAAGGTTGCGTATGTATCTTGTTCACACAATACGGCTGACATTAAACGGTAATTGATTTTATTGAGCCAAAATACAATGTAACATAGGCCAAGTCGATTAAACAGATAAATTGTTATTAATAACAGTCAACACATTACAAAACAAGCATAGTATAGTATAAATACTAACAAAGATATATGAACTACAGAAATATTATAAGATAAAAGACAAAATAAAGCCTAATCATTCAGAGTAATAAGCACATTATATTTATAGATTAAAAAATAAATAAATAAAATTCAAGTGAAATAAATCAGATGGGCAAAGAGAAGTAGACTTAAGGCAATGGGGTATTTAGAAGGTTTAAGTGTAGTCTAGAATAGAGTTGATATTTACAGCATCGAATTCAGTGAGAGTAAAAAGGGTTTTGAAGAAGCCATGCTTTGACAACAGATTCGAACTTTTTAGGGTGAAGCATCTTTATCTGACTACGGTTATACTGACTATACATACTGAAAACCGAAACGGAAAAAAGCGAGATGAAATACTATCGTCTTAAAGTGCACCCAAAGGGGCCCACACACTAGCGAGTATGGCTCGCGAGTAAGACTCGCGAGTCTGGCTCGGCGAGTAAGACTCGGAAGAAAATCACCACTAACGTGTTGTGAACTTCCCGAGTCCGGCTCGGCTACTTTTCAAGGTCGGCTGGAGTGCGCCCGTGTTAATTCTGATCCATATAGCTCATCTAATCTCAAAATCTTTAAATTACAATCAATATCTGATTTGGAAGGTCATTTTATGCTCTAGAGAGAGTATTGGTTTTGCTAAAATTTCATAATTCTTGAAATTTGATTATTATTATTATTAAGAAATGTTTTATTTCTTCTAATTTATTTCTGGCATAAGAGAAAAAGATGTCAGAGCGTTTATAGGCACGATTTATGTTCTTTATAACAATTATTTTCCCACCTCTAAGTATCTTTCTTATAGATCTATAACATAATTATAGATATAGATATAGATCTATAATTAGGGAAGTGATAGCCGCGAGGCGTAGCAGGTATCTGTTCAATCAGATAGAGATAAGCTAAGCTGCGTTCTCGTAGGTCCTGTTTGTAACGGTGACCGATTAGATTCGCCAGCAAAAAAGAGACTGTTCTCTGCTGTAAAATCACTACCTGGTGGTTCGGAACCCACCTAAAACTTTAGGTCCAACTCATCAATCACCATCATCCAACTCATTACCCACGCACAGGTCTCAGACCAATGTGGGCTTCATCCTCAGAAGAAGAAGAACATCTACAATAAAATATGCAAAAGTGTAATAGGGGGCCCATAGAATTCAAAAGGTCAGATGAAATATAGGATTAATTTCATCTACTTTTTACTCAATTTTTATTTTTCAATTACTTCCATTTTTTCCATTTGTATCGAAGTAATTATTGTTATATTGCAATTTATTAAATACTGTTATATTTATAATGATAATGTTATATTATAATAATAAATATAAAATGGGCATTGGGCTTACATGCAAAGGGATGTATTATTATTATTATTATTATCATCATTATCATTCAATAATTATTTATTTATTTTATACACAATTTATCTGTTAGCAGCTATTATTATTGAAATTATTTTTTAGATTTTTGTTTTTATGTTACTGTAGGTATTTTTTGTTGAAAAAACAACATTCGAATATTTATTTGTATTGTATTAAAAATAAGCTCTGCACTGCAATATTATCATTTTTATTTTCTCTTGAATATTCATATTTTAATATACGGTTTCTTTTTTATTTTTCTGTTTATACATTAGTTTAACTTGGTAACTATTTCAGTCATAGTATTGTCATAGTAACAGTAAATATACAAACTTGAATAGATAACTCAATCAACTTATTTTTACGTCTTGTGAACAGTGCAAATAATAGCTTTCTGACGTTCTGCTATGTTATAATGAGGTGCCGAGCCTGGCTCGGCTCGGAAAACGTCCACTAACTAGCGAGTCCCAGCCGAGCCCAGCCGCGCTTGTAGCCCTGCGCGAGTCTGGCTGGGCTCGGCTCGGCTCGGGAGAAAAGAGCCCACTAACTAGTGATTTTCTCCCGAGTCCGGCTGGCCGAGTCTTACTCGCGAGCCAAACTCGCTAGTGTGTGGGCCCCTTTAGACATACTTAATACTATATTTTATATATTATATCTATGTATCTGATAAGAAATAAATTTATTTATTATTTATTAATACTCAGATCATTAATAATAATAATAATAATTTCTCTGGATGATGTAGAACACATCCAGAGGAGTTTATTGATATAGCTCAAACATGACAATATTATTAAATATAAAACACAGTGATTTCATTGCTAAATTTGAAAAAATATGATTCCCCACTATAAAATTATGTGTTGGGGTGATCATCAATATAAACCTTAGATGAAGCTAATACTATTCCTAACTAGCCATTATAACTATTACAATAATAAAAACTATTTACTACCTAAAACTACCTAAGTATGCATAATCGTATTTCTATTCACATCCTATTTACTATGAGCTCCTCACTACGTTGGACACCAATATTATATAACCAATTCCTTATTTTTTTTTTAAATCTATTATTATTGCTTTCTTCTTTTATTTCCAGTGGAATTCTATTGTAAATTGTTGGCCCTAAATATCCTATTGATCTTTGCCCAAATGCTGTGTTCATTCTGGGTACATCCTGATAATTGAGGCTTCTTATTCTAGTATTGTGGCTATGAGTTACAATATTATTTTCATTATCATTTTTCTTTATATGAGTGATTAACAACAAAATATACAGTTGCCTAACACTAAGTATTCTGTTTTCCATGAATAGTTCGCTGGTTGGGAAGCGGGCCTCCCTATTCCCCATTATTTTTAAAATACGTTTTTGAATTTTGAAAATTGGATCCACAAAACTATAATTTGCGGATCCCCAAACTAACAGACCATATCTTATAAGAGATTCAACTAATGTAAAATACACTGTTTTTATCATTTCTTTATTAATTATATGCCTCAGCTGATAAAATTTATATATTAGCTTTCTTATTTTTGCAGTTGTGTATGATATGTGCTTATCCCATTTTAATAAGTCATCTACTATTATTCCAAGATATTTAATACTATCTGAGCGTTCTATCAGTGGGCAATTACAATTGTTATCAATTCTATCACAATAATGAAGTTTTATCAATGTCTTACGTGGTTTGGTACTATCAGTTAAAGAAAATGTTAAAAATTTGGTTTTTTCTGCATTCAATGAGAGTAAATTATTTCCCAGCCATCTAGTGATTTTTGAAAGTTCTGTTTCGACTATTTGAAATACTTCTTCCCAGTTATTTCCCTGAAAGAGGAGTGCTGTGTCGTCTGCAAAGGCTATCACCCTACCTTGGATTTGGATGGAGCACAGCTCATTTGCAAATATTGAATACAAAATTGGGCCCAGAACAGTCCCTTGTGGTATTCCAAACTTCATGGACCCTTCTGCACTCATCTGGCTCCCAACTTTTGTCCTTTGTTGTCGGTTATTGAGGTAGGATATGAACCATTCAAGTGGTACCCCCCTTATGCCTATTGCCTCAAGTTTTTTTATTAATAAATCATGGGATACTGAGTCAAAGGCCTTTGCCAAGTCTAAAAATACTGCTAGGCATTTATTTTTCTCCTCTAGATTCTGAGTAACAAACTTAGATAACTCCAGAACTGCTAACTCTGTGCTTATTCCTTTACGAAAACCAAACTGGTTTGGAGATAAAATATGATTCCTTTCCAGATAGCTCACTAATCGTAATTTAACTAGTTTTTCTAAAATTTTTGATATATTACTGATTAATGAAATAGGTCTATAATTACTTATAATCAATTTATCTCCCATCTTATATATAGGTCTAACACCAATATTTTTCATTGCTCTAGGAAAAGTTCCATTTGACAAGCTGAGATTGAAAATATGAGTCAAAGGGCTAGAAATTAACTCTTTTATGCCTTTTAAAATCCCATTGTCAAATCCATCAAGCCCTGGTGCACTACTGATGCGAAGAGAATTAATACTGTCTATTATTTCCTGCTCAACTATGGGGAAAAGAAACATAGTATTTTGAATATGTAACTCTGGTTCATAATCTGCTATAACTTGGTTAATATTCTTATTTAAACTTCCAGAGATTTTCCTAGCCATTGTTTCTCCAATATTAACAAAGTAATCATTTACATGGTTCAATAGAACTTCGGGATTTTCTTTCAGTGTTACAATTTTATCATTAATCTTTACAGCATTGAGTTGAATTTTTCTTTCTTGGTTTGAATCAGTAGCATCCTTGATAATTTTCCAAGTTTTCCTTACATCATTCCCTGCTTTGTTGAATTGACTCTTGAAGTAACTTTTTTTTATTCTGGATAAGAGACGTTAATGTATTCCTGTAGATTCGATAATAATTTGCGAGTTCTTGATTTTCTGGATCTAACTTCCTTCTTCTATTTAAACGATTCCTTGTTCTTATGGATGAGACAAGTCCTTTTGTGATCCATGGTTTGATGATCTTGATTTTCTTCTTCTGCGTGTAATGATGCGTATTCTTCTCCACATGTTGTTGCAGAATTGTTATGAACTTTTCGTATGCTTCATCTGTGTTATCACTTTTGAAAATCTCTTCCCAATGCTCTCTCAGTAGTCCTCCTCTCAATCCATCCAAATTGATTGATCTACGATTAGTTGAATCTTGCTCATCTAAATTCGCTCTGTTACTGATATTTGAATATTCTTGCAGTCCCAAAATTGTAATGAAGTGATCTGTGATACTTGAATGATATATGATTGGATGAATATTGTGTTTGTAATTGGTCAGCATGTGATCTAGGCAAGTAGATGTTCCCGTGGTTACCCTGGTAGCCTTTTTGATACAGTTCTTCAATCCATGTTCACTTAATAAATCATAGTATTCATCAAGTTGATAATGCTGTTGTGGTTGTAGCGTATTTATGTTGAAGTCTCCTGTGCAAATAATCAGTTGTCCTCTCAGTCTATTGAGCACAGTTTCTAAATCTTCTAAAAATTCTGTTATACTGTAGTGCGAAGGGGATCTGTAGATTGCTAATATATTATATTTCTCTTTTGGAGTTTGCAATTGTAGATGGAGAACATTGGCCTGCCTGATATTCAACTCCACTGACTGCACATTTAAACAATTTTTTGCATACACTATTACTCCATCATTCTGTGTACGGTTATTTAAAGAGTGAAAGATATTGTAATCCTTCATTTCCTTAGGTGTATGATCATTTTTGATCCAGCATTCTGTTAATACAATAATATCGAAATCATAAGACATATCTTGTAGTTGAACCATCAGATCATCAAAGTTTTTCTTAACACTCCTGATGTTCAGACAAAATACAGTCAAGTTACAGCTGTTAAGAGCAGCATGGAGCTGCTGTTTATCCTCAACCACCCTGTCCTCCAGCTCATCCACTGAATCGAGCTCATTTGCTACAGACAACACATCATTATTACTCATCATTTTTCTTTTATAGACGCATCCCTCCTTGCGTGTATTTTGCGATTTTTTTCTGCCATCTCATTGTATTCATCATTGAAATTTTTTATATGCCTCCCTCCTAGCATGCTGTTCATCATCTTCTCATCCCATTTCATGAGATATGCATCATCATAATTTTGAATTCTTCTAGTGATTGTTAACATTAAATCATCCTCTCCCGTTGTTATGTATCTAAATTTGTGTGTATGTCTACTCAATGCTACAATTATATGATGAACACTGTTATAAATTTCCAAATGTTTAGTATTGATGCGTACCAGAACGACGTATTTAGAAGTAAGTCCCTGTGCTTCGTGGATGGTGTGGATCTTTATTGTACCATCTAATTTATTATGCAAGACTTGCTGCAGCATCAATTTCTCAGCTTGTGTGTAGGTTAGAAGAAGTGTGCCTCGCTCCAGTGGTAGAAATTCATCACAGTAGATTGTTCTCTCTATTGATCGGATCCTCGTATTTGTTGTCTTTATATTATTGTAGTATTTCGAAAGTATGAAGCATACATCAATCGGACATCTATGAGTTACAGATACCTTTTTTATGTGTTCACAAAAAGAAGAAGGATGGGACCATTTAGTTTGTAGTTTGCTTCTTTCTATATATGGAATCTGTTTGGAATCGCCAAACAGGAAGATTTTTGAAGAGCCTGATAGGGCTGAGACAAATCCTATATAGCCAGCGTGCATCAAAACTGCCTCATCTATGAAAACTCGATCATATTTTTTCTCAGAACCATTTATTATAAATGAGGATACTGTCCTGTAGTTTGTCCTAATTATATCATCGTATTTTCTACCATATCTTTTATTAATTTCTTTTCTAATTTCCTTGATTCCTTCCCTTGTTTGGCATAGGACTAGATCATGGCGTGGCTTATGTTGATTTAGAATAGCATAAGTCTTGCCGCAACCAGGCACACCATCCATCCAGGTTATTTGGGGTAATGTGATGGCCGATACATCAACCGTTGATATTTTGTTATATAATTCACTATTCAGCATGATCTGTGTATCTCTACTAACTAGTATGTAATTCTGAGTTGTGAAACATTTCAGGTGCGAATTGAATGGAACGAATGTTCCCCCGTTTTCCAAGCAGAATCCCATCCTGTAATTTGTATTAGTCGGCCACAGAAATTGTCTCAATCTGTTATCATATATATTCATTCCGTTTAATTTTATTTCTTGAAGTGAAGAGCAAGATTCCAATAAATTTTTACTTGTAATACTCATTAGAGCCTTAGTATAAATATCTGCATTTAATAAGTCATATTTCTGTAGAAGGTTTCTTAGTTCTATCATACTATTAATATAATTATGCTCAGCTGATCTCTCCGGCAAATAGCTGGATGGACAGAAGATTTCATTCTTTTCTCCTTGTAGTATATTCAGATAATTTAAATTATTTATTCCTTTATAATAAAATACGTATTGTATGTTTTTTGTTGACTTGACGAGACTTAAAAGATCGACACTCGATACATCGCTCATATCTCCGAATGAATCAATTTATTACATTCATTACAAGTCTTTTTCACATATTTCAGTCGAAATATGAGAAGCTTACACTGTATATATTTAGTAATATACATACTAAATATAAGTATATAGACACGAATAAAAGACACATGTCAAAGTTGAATTAACATCAACTAACCCGGTACAAAATCCAAAATCAATAGGGACATTATTTGAACTAAACGGAAGCTATATACTTCAAGAGGCTAGCTTATTCCCCTTTCGAAATATATAGTCTGGACGGACGGTCGGACGACACCACGATTTTAATGAAGCCTTGTAGACTCAAAGTCTTGCTCTTAATAATTATTGACTAAGAATCTTCAATGTTATCTGTCGTGTTTTCCATGACGAAAAACAGACATGAGACTAAGTGAATTGAATCAAATCAAATTTATTCCATTCAGAAATTGTACATAATACAGACGTTATACAAAGATTCATTTGAACCACTTAATTATAAAATGAAATGTACCTCCATAAATTAATTTATAATTTAATATATAATTTTATTTATTAATTTAAATCAAATCAAATTTATTCCATTCAGAAATTGTACATAATACAGACGTTATACAAAGATTCATTTGAACCACTTAATTATAAAATGAAATGTACCTCCTTAAATTAATATAGCTGGTCCTATGGAATCAAGGGTTAGGTCAGATGACTGTGTTCAATTTTGCGATGGTGGTTATTATTGAGAACATGGAGTATGTTCCTCTGTGCAAGCAAACTTATTTTTGGGCGTGAGGTCTACTGTTCACAGAACTACTAGTTATATAGACGACATGATGATGAAATGACACTTACCTAATTCTTCTTACATGTTTAACTCGTGAGGAATATTTATTGTGAGTTTATGGGTTTAGTTGAAATTTTATTTTTATAACTTATTTGAAATTTCAGTAGTCTTATAAGTTATTTTTATTTTTGAATTTTGTATATACTGATTGTTTTGACATGCGAGAGGAATAAATTTATTTATTTACTTACTTGTGAGGCAGAGCGCATGAACAGGAACGCAATCGGCAAGAACATGATGTAGCGCCACCATTTCATCTTCGAATAGCGAAACAGACGTGTGTAGCATAATCCGGGACAAACGGCCACCACATCAACCTCTGTGCCGTCCAACTTCTTCGCCAGCTCGCGACAAAAGTAGGCGTTGGCCAATTTCGAATTGCAGTAGGCTGGATTCATGTGGCCCTCTGTCTTCCAGCCCTTCTCGCCGTTCAAATTGTCAAAATCAATCGTACCACGTTCGTGGAGGAGCGAAGAAACGATCACAATTCTGCAAAATAAAAAAATAAAATTATTGATAGGGAGACACAGTGGTGGAGAATAATCGATCGTACTATCGATAGTTACGGCTATCGGTAAAATTCGATAGTTTGAAGTGCGCTATCGATAGTTTTCGATAGTGGTTTTTATAACGTTCAGTACCTTGTGTTTAGGATATGTAGCTTCTTAATCGTTTTTATTTGCATGAATAAGTAACGAAATACAAAATCACAAAAATTCAGCATGTACCGTAAAATAAAATAAATCATAGCACTTTATGATTAATGCAAAAGATTAACACTTTATATTAATGCAATTATTAATATATTATTAAATGCGACTCGCACGTAGGCCTAAGCACTAAACCTGTGTGTGGAAGGGAGTCTGCAGTCTCAAGTCTGGATTATTTTTCTGCCGGTTTTTACAATTTGATAAAGCTTTTTAGATTGATCTCACTTAAAAGCTGTGAATATTGGTTTGCTAACAGAAAATTATAAATAAAATACAGTATTTTTACATTTTGTTGTATAAAGGTGAACTATCGAAAGCTATCGATAACTATCAAAAGTAAATGTGTTGACTATCGATAGTAAAGGTGTTGACTATCGATAACTATCGATGGTGCTGACTATCGATTATTCTCCACCACTAGAAGACATTTGAAAAAACCTTAAAAACCTATTATTCACCTAACACTAACCTAACACCTATTATTCACCTAACACTAACTAACAATAACACCTAACACCTCACCTGTAAAGATATGCCACTTGTTCGTGGCTCGCTCAAAGACAGTTATAACACAATCGTTAGATGGTTCGGAACCCACCTAAAGACTGAGTTTTTATTATTTCCTTGGGTTAGTTTACACATACTCGGTCAAATTTTCCTCTCTCTAAATAATAATTATACTTTTATAAACTCTTTTTATCATTTTCAATAAAATCCCCACAAAAAACGAAGAAAATCGTAAATACCCATGCTCAAAAGTAAAATGCTAGTGGGGATCATATGAAAAATTGTTAAGCACATTTCATCATCATTTTACTATCGTTACAGGATAGTAAATGCAAAAAGATAACTCAATCTTCTCTAAATTAGATAAAAATTATAAATACCCAGTTTTTGGGATTTATGCGGGCTTGGGGTAAATGATAACCGCGAGCCGTAGCATGTATCTGTTCAATCAGATAGAGATAAGCTGCGTTCTCGTTGGTCCTGTTTGTAACGGTGACCGATTAGATTGGCCAGCAAAAAAGACACTGTTCTCTGCTGTAAAATCACTTCCCGGTGGTTCGAACCCACCTAAAACTGTAGGTCCAACTCATCAATCACCATCATCCAACTCATCACCCACGCACAGTTCTCAGACCTATATGGGCTTCATCCTAAAAAAAAAAAAATACCCAATTTATAAATACCTACCAAATGGGTATTTACCCGGCCCACAACACTAAGCCTAATATGAAATTTTCTTACTGCAGGCCTACTATTATAACACTATTTTATCGGTAAACCTTCTGAAATGCTAAGAATAATGTTTGATTATCTTGCACTGTTTTGACAAGCAGTGGGGCAGGGTACCCAAAACATCTGCATGCATGCGTCCGTCTCCAGCTGTGTACCTTTATTAATTAGCTTAGCCTTAATTAATAATAGGCCTTATAATTGTTATTATTATAAGCCTCAACAATTATTGGCCTTAATTAATTAGCTACAAGTTTAATTTTCAGCTCAGCCGCTTGAAACGCTGCTTAGAAGCAATTCTGCTCACTGCCAACAGTGAGTTGACAGACTCTACCAATAAGTGAGTACTGTATTAAAAGAATATTTTAAATATTGAGTACTTCATTTCAAGATCTTCTTACCTGCTCGGCGCAGACTTTTTGAGAATTGGAAGCAGGCATTTGGTCAGAAGAAAATGGCCTAAATGATTAACGCCGAAATTGATTTCAAATCCATCTTTGGTTTTTTTGCCATCACTGACGGGCACACTCACACCAGCATTGTTGATCAGTGCGTGGATCTCAGGGAAGTCATTGACTACGTGTTCGGCGAAAGTTTCTATAGATTTCAAAGATGCGAGGTCCAGTATCATCGGAATCTGGAACGTAAAAAACATAATAATTATTATAGGTTTCATAGTTATAGAAACAAAATTGAAACCATAACCTCAAAAACTAAGTTTTCTCAATTTCTCATCTCTTTTACAGTGGAAACAATTAGTCTGGGCGCGTGGCTCTGGTTTCACTACTAGCCGTCCTGTAAAAGCTGACTAGTTGACCTTGAAGACATCTGCAGCGTCGCACGGGCCACATGTTTTTAGAAATGAGAGATAAACACTCCCCTCGCCATGATTGACTACCAGACTAATTGTTTCTACTGTACACTCTTCCACTTTCTCACAATTCATCACTAAAATACAAATTAAGAATAAAAGTCTCGTTGTTTGCTGATGATGAGTCTCAGAGATTCGAAATGCGTCCAAACTCAAACCTAACCAAAAGATCAACAGCAATGAAATGGGATGCATAGATAATTGTTCTTATAATAAATTGAAAAATTATATATTAACAATAAATAATAACAGATAACAATCGAAAAAGTTGGAAGTGCAATCGAAATGGAAGTGCATTTCATGCAAGTCGGGGACGGTAGCAAGTAAGAAGGTGAGCGATACGGCTGTGTCTGGTCATGAGTCGTCCGGCTCTGGCGCCAGCGCCGGTGAATCATCAATGCCGGTGCATTCATCCATTCATAGTGCCTCTCCTTCAACCATGG
Source organism: Conomelus anceps (assembly GCA_948455865.1). Classification (NCBI taxonomy): domain Eukaryota; kingdom Metazoa; phylum Arthropoda; class Insecta; order Hemiptera; family Delphacidae; genus Conomelus; species Conomelus anceps. Next base: position 88,159,216 of record OX418218.1, on the reverse strand, counting down.
CGCCTGGCGCTCTCTCTCCTGCCGACCTTCAAGCTATCGGACTTATCGTGAAACAGATGATTCACTCGGAAATCTCTCCCTCTTTCAAAGAAGATTTCAATTCAATTAAAGACTCAATTGATTTCATTTCAAGAGAATTCGACGATTTTAAAAAAGAACTTGTATCTCATAAGAAAGAAATTCAACATGTCAAAAGTGAAATAAGTGCATTAAAAATTGATAATGAAAAATTAAAATCTGAAATTTCTAATGTGGAAGAATATACTCGTAAAGAAAATTTGGTTGTAACTGGGATCACCGAGACGCCTAATGAATCTGTCTTCCAAATTTTCAATAACATTTCTTCGGCAATTAATAGTGATATTACCTCACGAGACCTTAGTACAGCACACAGACTGCCGTCGAGAGTTAAAGACAGTATTAAGCCGATTGTGTTTCGCTTTTTGCGTAGACAAGACAAGGAGGCGTGGCACTTGAATTTCAAATCATGTGCGAATAAAGACAACAGAGGCCCGGGTATATCATCAAAATCTATTTCCCAGTCGCTTCCTGAGAGCAGGGTACTCACTTTTCAACATCATTCACCGTCTGTCATGGAACTTTTCCGAGAAGTTAAAAAATGCGCAATGAATAAGAAATATAAATTTGTATGGATTCGAGACAGCAACATTCTGGTGAAAAAAGACGAAAAAAGTAAAGCTGTTGTAATAAAAAAGGAAAGTGATATAGCAAAATTATAGAGTGATACTAATTACCGGTACTTCAGACTTTTATTTTCATTAGTTGGTTATGGATATTCGTGACTTATTTGATGACTTGGAAAACATAGATAGTAATAGAACTGCCAAATTGAGTGATTTTTACGAGGTGAAACAATTTTTTTGCAATGATTTAGATCTAAAACTCTTTCATTTAAATATTAGGAGTATAAGGAAAAATTTTGATGAACTGTGTATTCTTTTGTCTGGTCTTGATGTAGCTTTTGATATTATAATTTTAACTGAGTCCTGGCTCACACATGATATAACTGGTTTCGATATAGCTGGCTATAACAAAATCATAAAGCCAACAAAATTTAATAAATGCGACGGCATTGTAGTATACATTAAAAACGAACTCAACTATAATATTTTGGAAACTGATATTGACTATGCCAACGGTTTGAATTTTAAATTAATGTATGATAATTTAGAGTTTTATTGCACAGCTATATATAGGTCCCCAGAAACTGATGTAGTAAGTTTTGTGGATGCTCTAGAGATATTTTTGAGTGAAACTGCTAATTTCGAAAATAGAATTATTGTTGGTGACACTAATATTGATATTCTGGATAAAAATTTGACTCTTGTAGGACATAGATTTTTGGATACTCTATTTGAATATGGCTTTGTAAATTACCTTTACGGCGGTACTAGATGTACTCCTTTGCGTGAATCGTGCATTGATCAGATCTTTTTAAAAAGTCAGCTTTGTACTTTTAGCGCAGCTATCTATAATTGTGCAATCACAGATCACAATGCAGTGATGTGTTGTTTAACTCGTAAGGACCGATTGTCATGTAGCAGTGATGTTGATTTTAATGTACAAAATGAATCAGATTTATTATTTAATGAAGATATTTTTCAGTCAAAAATTGAAATTGAAACATGGAATGATGTTCTCCAGGAAAATGATCCAAGACTAGCTTTTTCTTTGTTTTATAATAAACTACGTTTATTATTTGATTCTTCAAAAACTGTTAGGAGAAATAGTAGTAATAGAACGAAGAGAATCAAACCCTGGGTGACTAACGGTATACTCCGATGTATGAGACAGAGAGACAAACTGTCTCTTAGGGCTCGTAAACAACCATTTAATATACAATTAATAAATTATTTTAAATTATATAGTCAAACACTAAAGTCAGTTTTGCGCTCTGCAAAAGAATATTATTTTAAGAATAAACTAGTTGGATGTAAGAATAGTCTAAGGGCTACGTGGAAGGTTATAAATGAAGCAACAGACACCAGTAGTAAAAATGATTGTTCGATTACAGAGTTGGTTACCAGAGATGGTCGCATTTTAAGATCTAATCAGAAAAATGAAATAGCAGAGGAGCTGAATGAATATTTTGTTAGTGTTGGTAGAAGAATTTCCGAACGAATTACAAAGATAAAAGACAAGAAATTTAAGTACAAAACTAATAGATCGTTTTGTAATTCGTTTTTCTTTGCTCCTGTCATAGTTGAAGAAATTAATGATTATATTAGAAACTTAAAGAAGAAAGTGGCACCAGGCTCAGATGGAATTTTTTCTAAATGTTTAAGTTTAAATTCCCAGATTATTTCAGTTCCTCTGACTCATGTAATAAATTTATGCTTTCTACAAGGAGTTTTTCCTGATGAGCTGAAAAAGGCCACTGTTGTCCCCTTGTATAAGAGTGGCAATAAGACTGATCCAGGGAATTATCGCCCTATCTCCCTCCTTTCATGTGTGTCTAAGGTGATTGAAAAATGTGTGAAGACCCGCCTGGTAGAGTACTTGGAAAAATATGAGATTTCATCTAATTTTCAATTTGGTTTTCGTAATGGTATAAGTACTTCTGATGCTGTCTATAATGTAACTAAGAAAATTATGGAATCATTGGACAATGGAGAAAAATGTGTAGGAGTATTTTTAGATCTCCAAAAAGCCTTTGATACAGTGGACCACACTATTTTGTTTAAAAAATTGGAAGATATTGGAATTAGAGGTGTTGCTTTAGGGTTCTTTAAAAGCTATCTTAGTTGTAGAACTCAGGTAGTTGGGGTTGATGGGGTCATGAGCTCAGAGTTGGGGATTTCGATGGGTGTACCACAGGGTACAGTTCTGGGTCCTATTTTATTTTTAATTTACATTAATGATTTACTTAATATAGAACTTAAGAGTTGTTCTTTGTTTTCTTTTGCCGATGACACTGTAGCTGTTTTTTGGGGTGCGACATGGAATGATGTTTTTCGTAGAGCAAATGAGGGTTTGAAGGTTATAAAAAATTGGTTAGATTTCAACTTAGTTAGTTTAAATATTAAAAAAACTTCAGCCATTTCGTTTTCTTTGACCTCGGCAGGTCTGCCACATAGCAATGGTGGTATAGAGGATGATTTAGCTTTTCATGAATCCGGATGCAGTGGTAATGGATGTCAATGTCCTAAAATAAAATTTAAAGACAGTACTAAATACTTAGGAATAGTTATTGATAAACATTTGAAATGGAGGGACCAGATTTCATATTTATGTTCCAGGTTGAGGAAAGTGTTATATAAGTTTGTACAATTGAGAAATATTTTTTATGTTGAGCAAGTAAGAATGGTGTTTTTTGCACTTGTGCAGTCAATTGTGCGATATGGTGTAGTTGGCTGGGGTGGATGTGGTATTACAATTCTCAAGCCTCTAATATTATTGTACAAGAAAATTATCAAAATATGCTTGAAAAAGCCGGTCAGGTATCCAACAGATTTGGTATATAAAGAGTTCAATGTACTCAGTATTGAACAGTTGTGCGATTTTGATCTGGCCAGTTTTGTCTATTCACGACGCAATGAATTCCCCATAGCCCCACTTCGCGGCTATGATACCCGTAGACAATCTGAGAGATTCCTGTTGGAACCACGTTGTAGAACAACAGCTGCCAGTGTTCATGCAGCATATAATGGCCCTAGACTTTTTAACCGTCTGTTACTTGAAATCTCCGGGTCGCCCCAGTCCATTATGGATTATTATTATTTGTCCACTCACAAATCATTTAGACAGTGCCTTCGATTGTTTTATCAAAGAGACTAGTTCAAAGTGGACACAATTTTAATTATAAATAGCAAGATTTATAGTGCAGGCAGGTAATGGAAAAGTACATACTGTAATTAATTCCTATTATATTATTGTGTTAAAATTTATATTTTCACAATTTTGTATTATAATGAAGATTCATTCATTTAAAATAATAATAGAAAACTAGATGTGTTTTTTTTAGGTATCAATTTTGTTATTATTTTGCTATAAATATTCAGTTGTATATTTTAAACCAATAGCCTATACTAACATTTATTTTAATATACCAACATTTGTATAATGAGCAGAACAGATATGTTTTTTTCAGGTTTCTTGTAGTATACATGTTATTTTTTAATTCAATGTCTTATATGATATTGGCATTTTAGAGATGCACCATCCCTCAGCACAAGCTTTGCTTAAAGAGGGATGTAACAATTATTTCATTTATGATGTTTTATGTAGATATTCATTATTATGATAAGAAGTGATGTTATTTTTGTTTGAATATATGAATGTCTTATTATGTATTGTTGACAATAAATAAATTGAATTGAAATTGAATTGAAAGATAATAATAGTTAATAGATAATAAATATAGATCATAAATTATCTATTTGGTAATTCTTAAGCTATGGTGAGTCCAATTTTCTTGAAATTCACATACAAATATTATTTAAAGACCAAAGTAGTGAAAATCCTTCAATACAAAAACTTTTGAGTAGGTACAGCACATCAATAGCATTACAAACGTAAATTTTCATAAAGTTAATCAAATATGTTCAGCTCAAAATACAATGCACAATAAATTGATAGGAGTATATCAGTTGCATGAATTCCTGTATCCTAGGTATCTTAAATTAAATAATACAAGACATCAATAGTATCTAAACGATAGTTCATCAATAGTATCATCAATAGTATAATCAGCAAATTCACTCACTGATGCAGCATCAGGAATTGTTAATCTCTAAATAATAAATGCAGTTGGTGGTATAAGAGTTTAATATTATCAGGTAGGCATTGAAAAGTTTCAGAAAAACATGATAAAAAATCAATTTCAATACAAATGAACAGTAAAAGCTATAACTTAATAAAATTTATTTGACAAAATTAGAAGAATACAACGCCACATTATTCCTCTCCTCACATACCCTGTCGACCAAGAGTTATGATTTTCCTTTACTTGTGCTAGACATAGTGCAATTGAAGAGTAGCGGGTGTGTCTGATTTCTTCAAATTTCTGGTTTTAAACTAATTCATACCCAGCATAACATGACAAATTGAATAAAACCAGAAATTTTAAGGAATCTTACCTAGCCGCTATTCTTCAGTTTAGTTATGAAAAAGACTGCCCAACTAGATGTGAGGTGGGTCTGATAAATAATAAATGATCTGTGATTTACAAAAAGTCCTTACAAAGCCTACGTTTCTATTTGCGTCGAGACTAATAGGTCGGGCAGAGGCCTGCCGCATAAACTACTACCATTCTAAAAATTAACGTGTGAATGAAAATGTCTCAATCTTACCAATTCTCCAGTTGAAACCGTATCTCTGATGTCGGTAATAACTTCCTGGGCATCGACGACATTTCTGCAAGCCAGAATAACCCGGGCTTCTCTTTCAGCCAAACCTTTTACTGTTTCTTTGCCAATTCCCGAGCTAGCTCCAGTCACAATAAAAACTTTACCCTGCAAAGACCGTTTATCAGTGCATGTTCCCCACTGTGATTCTCGATATTTCCTCACAATGCCCAGTGCTAGGACCACAGGAAAAAATATATAAGCAACAATCTTCAACACCATCGTTGAATAGTGTAAATGAAGACTTCGGAAAGTAATTTAGTTGAAAGTCTCTGTTCGTTCGCTGAAATTTTTATACGATAATTTCTCCCTGAACGGAAAAAAACGGAAGTAAAGAGAAACTGATTGAGCTCAGAGCAGTAATTTCTTCAAAATGTACGCTTGCATCACAGTGAACATTAATCACATGTTCATGATGAGTTCGAAGTAAATTATTTCGGTTTGGTATCAAATACTGTAAATATTGTCAAGGTCAACGTTTATTTTAAACAGCTGTTTTCAAGGAAAGATCAAAACACATACGATTAGACTAGTTTCTTATCTCACCACTAGATGGCAGAAATCTACAGCCGACATTGATTTGGCTCGAACTTTTAAATACCTGTACAATAGAAGTATAAATAATAATATTATAATAATACTTATTATACTTCTATTGAACAGGTATTTAAAAGCTATAATGTAATTTACTTCGTAATTTATAATTCGGCTCCACCCTTAAGGTGTAAGTTTATTTATGGTCGAACCATGAACAATTAATTATTTATTTATTCATCCCTCCGGAGTAACGAAGGTACTTTACACCGAGGCATATCAATACTATAATTTGTTTAAGCTTGTCTTCATACCTCTATATAGGTCCAATTTTCATCCATATTTGTTTTATAAATGGTCGAAGAATCCAAAAACTTAACATACTTTCATTGCCATATCTAGAATATTTTTATTTAAAATGTTCAAGAAATTAGTTGGGTTGAGGCTTAATTTTGATGTGAAAGGAACTCTTGTACACTATAATAATCTTTATCAACTAAATATTTTTTCAAATACTTATATATTTTCAAAACTTTTTAAAAACTGTGGTAGCTTGTTGTAGGGTTTCCTACCAATATAACTAGGTTTTTGTTTGAATAAGCTACTATTGTGACTCACCACCGACTTCTGCATTGTGAATCTCCTCGGCTTCTTGTATTATAATCGTGCTCATCAAGATTTTGGTTAATATCACTTCTTTTTCTACATATAAAGTAGCTTCATACACATATAAGCAGGGTACAGTTAGGAAACCAAGTCTCTTGAATAACGGCCTACATGAATCTAATCTATTTACTCTTTCCATACACCTAACAGCTTTCTTTTGGATCTTAAACACCCTATCAAGGTTTTGTTTTGATAAATTACCCCATCCACTATTGTTAGAGATGAAATCATCTTTTCGTATTGGTGATATTGTGGTATTGTAGATATCCATAATGAATACGACTGATGTGATAACCACCTTTATTAAGAAGACTCGAGATACTATAGTTTCGACTGTCACTTCATTTTCAATCTCAATCAAAATGATTGAAATTGGCCATGAATTGGCAGATAATAAAAGAGTGGTTGTGACAATATCAGTCTTTTTTATCATTAACTTTCTATGGTAATTTTAACGACTTTCAGTCAATTTTGATTGAGAATAAATAAATATTTACACACGTATAGGATGAAAAGTTTTCGAATCATGATGATTCATTTTCAATGTAGTCAAAGTTGTAAATGAATCATCACCATTCGAAAACGTTTGACCAAAAAGTGAGTAAAATTATGATTTATTCTCAATTAAAATAGACTGTATCCATAATGAATAATAAGACGAAATTGTCACAACCACATTTATTAAAACTTAGAGAAACTAGTTTCGGTTGTTACACCAAAACAGTTTTGATTGAGATTGATAATGGTGTAACAACCGAAACTAGTTTCTCTAAGTTTTAATAAATGTGGTTGTGACAATTTCGTCTTATTATTCATTATGGATACCTTCCACCATATCACCTTCACCACTACAAAGAAAGACAGTATGTAGTTAAATTTCCCATAAGAAGTTCATATTAACAACGCAGATCGTTATGGATAATGAAATTCAAGAACTTATCTATTAGTGATGTTGAAGATCCATCTTGCTTCCACTAGTATATAATAAAAACTAAAAAGTACCACTTTTAAGTGGAAATTGAGCCTTACGTTATGGCGTGACGGCCGTTTCACTTAACACTATGCTCTTAACAACAGAGTGAAACAGCCATTACGCCATAACGTGAGTGACAATTTCCACTTGTGTATTTTAAAGTTTTTATTATTTATTAGTGTTGTGATCACAGCAGTGTAATTTTTTACAATATTTGATTTTAAGTCAAGCACCCAGCAATAGTCCCAATCACATCTATTGCATTTCATCAGAATTCATCAATTCATACCCTTTTTTCGGAGGATGAAGCCCACATAGGTATGAGACCTGTGCGTGGGTAATGAATTGGATGATAGTGATTGATGAGTTGGACCTACAGTTTTCGGTGGGTTCCAAACCACCGGGAAGTATTTCTCATCCAATTGAAAGAATTTACCAACAGATTTTTTTGAAAGTTATTATTTAAATCGTAAAATCTTCCCTCATTGGACTTATATTCAGTGTAGCCTAGTCTTCATTAAACTTTATTCAGGTTTTTTGAATTTTAGCTTTCCGTCAGGTATTTTTCATAATTATTTAGGTATAACTTAGCATACCATCAATGTTCTCTGCTGTAAAATCACTTCCCGGTGGTTCGGAACCGACCTAAAACTGTAGGTCCAACTCATCAATCACCATCAAGAAGATTAGTATCTTATAATTGTCTTGACTTCTACATTTTTGGCTCTAAAATCTCTAACAAAATTTAAAATTACATTCACTTTCTTTGGGTTATTGAACAGTTTTAGTGCTTCGTTTTCAAAGTGAACATCTAAATTAATTATTCATGTTTTGGATAGAATCAGGAATCGTACTTCAAAAGTAAAATTTCTAGTTGAACTTGGTCATAACCTAAAATTTGGATTTTTGAAATGAAAATTTGTAAAGAGAGCAGTAGTGGGCTGTGCCTGTTGTATCTTTACTTGATTGTGTTTTGTAATAGATAAATAAATAAATCATCTAATTCATACCCCGCATAGGTCTCAGACCTATTTGGGCTTCATCCTCCGAAAAAATGTATTTTTTTTCGAAATTATTTACGGAAAAAATACTGTAGAGTATTTCAAGATTCTATACTACGTTTGGAAGTTTTTTATTTTTTTTAGAAATCTCTCTTGAAAGAATACAAATACAACGATGCTTAATATAGATTTACAACATTTTATTACAATAACAATTACTTATTTCATTACAACTTATAAGGATATAAAATTTAAAAAGAAATCATATGATACACTTTCATTGCAGTACCGTACTGGAAACATAATAGAAATAATAAAAGAATTCACTCTTAACAATAACAAATATTCGAATAACTAAGCATAAATAGTAATTAAATACCCCTAAACATTCAACTAATTAAGCATCAGCCTCAACTTTTAAATTCTAAATTAATAGTAAGGAATCATTTTCTATTGAAAAAAAATAGCAATAATTTGAAAGTGTAATGCCCGGTTTCTGAGTCGTTCATTAAGTTTAATGGATCATTAACTCACAGCTGGAGCAAAGGGTTAACATTGCTCCAGCTGTGAGTTAATGATCCATTAAACTTAATGAACGACTCAGAAACCGGGCATTAAAATCATAACTACCCCCAATTATTTCAATTAAACATCAGTCTCAAGTATTAGAAATTCTTAATTATTGATAGCATAGAATCATTTTTAAAATTAAAAAGAAATAGTTACAATTATTCGAAAAAAATAACCATAACCCTTAACAACGATTTATTCAAATAAATAACCATCAGTCTTTAAAGTTTATCAACATCTAAATATTATTGATAGTATAATAATTAGATAGAAATAATAATTATTTTAAATTATATTTGGTAACAGATATTTTGTTGAACATGTGAAATGTATAGAAAAACTACAAGAACATAATGAGTTGATGAGTAACTAACATGAAGACAGCTTGCTTGTGAGGAATATTGAAAATATAGTGTTAGTCTTGACTTAAAAACCTATAGTTACATAGAAATTGTAATAAATTTATTATACTTATAAATAAATGTGAGATGTAACCATAATAGTGTAGTATATTATTTTTTATTTATTGAAAATACATTCGATAAAAGCACATGACAAGCGCCTTCATGACAAATTATGCAATACAAATCAAATGGATGTAAGTAATGACTAACAAAGAATAATAATAGTAGGTAAAAAAAAAATAATAAAACAAAAAATATAATAGCTGTAATCAAAATCATGGTAATTAGAAGACATTCTAATTATATTCTAATTGCCTTGGAACTGAGCAATGAAATTTATAAAACTACAGTGAATAGAATTTATACATTTATATGGCACATACGAAAAAATACATAATGTAAAGGAATATTGAATTATTAATTAGTGAACGTTCATAGCATAAAACAAGATTTAAAAATACACTTATAATATAGTTACTTGTGAATAGGTTCATAAAAAATAAAGTATTCTTTAGCAATGAGTAATTCTAATAGAATTTACTCTCTTCCACTCACAGGCTTCGCCTTTCATGAAGTTTTTTTTGAAAATTGCGTTGTATTTCTGTGTAATTATGTTAAACTTCAAGTTATATTTTATTATTATGATGATATTCTAGGTTTTTGAGTCAAGACTAGCATTATCTAGCCAAATTTCATAATAAACTTGTACATCTGTCTCTTTACTTGAAAAGATGATAATGTGTAACATTAAAGGTAAACAATTAACCAAATAAATGGTGTAGGCAAATACAAGATTCTGGCTGTAATGATACATTAGAATATTTAATCTGTGATTAGACGGTAGAGAGTGAACTTTCCCGGAAATCCCCTTTCAGACCATCTGAAAAAGAAACTGAACTCTGCAGTGTGTGCGCTAAGAAATATCAAGAGTTAGAATTAAAGTTATTATTTTAATTTTTGAAATAACTCTACCCGCTCTTTCTATTCCCTCATTAGAAATTCCACTGACGTCACCCAAATGTATCCAAGCCAAATAAATAAATATTTATATTACAAAAAACGAGTAGAAGTCTATTCAAACAAGCGGCGGACATTTTAAAAAATGTTTAATTCTTCCTCTGCCAAGTCTACATAAATATTTTTGGAACTGTTTGATCGATAAACCTAGCAAAATCAAGGGTCCCCAAAGCAGAACAACGGGCGACGGTGCGACATTGTCGCAGAACGAGAAGGAGGTCTGCAAAAATATCGGCCAAGCGGTGTAAAACTAAGCTGCAGAACCCAGAAATGGAATTTTGTATTTTACAAAAAAAAAAAAAAAAACTATCACTGTAATGATGACTTGCAGTAACAATTCTATTGCACAAAAACGAGTAATAAATATGCTGGAAGACACTCGGTGAGTTCTGCAGTGTGTACAGCCCGACCATCTAGCAGAAAGCACACAGCTAATCAATAAACAGATCTCTAGCATTAGCCTCTAAGTTCTGCTGCTACTATGTAAAAATACACTTCTAATATTGCTTATTAAACTAATTCGTTAATTAAAGTTTAGCAACCAACCAACCATCCATACTAAACTTAAGAAATTTATATTTAGACTACTATAAATATTGAAAGAAAATTTGAATAAAATTATTCATATTAATTACAACTTTATATGGTTTGTAATAAAATTGCTTTTAACTATGTGGAAAACGTCAAATAATCCGTGAGAAAATTTCAATTCCCGCAGAAAGATTTTGACATATTTTGGGTCCGTCGCAGAAAGACCAAAAACATTCTGCTTTGGGGTCAAGGGTTCACCCTATTGATGCTAGGTATAGTCGTGGACTCAAAAAATAAAAGACATCGCACAGTTTTATATGCAAAAGTGACAAATTCTGGTATAGGCTACATCTGCTTAGTGCATTGCCAGCTCACTCAAGGGTCATTCCACGTCAAATCAACACACATTTATCGTTCACCATCTCAGATTTTGATGAAATTTTGTAAACTCATAGTAAGTGATCAGAATAACAAAAATACATATTAGGTTTTTATTGCAGTCTGTTGACGAGCTACAGCTATTCAAAATTTGAAAAAATCCCAAAAAATTGGAAATCCCACTCTTTTTAAATTGTTCTAGCAGCAGGTGCAATCAAGCTAGAGGGCTGTAAATTCAGAACCAATTTTTGCAGATTTTTTGCACATCTGAGATGGTGAAAATGTTATGTTGATTTGACGTGGAATGACCCTCGAGTACAATTCTACTGGAAAATTCAAAGTAGTGGGACAAATAACAAATTACATATTTTTGAATTTGATCATCTCAAAACTTATTTAGAAGGAAGGAAAGAAATATCTTTCTCTATCGCGGTTGCTGAAAAGCAAAGTAAAGTTTAATACAAAGATAGAAGCAAATTTCTATAAGTCATATTATAGTAACTATATTTTAATCACAGTGATTAAGCTCGAATCTTTGAGTTGCTTACACAAAAATTATTTTGAATCTAAATGGATTGAATGTTTAATTTAAATGGATATGTATTGTGTAAAATTATAGGTCAACGTTTCAATGGTATGTCAAATCTATGAATCGCATTGAGAGGAGATCAATGACAGTTTAATAATCTATTTATCTGCACAAAAATGATTCTATCCGAACCCATATACTTTGAAAATGCCTGCACGATTCAGGGTTATAATTCTAGCTTCACTGACATGAATTACAGAATCCATATCGGGGGGCACTTTCATCCATAGAGGCAATCTGGATATTGGATCGGTCCGTATCTTTCTCATAAACCTAGTCCAAATACCATTACTAGGTTGCCTCGTCGACCTACCGCTTACAGTATGCAAACTATAAAGTTTAACATTTCTAGTCCAATCCCAAACTTCGATCGATCCATTGCCACCATTGACAAGAATATTATCAAATAGAAATTGGCCGTGATAAACATTCGCAGAAAGATCTTTGTGAACGCATTGCCCTGTTGACAGATTCCACACAGTCGATGTTTTTGAATCAGGATTATATGTGAACAAATGGTCACCGATAACTTTAAATATACAACCGGACCTACCGTATGTACTGGTATGGGAAAATTTTATCCTTGAAGTAATTTTATCCCGAATTTGGAAATTGTCCAAGACGTAGCGATAATCCGAATCGGCACTGGGACTTCGATATCGTACTGCAATACAGGTTTTGGAACACTTCAAACCGATACATATACCGTCCAGAACAAATCTGTTTTGGAACATACTCTCACGTTCAAGATTATAAACTTCAATTATCGATTTTCGTGATGAACTTTCACGTATCGTAGTGCAAGCCATGACAAGGCACCCATCATTCAAACAGACCCCATCTAGAATAATATCGTCAGACATGTCGTGACGAAATTTCAAATCCAGTGTTCTTTTACACCACACGTAGCACGATTTCATAGATGACGCAAGGATGTGATCAACATCCATTGTAATATGGATTTCGTATTCAATGCAGTTCAACTTCCCAAGCGTTTGCACTTTAGAATCATTCGAATCACAAGTCAGAGCAAAGCATTGAATTGTGTTTTCAACCACCCATACCACGTAGTCCCTCATCACACAAGCCATGTATAACCTTACACTATCAAACCTTCTTTCTATTTTCACATTACGAATCAACGTGTAAACTATTCTAGGCCTATCATCAAGACGAATCAAGTAGAACCCCACTTTACCACTTTTTCGAGTCCCCAGAATAGGGTAGTAGAGACAATCTTGTGGCGCCTTTGATGGATAGCTCACTGTTACGTCATCTAAACGAAACTTTTCAAACCGACAGTGTTTTGGCTCAAAACAATGCAAAGAATAGACACCATGACCCCAGTTGTACCTCAAAAAATTACGTTGTTTGAGTACGATTTTGATTTGATCGAGTGGTGATAAAGTAGATGGCATAATTGTCTTAAGACTACACATTGTGTTAGGAAAGTTAGAGGTGACAGCATCACAGTCTCGCGGTTCGGAGTCCACAACATCGCCATTTTTTAAATCCAGAAATTTCCTCCACAGTCTTGTACTGTTTACAACTTGGTACCAGATAACACACACTCTACTGCAAGCTATCAAGTCGTTTATAGGAAGTGAAGAGAAAATCTTCTCAAGAATCTCTGGCGGCAGAATCCAGACTACATCCAAATCCATCTTCTAATGCAGCTGAGTCATACCTGTAACAATAGAAAAATATAACTATTGTAACAATAGTAATGTAGAAATTAAAATATAGTTGAAAAGATCAACTTGGTTATGGTTATGACTTGCAGTCAATTTTAATTGAGAATAAATAATATTTTTACTTCAAAGATTTTAATTGAGTCAATCAAATTGAGTCATCTTTAGTGAATTTTAATTGAGAATAAATTATATTTTTACTCACTTCAGGCCAAACGTTTTCGAGTCATAGAGACTCATCTTCAAATATTTTAATTGAGTCAATCAAATCAATTGAGTCATCTTCAGTCAATTTTAATTTAGAATAAATTATATTTTTACTCACTTCAGGCCAAACGTTTTCGAGTCATAGAGACTCATCTTCAAATATTTTAATTGAGTCAATCAAATCAATTGAGTCATCTTCAGTCAATTTTAATTTAGAATAAATTATATTTTTACTCACTTCAGGCCAAACGTTTTCGAGTCATGGAGACTCATCTTCAAATATTTTAATTGAGCCAATCAAATCAATTGAGTCATCTTCAGTCAATTTTAATTGAGAATAAATTATATTTTTACTCACTTCAGGCCAAACGTTTTCGAGTCATGGAGACTTATCTTCAAATTTTTGTTGATGAGTCCTCATGACTCAAAAACGTTTGGCCTGAAGTGATTAAAAATATCATTTATTCTAAATTAAAATTGACTGCAATTCGTTGAATTTACCATAAAATGTTGATATTAACAACGCAGATTTTTATGAAACAAGAAATTCAAGAATATCAACTTGGATGTGTGACACACATAAGTTACAGTTTTTTTTAGAGATTTGGAAGGTCATGGAAGCCTTACTCTTCACCGGTAAATGCAATTTTACCAAAAACTAAGTCGTCTGATGGTCTACGCAAACTTTTGAATGTCTATGAATTCGAATAGACCAATCAGATGCCTTGGTTTCTGGTAAAATTCAATTTACCGGTAAATAGTACGGTTCCCAAGAACTCAACAATTTTTTCGCATAGTGTTACCGATACTTAGTGGGGTTTTTGTACACGCCAAAAAAATGAAAAGAAGACAAATATAGGTTTGGAAATTCTGCATCGGGATGCTACCGCACATTTTGTTCTAAATATTGTAAAATTGCTATTGCTTTACTTATTTTATTGTATTATCTTTGTTTGTAAAAATGGTGATATCTATTGAAATATAATAAATAGATAATTCTGACACCGTGCTCAGCAAACGGCCAATCATTCTTTTACCGGGAAAATTAATGGAACCAGTTTCTGAGTTTGATTTATTCAAGGGTGGATGCTCTCACAACAAGGTAAATTGTCCACACTTATGAGACCTGAGACTGGATTTTCCCTTCTTGAGGCATAGTACAGCTCAAGCAAGCTCAGATTTTTGGCAGCTATTACAAAATCTCTGATTTTCGGAGGATGAAGCACACATAGGTCTGAGACATGTGCGTGGGCAATGAGTTGAATGATCAATGAGATAAATCTACAGTTTTAGGTGGGTTCCAAACCACCGGGCAGTGATTTTACAGTAGAGAACAGTCTATTTTGCTGGCCAATTCAATTGGTCATCCTTACAAAGAGAGCCCAGGAGTTCGTAGCTTATCTTTATCTGACTGAACAGATACCTGCTACCACTTCCTTGTGTTTCCGTCACACGCTGAAGAGTCTGCTGTTGGCCATGCGTGTTTGTGAATGAATCTTTATTTTTGGATAAGTTACTTATCATTTGAGCTAATGAATTACCTGTGCAGCCTTCTTTCACCAGCGCATAGTATGCTATCTTTATGTGTGTTGCCATTGAATTGACCTCTATTTGACATGTCCTTTCTAGGACACTATAAATATTGTATGCATGCTTGTACAATGTATGTTTCCTCAAATGCTTTGTGTTCTACCATATTGGCGCTGTCTTTTTAATCTACCATGAAGTGTCCTTGTGTGGGTACACCTAGGTGTATTCACCCTATGGAAGTGACATTAACAATAATAATATGATAATGATGGACCTTTGTTATGGACGAAGTTTTAGGTGGGTACACGTAAGTGTGTTCACCCTATGGAATAAATATTAACAATAATAATTATATGATGATGGACCGTTGTTATGGAAGAAGGTGAGTTCCAAACCCCTAGGTAAGTGATAATAAAGCAGATAACGTCCTGTTATTTTTTGTCGGCCTCCCTTCCAAGCGCAGTCCCGAGAACTCGTAATTTAACATTATGATCATACCGCGATCAGCAAGCGGCTAATCACTCCCTTATAAGGTTTACCGAGAAAATGAATGGAACCAGCGCCTCTATTTGAGGTGCTCTATTATATCAATAATATTAAAAAGAGCTTGGTACCAAACCGATCTTACTAGCATGCATGAATCCTGAGTTTAGCTATTCTAATCAAATAACTCACGCCTTCCAGGCTAATTTTACATGCTCGAGATTTAATATTGAACAGACATAATAATACAAAACATTTAATGAGGTTTTAATAGTTCTGTTCTGAGTAAATCCTCTTTCTGGGCTATCACTCTCAAATGAAAGTAATTGAGAATAGCAACTGCAATGATTATTTTTGACAATAATTTCAATAGTGAAGCGAAAATTTCAAATGATTATAAGAGTATAAATTAAGTAAACATTTTAAACAAGATTAAGCAATGTGACTCACTAACCTCTTATTGGGATTTATCGAAGTTGTCCAAATCTGAAACACAAGTCAATTTATCATGATAGTATTCATAATGATGTAACTAATGATCAATGTATGATGTAAGTTTTAAATTCACTGTTTATTGACAAATTAACGAGCGTGCTTCTCACTTCGCACTTCCTAACCTTGCTAGTTGTTTGTTTTCGTTTTTATGTTTACAACTGCACGATCACGACACGACTACATAGTGGTAGTACTAGGTACTAGTAAAAAGGAAGAAGTCGAACATGTTCAGAATGCATCCAAAAACCTAGCAATAATTAAGCTTTTGGAAGATCTTTAAAACAATTTTCCAAACAAAAGCGGTTTAAAGAATTTACAAAAATGTCACGACTGCCTGAAATAATTATTATCCTTGAAGTTGGCTGTCATGTTATTGTACTGTATGATCTAGATCTACAATCTAGTTGGCATTGGAAATTGTAGTCTGTTAGAAATTCACATAACCTAGAACGAAAACATTAAATAAAATAACAATTATCATTATTATTTGTGTGATAGTAGTTAATGTTAAAACAATATTAGAATTTCATACATTCCGTATTCTTTAATATTATTTCAAACTTTTGATTAAGTGGGAAGATTAATTCATTCGGTTTGAGTCTTCTTTGATCTTCTGTGCTGTATTTCAATTCGTTTAGTTGTAGATTTGTTCATATTTTAATAAGAAATAAGCATTGTATAGTTCTGAGTAGTTCGTAGAGCTGTAAAGCAATGCACATGGAAAGTATATCAAAGAATTGATTCTGAGCTGATTGGAGTTGAGAATAACAATCTAAGCATGTCTACTTTTACAGGATATTTGCAACAGGTGGGCCTATTTTATTATTAAATAAAATTTCGAAAATATTCATTTATGTCGTTACAAACAGAACTGATATCGTATTTATCTAGTATGTGTCCGAGTTATGCAATGCTGAGTCCGGATGGAAATAGGATCGCAGCACTGTGTTGAAGCAGATACATAAATAATACTCCGCAAATAGATACGGTTACCTTCCAGCCTGACATATTTTGTGTAATCATTCACCTCATTACTCTCACACGAGTCTTAGACTCAAGTGGGCATCATCTGAGGAAAAAATATCGCCTTATACTGCAGTCGCGGTCGCGCGCCACAAGACTGGGGCAAGGTTTTTCAAAGTCGCGCAGGCAAGACCAAGTCATAGCATTGTTCAGAACTCAAAATTCCAACAATTTAATAAGAATTGTAACATCCACCTAAATAACTTAATGGTGATCTATATAATCTTGAGAGGGTGATCTGTAATTTATAATATGAAATTATTCTCATACCTAAACAACATTAACTTACATACAAGCATTACCTCCAAAAGATGACAAGCTAGTACAGAATTGTCATGGCTGACCACAAAAAGTCATGAAACTGTGGCGGTTGTTGGCGCTGGAGTGGCTCAGTTTAATAAGTGGCTTAGCAAGCAATAGGCGGCTGCGACCTGAGTGGCAAGTGGCGCGACTAAAGGGGGCGTGGCCAAAGCTGTGGCTTAGTATAATAAGCTTCATATACATTGAATGTATCGCTTAAAGTGGCGTCTTAGAATCTGATGCGGTCGTGAGTGACCGCGATAGCAGTGGCTCTGTATAATAAGGTTCTTAAATTGACTATTCCAAGTTAACAGTTGGTGTTGGGCTTCCGACAATCCTCGCACAGGAAATTGATATGGAAACTATCTTTGCAATGAAAATTCTAACAAGTTAATAACTCATATTTTTATGAGTTATATAGTCCTCAATATATTGTTCTTCTATTTACCCTTCATCAGCTACTCAATAATGCACGATTTTTATATCGCCTTAAAAAATAATAGAATAATAATATATATTCTATTTGACTGATTTTTCTCATATAAATTTAATTCTTTACTTTCTTCAATTATTTTTGTTATTATTTCTGCAGGTCACAACTGCTTGGGTGGCTAGAGATGGACCAAGACTTGCTGTAAGTATCCTATAATAATAATAATAATCTTTAATCCTTTAGGTATAAACACATATACAATTGGATACGTCAATACATACAATAGGTACAGAATTATTTTTATACATAGCAATCATGTAGAACAGCAATATAAGTTAATAATATTCATAAGTAACAAAATAGTCAATAACTACAGTATATTCTATACCATACAATACTTCAACGTTAAGTCATAATAATTCAGAAACATATATCTACTCTACTGAAAACCATCAAAATAATATTCAACTATTTCCACATCCATATCAAAAAACTCAGAGAGGGAGTACAGAGGGTTTTCTGTCAGAAGACTTTTTAGTCTGATTTTGAATAAATGTATTGGCATGGTCCTAACTGATAAAGGGAACTTATTGAAAATTTTCAAAGACAGTACTTTTGGATTGGTCTGCACTCTTTTTAGTCTGGCATAGGGAACATCGATACAATGTTTGTTCCTTGTATTATAGTTATGGATGTCATTTCTACATATAAACGAGTCTATCCCTCTTCTGACTGTCACCGAGAGGTTAAAAACAACTAAACTATAAATTGTCATTATTTTATTAGTAATGAATAATGGTTTGCAGTGATCCAGGTAATTGGCATCTGAAATTATTCGTATAGCCTTTTTTTGAAGCAGTAGGACTCTATGAGCATCCGGGGCACATCCCCAAAGGGCCAAGCCATAAGAAAATGTGCTTTGAAAAAATGCAAAGTAGCACATTCTCAAATAATGCTTAGGAACATATTCCTTTAATCTGCGGAGGAGATATATAACACGGCTTAGTCTCGAGCAAACATAATCAATATGGGGGATCCAAGTCAGCCCATGATCCAGGGTTATACCAAGAATTTTGATACTCTTCATATTTACTTCATTTGTCCGCCTTAAACCAAGAATCATTTCTTGTGTTTTATCAAGATTGAGGAGAAACTTATTTGCCCTGAACCATATGCCTACTTCTTTTTCACAAGTGGACATCTTTTCAATTAGAGCATCAAGATCTTTATTCACAGAAAGAATTGATGTGTCATCCGCATAGCAGACAGTTCTAGATCCAATACTATCACCAATATCATTCATCATTACCAAAAACAGCAATGGTCCAAGGATTGAACCCTGAGGGACTCCGTGAGGCACTGAACAAGACTGTGAAAGATCTGAGTTTACACAAACAGTCTGTTTTCGACCGCTCAAATAAGATCTGAGAAGTTCAAGAGCCTTACCATGAACACCCAAATAATAGAGTTTATTCAGCAATATCTCATGGTCAACAACATCAAAAGTGAAAACATCATATAAGTGAAACTGTGGTTTAACTTTCTTTGTAGTGCCGAAGGTGATATTGTGGAAGGTATCCATAGCGAATAATAAGACGAAATTATCACAACCACATTTATTAAAACTTTGAGAAACTAGTTTCGGTTGTTATACCATTATCAATCTCAATCAAACTCAGTTTGAGTTTGATAATGGTATAACAAGCGAAACTAGTTTCTCAAAGTTTTAATAAATGTGGTTGTGACAATTTCGTCTTATTATTCATTATGAAACTGTGGCTATAGAATATGCTAGTCTATTTGGAAAGTAAATTGAAATTGCTACAATCGAGTTTAATTTTCTTACAATACTGTATGAAATACCGCACGGTCTGTGATGGAAGAACATTTCGTTTTTTATCAGGTGGTGTGCTTCATTTAACTATTATTCACCGAGAAGATCATGGATGATTTATTGAACAAACTTATACATCTAAGGGTGCTTGCACAGAAAAGCATGTTTATACTCTATGATAATCACCATCTTAAAATCAAACACATGCTGTGGAATGGTGGTATTCACGCTGCTCAAATCTGTCATACACCATTTAAAAACAAGTGTTTCATTTCACGATGATAATTATCATCGAGTATGTGATTGGGTGATTTTATATTCTTATTATTCTGTTGGTTAATATAAAAATGAAAATTAATTTTATTCAGAATTTTTTTTTAATTAATAAAAATTTCTTATTAAATATTAAAATCATAATAGGCTTCGTTGTTCTCTTAATCACCACCTCTGAATAAAGAAAAATTTCAAATTTAAACCTCCTACGACTATAAGGGTAGAAGCTAGGTTTTTTATTTTATTATTCGCCACCTCCTGCTGAGGATGCTTTCCAAATTTCTAGCTGCATTGGTTAACAGATGTCATCAACCTGGCATAATTACATTCCATCATACCCATTCGTATGTTTCCTACATATTGCAAGGCTCCAATAACGCCGCTAAGGGGCCTGCCATATGATTGAAAACTGTTGACTTCTATCAGCTGTTCCTTTAAGCTGTTTGGCCGGCAAGTTCAGTAGGTTAGGTCTATAAAATTGATTAATTAATAATAATTATTAGCTCCCCTATTAAAATTTATGGTCAGAAACCATCCCCAATATTCACACAACATATTCCCAAAGTTTCATGCCAATCTGTCTAGTAGTTTTGAAGTCTATAGGGAACATACATACAGACATTCATTTATATATATATATATAGATTACGTATTACAATAATACAGATCAATATCCACTACAGACCAATATCTCTTCTGAGTATAATATTCAAAGTATTTGAGAGGATCATTCACAATAGAATCTCTCCAGAGATAAATAAAATCATTCCACCAGAACAAGCAGGTTTTCAGGCTGGAAGAAGCTGTGCTGAGCAAGTCCTTTCCCTGACAACACACATAGAGTGTGGGTTCCAAAAGAAACTCAAAACATCTGCAGCTTTTGTTGATTTGTCATGTGCATATGATACGGTGTGGAGAAAAGGGTTGTTGTTGAAATTGGCAAAGGTTATTCCTTGTGCAAAGATTTACAAGGTAATGAACAACATGCTAGCTGATAGGCAGTTTAGAGTGTTTTTCAATGGGAGGAGCAGCAAGCAGCGGCATCTCAACAATGGCCTTCCACAAGGATCAGTCCTTGCCCCATTAATGTTCAACTTGTACACCCATGACCTGCCACAAACAACTTCAAAGAAATTCATCTATGCAGATGATATAGCATTGGCTGTTCAGAGCTGTCGATTTGACGAAGCTGAAAGAACCCTATCTCAAGATCTGCATAAACTGGCAGAGTACTTTGATAAATGGAGACTTAGTTTGAATCCGACAAAAACAGAGACAGCTTGCTTCCACCTTTGCAACAGAGATGAAAACAAGACACTCAATGTTCATCTCAATGGTAGGTTGCTAAAACATAATTCCATTCCTAAATATCTGTGAGTCAGCCTGGACCGTACTCTCTCTTTCAAAAAGCATCTAGAAAACACTGCTGCAAAAGCTCAGACAAGAAACAATATCATCAACAAACTTGCAGGCACAACCTGGGGTACAACTGCTGAGACTTTGAGAACCGCTGGACTGGCATTGGTGTACTCAGTAGCTGAATATTGCGCACCAGTATGGCTCAACAGTTCTCATGTCAAAAAAATCGACGGGGAACTCAATAGGACCATGAGGACAATAGGGGGGCTAATCAGATCAACCCCAACAGAATGGTTACCAGTGCTAAGCCACATTGCTCCATCACATCTGAGACGTCAACTTGCGCTGAATAATCTGTTCAATAAGATCAATAAGTCCCCAGCCTTACCAATTCATGACGACCTGAACAACATGCCACTAAAGCGGCTCAAATCCAGAAAACCCACATACGATACTGTTCGACGAAACTTTAAAGTCCAAGAGGCCTGGAATGAGGAATGGCAAAGATTCACACCTTTCATTGGAGGGTTAGACCTCAGTAAAAGACCTCCAGGTTTTGACCTGACTCGTAAGTACTGGACAAAACTGAACAGAATTCGTACTGGACATGGTAGAACTGGTGAGTTCATGTACAGGTGTGGATTCAAAGACACTGCTGAATGTGAATGTGGAGCCGAAAAACAAAGCATGAGGCACATCCTAACTGAGTGTCATAGACATAAGTTCCAAGGCGCCATAGAAGATCTAATGGTTTGTACACCTGGTGCTTTGCAATGGCTGGAAGAACTTAATTTAGAGCTTTGACATTAAATTACTTATATAAACCTTTTTTAAATCACATTGACAAATCATTTATAAAATGATGATGATTAAATGAATTAATAATTGTAGCTTTAATTCATACCAGTGTATTTCACGCTCATACGAAATATTACAATAATGATTTATAACTTTTACCAGGACTTCCTATCTCTCCATCACTACCATATAAGGATGATAACATCTTTCAATTCGAATACAGAGGCATTGATTGATATGCACGTGGACCAGGACATGGAAGAAATGGTGACTGCTCATTTACAGTAAGTCAATAATTTTTATTTGGAGGATGAAGCCCACATAGGTCTGAGACCTGTGCGTGGGTAATGAGTTGGATGATGGTGATTGATGAGCTGGACGTACAGTTTTAGGTGGGTTCCGAACCACCGGGAAGTGATTATACAACAGAGAACAGAGACTTTTTTGCTGGCTAATTTAATAGGTCACCCATACAAAGAGTGCCCAGGAGAACGCAGCTTATCTCTATCTGATACCTGCTACGGCTCACGGCTTTCACTTCCCTTATTAATAAATAAATAGTTAGATAGATAGATAGATAGTTTATTCTCAAATAAATAAATTACAACAAAAGAACATTTCAATGTCTTCCAGCTATTAGTAGTCTGAAGAAACAAATTAAATATAAGCTATATAGAAACTAAATAGACTACAAAATTATATTATTTACTGAAGGAATTTTTGAGAACATAAATTCCAGCACACAAGGCACTCTTCTGGACCGCTGGAGGGAGTCGAAATACTATTTTACAATACTAATGCTATTGCAAAATACAAAAAAAAAGGAAAAGGATAGATTAAATTTTAAATTATATATTAAAAAATTAAGGGGTAGATTGTAATTTTAAGAAACAAGCAATAAAGAAGGAAAACGGAAGGGAAATCTGAGTGATTGTGTGAACTGCAACACAAATCAAAGAAAATAAATTAACAAAACATTAATAAATCTGCTTATAAGGTAACCCCTGAGGATAAGCTTCATTCAATCGATTGAATCTTTCATTGGAACAAAAATGTATGGTTGCTTAGTAGGGAAGTGATGGCCGCGAGCCGTAGCAGGTATCTGTTCAATCAGATAGATAAGCTGCGTTCTCGTAGATCCTGTTTGTAACGGTGACCGATTAGATTGGCCAGCAAAAAAGACACTGTTCTCTGCTGAAAATCACTTCCCGGTGGTTCGGAACCCACCTAAAACTGTAGGTCCAACTCATCAATCACTATCATCCAACTCATTATCCACGCACAGATCTCAGACCTATGTGGGCTTCATCCTCAAAAAAAAAAGAAAATACAAAAAAGGGATGATAAAAAAGGAAAAGGATAGATTGAATTTTAAATTATAGGCCTATATTGAAAACTTAAGGGGTAGATTGTAATTTTAAGGAACAAGCAATAAAGAAGGAAAACATATGGGAAACCTTAGTGATTTTGTGAACTGCAACAAAAATAAAAGAAAAGAAATGAACAAAACATCAATAAATCTGCTTATAAGGTAACCCCTGAGGATAAGCTTCATTCAATCGATTGAATCTTTCATTGGAACAAAAATGTATGGTTGCATAGCAGTTGATAAATGAGTGCCACAGTTTTTCAAATTTCATTTTTCTTTCTAAATTATACTTTTATTTTTAAGAACTAGTACTTTTCCTTGACGATAGCCTTTGTTTTTTGAAAATCTATGTCGTTGAAGATTTATTTATTATTATTTTTATATTTAATTTCGAGCCTCTTACTTTATAGCATAGCCGTGTGTAAACTTTTATTATTTTCTTTGTAAGCCGTATTACAGCCAGTTGCACAAACGAAAATTAAATTTAATCACTGTAAGTTGACGTCATCTCACGGAGCTCAATAGAGAAGTCTTTGCACTGGCTCTGTCAAATGGCGTCATCTTACGGTGGTCAAATTTAATTTTCTTTCGTGCCGTTAATGAGACTTATTTGTGATTGCAGGTGCGTGAATGCTCTGAACGAGAAAGACTTTGTCAAAGCGTACGGCTACCAGAACGCCGTGCTGCAGGCGTTGACCAAACTGTTTCAGGTGCTCAAAGACGAGAACTGGCTGCTGCCGGTCATGAACACGGTGTGTTTGGACCTGAGGCTGATGGCAATCAAAGCGGACAGCGTGCCAGCAGGCAAGGGCACCGGCGACTCCACCGGAAAGCCGGCCTGTTTAGAAAAGGCGGCCGAGTCACTTATGACTTGCTTTAGAATTTGTGCTGCTGACAAGTGAGTAACCTAACTTAACTTAACCTAACCTGTTCAATTCATTACATAGCTTGTACATTGAAGCCGCGGGTCGATAGAATTCGCTAAGTCGGAATTGGCTGAGTCTATGTTAATACTGCCATAAGAGTCGAAACTGCATCGAGCGGAACTCACCAAGTCTGAATTGACTGTTTCTGCAAAACCGGAATCCGCTGATTCGGAATTCACTGTATCGCGCGCTTTTCTATCAGCAGTGCCAGATAAAATCAGTTGTTGTGGGACCGTATCATATTTTGATACTGTATCAAAACTGCGTATCATCATTGCGAGTAGCGGTTGCAGAAATGGTGAGATTAATATACTCTACTACTGCAAAAGTCACTGACAGATTGATATTAAAGATTTTGATGATGCAGGTTGATTTTCGCGGGGTTTTCTATCAGAAACTCTTTTTGAGTGAGATTCGACTGGGGAATAATTCCAACATTGTTGAAAAGGGGCCCCTATTTTTTTAAGGGGGTTCAATTTACCCTCGATTTTTGGAGTGTTCTATTTTGATTTTGGTGATTTTAAATGAAATTTAACTTGATTTTAGTGGGGGTTTGACCCTAGAAGACATTTTGAAAAACTTGATGGGGGGTGTTTTAGAGGGGGGTCAAAAAAGTAAAAATTTCAAATATTGAGACATTTTGAATTTTTTTTAATTTGTTGTGCTTGTTAAGCTGAACACATGATAGTGAGAAATTCTTTTGGTCAGGCTGTTTAGGGGAGGGGGTTGGGGGAAATTTGCTGAAATTTTTTTTTCAACAAAGTTGTTTTGGGGAAAAATAATGGTTTTTATGGTTGATAATGGGAGGTAACTATATTTTGTGAAGGATGAAATTGAATGGTGCTACAAATTTTGATTAAGGGGGTTGGCAGGGGAGGATGAAAAATGGGGGTAAAACTAAATATCAAGATATTTGAGAAATTCTCTTTTCCATTAAATGGAGCATAATAAACTGTGAGTGCCCCGATTTGAAAAATTTCGAAAAAATCATCCCTCTTGGAGTAGGGGGCGAAAAACGTCATTTCACTGATTTTAGGGGGGGCAAATGCAGGAAATTGGATTTTGAACTTTTTTGTTGATCGATACTATTGCAATTTTATTGGTGGAGGTTCATTGTAGAATAAGGCTCATGCTGAAAATCTATGAGAAAGTGTTTTTAATTATCAGGGGTAGTTTGTATAGGGGTATAAAAAATTTGAAATTTTTGAATATTTGTTTTCTGTAGATTTGAACGATGGGGATTGATAAAGCAATAAGAATCAAGTGGAAAATATTCGTGAATATTTTTCGAAATAATCATCCCCTTCGGAGTTGGGGTGCCCAAATAAAGGCATATTGGAAAAATACAAATTTGAAAAGTTTTGACTTTTTTGTCTGTGAGAAATTTGAACCTTTCCTGATAGCATGCTGTTATTAAAACTGAGTTTAAAACAGTAAACCAAAGAAATTCCTAATTTCTTCATGAGGGTGATTTTTGTAAAATGTTTTAAATTTTGGTATTTTTAAATATTGAATTTTTCAAACTTTTATCTATGAGAGTTGATTAACAATGGAAAAATAACTCAAAAGTGTTCATAATGATTTTTCGAATAAATCACCCCCTTCAGAGTGAGGGTTGCCCAAACTGAGGCATCTTGGAAAAATGCAATTTTGGAAATTTTTTGTCTTTTTTGTTTATTAATAATTGAGATTTTTTTCTGATTGCAAGCCAATATTAGAACCAAGTTTAGAACAGGAAACCAAAGAAAATCCAAATTTTTTGATAAGGGTGGTTTTTGCAAAATGTTTTAAATTTGGTATTTTCAAATATTGAATTTTTTTAAATTTTATCTAAGTGTTCTTGAGAATTTTTTGAAAAAATCATCCCATTCAGAGTGAGGAATGCCTAATTTGAGGCATCTTGAAAAATTGTAATTTTGAAAAAAAATCGTTTTTTTCTCATATTGGTTGCTCATATCAAACTCAATGAAGAACAAAATACCATTGAAATTCAGAGTTATTTGATAGGGGTGGTTTTGGGGAGGTGATGAGTATTTTGAACTTTTCAAATATTTCATTTTTACAAATTCTACTAATGGGAATCAAATAGATATGAAAAAATGAATCGAAAGTATTAATGGAACTTTCACGAAAAAAGCATCCCCTTTTGAGTGAGGGGTGTCTAAAGTTCGAAATCTTCAAAAATTTGATTTTGAAAACGTTTGCTCTCTTGTTCATGGAAAATTAGAACTTGTTTGATTGATGGCTAACATTGAAAACAGGATGAAACAGGAAAATAATTGAAATCTTCCTTCTTAGGATTAGGGTGGCTTTTAGGAGAGGCTGAAAATGTATGAATTTTGCAAATGTTGATGCCTTGCAAATTTTATTGATGAAAATCGATTAAACATAGAAAATTCTATTTCAAAACTAGAAATATGCAGAGTCTATTCACAAACAAATGTGTTTGAAAATTGCACAAAGAAATCTGCAGTGGAGTCAGGCATTCCATCACCGACATAATATCACAAACCCAGTGGCGGGGTGCAGGGGGTGCAACCCCTTGCCGAACGCAAAGCGCAAGTATGTATTTAGTGTGCAAATCGACCGGAAACGATAATTATATTGATGGATTATTTACATTTGATTTTGAAAAGATAAGGAAATATTTCTATGAGAAAGGAACAGTATTCAGTACAGAAAGTATAATAAACGAAAACATAAAGATAAGAAAAGTATTTACAAAGTGCAGGTTCACTTTTCATAATATTGATATTGCCAAATTAATTGAGACATTGTTTATAAAAGTAAACATTCACTGGAGACTTTTGTGAGAATATTTCCTGCTGCTAAGAAAGTCGCAGGGCCGGATTTATCATATTGATGCCCTTGGGCCCAATATTTTTTTCGCCCCCTAGTCTGGCCAAAAAAATATAAAACTGATAGTGCATGTTTTCTCTCTGAAAAATTAAACTACTTTCCAAGTACTTCTAAATAATTATTGATGATAAGTTTCTTCTTTGGAGCCTTTCAAAAAATAATATTAAGCTTATAAGCAAATTGGAAACATCTAGCCAGGGGGGGGGGCCATGGGGCCCACCCCCCCCCCGAAATTTCAGAAATGAAAAATTCTCAAATAACTAATAGATAAGGACTTATTAAGGGTTCTATCTGTTTTTTTGTATTATAACGAACAGATTACAGAAACCCTGTTTGTGTAATGGAATATAGCTACAGTTATAGTCAGATTAATGCATTTTTCAAATTTTTCCTCAGTATTTACTCATATAGAAACTTGTTAGGTGCTCAAATGGATAATTTTGATTTAAAATGAGCTACGAAATCGAATAAAACATGTTAGAAAACTGTGACTACCATAATTATTTATTTATTACATTAAATAAAATGCAATTTTCAAGTTTGAAGTGGATTAACTTTGTTAATTATTGATAAATCATCTTTTTGAATAAACTCATCTTGTAGAAAATTTAGTTTTGAAGTTAAAATTCATTATAACCCACTAGCCTGAACGCACCCAAAGTTAATAAAATCGGGATTTTATAAATGAAAACACACAAATAAATGCAAGTTCTATGCAAGCGTGTAAAATCAGTGTGCTATGATTAAAAGAAATTCCGATTTCATGAACTTTGGGTTGGGTGCGTTTTAGGCTAATGACATAAATTTTTGAAACTTATAATAATAATTAGTATTAATTTTGAGATTCAGTACATAAGTCAAGTATGATTAGTTCCAATTCAAGGGTTTTGACTCAAAATAGTCACAGATATCGGTATATCAAACTTTATCATTTCAAACCTGGCCACCTAGGTTCTTGGGTAGTAATTTTTCAAAACTTTCTTTTGAACTTTAGAGCCTAACAAGTTGTCTAGATTTGCTTTTCACACCACTAAATTTAAAAAAAATCCGGACCCTCCTATACCCCAGACCCACCCTTGGTGAGCCCCCCCCTCGAAATTTGATCCTGGCTAAGCCACTGCCCACCCCCCCCCCCTTGGTGAGCCCCCCCAAAATTTGATCCTGGCTAAACCACTGCCCACACCCCCCTTGGTGAGCCCCCCCCCCCCCGAAATCTAATCCTGGCTACGCCACTGGTTCTCGGCTTATAAAAATTCCGTTCTATAACACTTTCAACAATTCTATATATTCATATCTGAGACTGTATCTAGATTATAATTATTTGCAAAGCAATAGATTTGGTTCAATTTAATTGAAACAAACAAAAAATGTAATTTATTTAGTTTTAGCCACCAGAAATGAGATTCCTCATTTGTGACAAATCCGCCAAATAGAGAACGTTAGGAATTCAATAAGATGAAAGAAATTGGTGCTGTAAGAGACAGTGCAGTAATAGAGAGGATGTCAGTCACAGTCAGGATAAAGGTATAGAGAGAGGAGAGTTTTGCAAAACTCATGCTTTATGTTATAATTAAATAAACAATAATGGAATAAGAGATTCAATGAAGAATCATTAAATTTCGCAGAATCTGTAGATGCACTCACAAATTTGAGTCAAGAAAAGTCTTTCTTGAACAAAAACTAAGTTAACTTATTATCTCAGAAAATTAAAAAACTTGAATAAAATTTCTGAGTCCAAGTAATCTAAAAATGATTTACTTGTACAGTCTATAACAATGTGGAAGACAGTTATAATTCTCATCTAGAAGAACTATTCATAATTATCAAAACCATACTTAATAAAAATAATAAATAACCATAAATAAATATAAATAAATAACCATAAATAACCATAAATAAAAATAAATAACCATACTTAATACGAGGTTTTTAAAAGCCTAGGACTTTTCCAACCAACTTAATTTCTGATGAATTTGATGTCATGAGGTCATGACAGTTATACAGTTGTATGTAACTAGCAGGTTCCCGTGCTTCGCTAAGGGGAACATAACGGAAAAGGTTCTTTTTAGATAAAGATAGATTTTTTCAGTAATGGACTGATCATCTTACTTGCTTCTTACGAATAAAAACAATATACTGTACATGCATATATTTTATTTTGTATGACAAATAGGCTCTCTCTCTCACCCTATCCCACACTCCCCCCTCGCTCCTCGCTCTCTCTCACTCTCCCTCTCACACACATACTATCTCTCTCACTCTTTCTCTCTCTCTCTCACACTTTATCGTAGCGAAGCACGGGTACCTAAACGGTCTCGCCCGGTGTTTGACATGTCAGAGCATCTTCATTATTATCCTCCAAGATCATAACTTTTCATTGTAATATGTTAGAATATCATATGCTTAATATGTTAGGGCGTCTCCAATTATTCCTTGATCGTACCGTTTCATAATGAGTATATATGGTATCCTTTTGGACCCTTAGAGACAAAAGATCTTAAAATCTGTTCTCAGTGTGCGTCTAGTATGTATGAAGATATTTGTGCGAAATTTCAAGTTTGTAGCCTTTAGTAGTTCGGGCTGTGGTGTCTGATGAGGTTGATTTTTGCTGAAAAATTGCGAAAATGCCTCCTCCTGGACCCCCCTGTGAACCCGGTCGGAATTTTTCTGCATAGATCAAAGTTTTTTTAGTAGCTGAACAAAACGTTCCTCATGACTTTAATGTGCGATGAGCGGTTAAAAAGAACAAAAATTTTGGGGGGTCCCAGCTCCCTCAGGGCTCAGAGGGGCAAATTTTTGAAAATCCTGGGTGCCTTGAGGCAAGTGCGCAAGATTTCAAGTTTGTATGCTCAGTAGTTTGGGATGTGTGATTTCAGTCTGTCGGGCCTTAGCCTATATAGATGAATGTAGGTGGTTAAATTTATAATCAAACAGCATCCAATGGCTGTTTTCGGTACCAAAAAGTACGGACGTAAATCGCTTTCCTTTTAACTTTCCGTTGTATGTAATGGAAATAATGTATTCTTATGGGAGTGCGTTCCAATTTATCTTTACCTATACTACCAAATTTAGCCGGCAGCTGATTGTGAACGGAAAGTTGGAAGGAAAGCGATTTACGTACATACTTTTCGGTACCGAAAATAGCTAATAGCCATTGGAAAGCATAGCTTTATGCAATTTCATGACTATAGTGCACATAAGAATAAATTTGGATCGAAGATTCAAATTCAAACTCATTTATTTTATTCTCCCAGTTGATACAATACATGATCATCAATATTTTGAAAGGAAATCACTATAAAATTTAAAAAAATAGAAAGATTAAAACAAATTTTTGATGGTTGAAAAATAAAGTAATTATTGGATGAATTTTATCAAATAATTGAATAAATTGAAGAATTATTCAAAGATACAAAGATGAGATACAATTTGATAACGCTAATATGATTGTGATGTATGTCCATGAAACGGCGAAGTTTATTCTTGGAGAAAGATATTCAAGGATAACATGAGAAATACAGATAGATAAATAGATGGAGAGAGAGAACGAGGAGAAAGAGAGTGAGTGAGAGAGATTGATCGATTAAATGTATTTATTAGGGGCAGAGTTAGACTCCAGACCCTCTCTGTCACACAACTCTATACAACCCTAACAGAGAGAGACATAGTGATAAAATGAGTGAATGATTGAATGAGTGAGTGAATGAATGAATGAATAAATTCATTCATTTTTGGATATGGGTAAAGCTGAAAAGCTTTTTTCACGCCCATATCCACAAAAAACATACTTGTTTACATAGCTAGAGCGTAGAATGAAAAAAAATATAAATATAATACATCTTCGAAGTATCAAACTTCATAAATAATTTCAAGTCTTGCCTTAAAAATGTCAAGAACTTAAAAAAAAATTAATTCATTATGCTACTATACAGTATTTTACACAAAAAAGGAAACATCAACATGTAAATAAGAACTCACAAATTAGGGTATGAAACACAACTCAAATTAAACGTGACCTCAAGGATGTTTTTAAGGCTTCAGAAGATATTTTATCTTTTATTACTATTGGGAGGAGATTCTATGCAGAAGGACATTACTATGGAGAAGCATTTTCTATGTATCGAGATTTGCAAAGTATGGTCCCCTCCTCTTATAACTCTACCAAGTACATTTCTCATTTAAGTTAAAGATTCAGCTTTTAGATAATATGTTGGTGTGTTGAATTTTAGAGAGAGATAGAGAAAGAAATAGCAAGCGAGAAAGAGAGAGTGAGTGAGAGAGTGTGTGTGAGAAAGTAATTTAAAACAAAAAAATACCTACTAAAAAAAAAGAAAAATCAGATTAGATTAATTTTCATGTGGAATGCCATTTTCTGTCATAGATAATAGACTATGTAATTATGATGAAAACGTCTAATTTTATCAGTTTAATAAATCTATGACGTATTGTCAACAATGAAGATGATACATGATAATGATTATACGATAATGGGCTACGTGTTGTGTGTATGTGTGTTTGAGAGAGAGAAAGATTGAGATTATTTACTTCATTCATATAAAGATAACAAAATAAATCAGCTTGAGTTCTAGATTATGCAACTTGAAAGAAATAAAAGTAATTATTTCAGTAATTTTACGTAGCTCAAGCTAAATAACTAATTATTATACAACGACAAGAAGATAAGATGTGATTTGATATGATTATGATGTATCTACTACACGAAACAGCGAAATTTGAACGTGTGATTGTCCACTCTTGGAAAATTATATTCAAAGATACCCTTCCCAATAATACTTGACCGGTTTTTGTAAAATAAATTTTTAATAAGTGAAACTAAAAACAGAATTAAAATTCCGTTTCTAAGAAGAGAGAGAGAGAGAGAGAGAGAGAGAGAGAGAGAGAGAGAGAGAGAGAGATCGAGTGAAGGAGAGTCAGAGAGAGAAATATTGGAGATCAAAAACAGAAACAATACTGTTGTAGCAATAATGTGTAGGCCTAGTATTATTCCTAGCCGAGGCACTCAAGCGGTAATTAGAAGAAAAACAATCTTAAAATATTTAAATCATTAACTTTTTAAGTGAATTCAACAACTTGCAGTCAAATTTTCATTAAGAATAAGTAGAATTTACTTACTCTGTAGGCCGAACGTTTTCGAATCTTTGAGATCCTTGTAGGATCTTTGTAGGATCTTGTAGGATCCTACAAGGATCTCAAAGATTCGAAAACGTTCGGCCTACAGAGTAAGTAGATTCTACTCATTCTTGATGAAAATTTGACTGCAAGTCGTTGAAGTCACTTAAAAAGTTAATATTAACAACGCAGTTCATCATGGAACAAGAAATCCAGGAATTTAATAAGAATCTTCATTAAAATACGAATTACTGTATTGGTAAAATAAGCAGATATGTAGTCAGCGCGATCGGTATATAGTAGCGTAATTTTAGGGTCAGAACTTAATTTATTATGGTTTATACACCATCATACATCAAATGTAAAATAATCAAGCATTTTTATTTCAACATCTGTAACTAACTTTTCAAAAATGAGAAAATCACATTTTTGGTAGTTTTTGTCAATTTCAAGTGCGAAGCGCGATCGGAGAAAGTTGACCAATTGAATTTTTACCTTCAGCAGTTTTTCTTCCGATTGCAATACGAACTTTTCTAATCTCAAGCTTTAAAAAAAAAACTTAAATCAATAAAATAAAAATATATTTTATAAATAAATGAATAAAAACAAATAAAATTTCATAACTAAATAAATTTTTTGGCTAATTATGTATGAATAATCTAAATTCAAGAATAAAATAATCAAAAATTTGCATGCGGTAGACATTTCAAACGTAGAGGTACGAACGTTAGGTAGGTATTACCGTACGCATCACCTAGCGCGTAGACATTTATTTCAAACGTAGAGGTACGAGCGTACGGTAGGTATTACCGTACGCATCACCTAGCGCCTGGCATTGCTGGCCAGAATCAACGAGTTCCGAGTTAGCCAATTCCGCCGGCGACAGAAACAGCGACTTCCTTACTTGGCCAATTCCACAAACAGACTTAGCCAGTTCCGAGTTAGCGAATTCCGCGTTCCCGAAGCCGCCATCAACCAGGGAGACTTGGTCGGACGACTCTGTCTTCCTTTTAGTGTCTGCCGTATAATTGAATAATTCATTGAAACAAAACCTTGATAGGGTGTTTAAGATCCAAAAGAAAGCTAAGTAACGTAAGTCACAATTTCCACTTGAAAGTGTTTTTTAAAGTTTGTATTATATACTAGTGGAAACAAGATGCATCTTCAACATCACTAATAAATAAGTTTTTGAATTTCATTACCCATAACTATCTGCGTTGTTCATATTAACTTTTTATGGTAAATTTAACGACTTGCAGTCTATTTTAATTGAAAATAAATAGGTAATAATTTTACTCACTTTTGGACAAACGTTTTCGAATGGTGGCGATTTATTTTCAACTTTGACTACATTGAAAATGAATCATCATGATTCGAAAACTTTTCATCCTACACGTGTGTAAATATTTATTTATTCTCAATCAAAATTGACTGCAAGTCGTTAAATTTACTTTAAAAAGTTAATAATAAATAATACTGATATATTCACAACCACTTTTATTATCTGCCAATTTAAATCATTTTGATTGAGATTGAAAATGTAATGAAGTGACAGTCGAAACTATAGTATCTCGAGTTTTCATAATAAAGGTGGTTATGACATCAGTCGTATTAATAAATAATATCGTGTGACCTGGCTGGCTCAGGTCTGGTGTCAGAGTTATCAGGTCGCACCATTATGTCGTATTCATTATGGATATCTACAATACCACAATATCACCAATACGAAAAGATGATTTCATTTCTAACAATAGTTGATGGGGTAAATCATAAAAAAAACCTTGATAGGGTGTTTAAGATCCAAAAGAAAGCTGTTAGGTGTATAGAAAGAGTAAATAGATTAGATTCATGTAGGCCGTTGTTCAAGAGACTTGGTCTCCTAACTGTACCCTGCTTATATGTGTATGAAGCTACTTTATGTAAAAAAGAATGATATTAACCTTAATCATGACGTACACGATTATAATACAAGAAGCCTACAAACTACCATTTTTAATAATCGAATAATTATTGTTTATGAAGCTGATTTGATTGGTTTATTCCTATTTTTTAGTCGATCGTCGGAACGTAACACGAAAAAATGGGGAATGCTTCCGCTTGTCAATCAGCTGTTCAAAGTCTACTTTCGAATAAACAAATTGCATTTGATGAAACCGTTAATAAGAGCCATTGAATCGTCTCCGCTGAAAGACCGATACCTCATCAGCCAGCAAATCACCTACAGATATTATGTTGGCAGGAAGGCGTTGTTTGACAGTGACTACACATCGGGTAATTTATTTTTAATCATTTATTATAATAATGAATCTATTATAAATATTGATGAAAGTAGAATATTTTAAGAGAAACCTAAAGCTAGAAGGGGAACTGTAGTGTCCGGGGAAAGGAGAAAGGCAACATAGGAGAGAATGAGAGAGTATTGGTGAAATCGCAAGGAACATACACAAAAAAAAATTAATTGATTTAACGTACCCCGAACTGGGTGATCTGAAAAAAATGAATCTTTATAAAGCCAAATAGCACTGACTCACTAATTCATCACCATTTCTCGGAAACTAGGCGGCCGAAAATATGGTATTTGATACACAAGTCCAGTTTTTTTTTTTTATTGCGGATGATGCTAACATGAGTCCGCAGACTTGTGTCTGGGTAGGAGGTAAATGGGTGAATGATGAAAAACATCCATGGCTGAAGGGGATACGAACCCAAGGCTGTAGTTAATGCCTTGGTGTGTGCTAAGGATTTCAAAAAATTACTAGAAATACTCCTAGAAATTGACGATTTAAAAAATTGGATATTAGCCATAAACAAGGATATGTGAATAATTGATCTTGGTCAGGTGTGCCTGTAGCCATGTTCAATAAACAAGAAGTGATTTTTTTGGAGGATGAAGCCCACATAGGTCTGAGACCTGTGCGTGGGTAATGAGTTGAAATCCACTCTGATTACAGACCTGAGGCAATTCTGAATCTTTCAAATCGTTTAATCCATTTCGGCCAGTCTATAGGACTCCTAAAATCAAACGGTTCTGGAGCTGAAATTTTGTATTGAGATTCTGATGCACCCACTTGGAAATCCACGCCATCTGCTCTCTCTTCTTTTTCTTTACCATTCTTATGTTTTCTTTTCACCATCTTTTCTCTTTTTAATCACTTCTGACACCATGTAAAGTAAGCACAAGATGTAGAACGAAGAACCATTTAATAAGTGTGCTACACAAACAAGATATATAAAACAGTTGCTAAGTGATGATAACAACAGCTGATACTACAGATGATGGTGATTGATGAGTTGGACCTACAGTTTTAGGTGGGTTCCGAACCACCGGGAAGTGATTTTACAGCAGAGAACAGTGTCTTTTTGCTGGCCAATCTAATCGATCACCCTTGAAAAAGTATTTATGATGAAATAATTCATTCATGTTTCATGAGAAAATTGAGAATTGAATGATAATTAATATGATTCAAAGATATGATTATTAATAGCAAATCCTAGTAAGGAGAAGTATAATTATGTTCGTTCATAATTTTCTTCAACGACAAGGATCTGCTAGTTTCAATGTATAAGGTTTTTTTAGCATATAACATATATTTTGTGAAATGTTACATTTTGTGTTATCTTAGCGAGGGCTGATTTACTAGGTTGTGCCTATATTTATTAACTTTCCTTAAGTCTCTCTTAACTCGAGTGGCTCTTGAAATGCCTATATAAATGCATTATATTTCAACAGTCCCTTGTGTTTAGCAACTTTCATAAATACGGCTCAAGGTCTTCCTACATTGAATCAAATAATCGTTATACAGAATGTTTCAAGAGGAACAGATCATACTTGAGTCACCGCCAGCTCATTGCCCCCGCTCAGGTCTCAGATACGTTTTTCATGTGCATTTGTCATTAAGATTAATTTATTCATTATCTTTTTCTGGGAGAGATAACTTTATTATGGTGCACCTGTTATTTAGGTGTGTTCCAAACCTCCATCTACTTGTTTAAAGACGAGTCTGTATCAAGAAAATCAGCGAAAAAATGCAGCCAAGCTATTTATTGCCTGTCATAATTTACACTCAATAACAATATTATTTAATTTATGAATAAATTAATTTCCACTCTACTAGTAAAAGTGGTTCATTTTTCTTCCCAATCATGTAAAATGATGTTTACTATATGATTTATCTGATGGAAATAAATTTATATCACACTTAATAAGGAAATGAAGATCATAAAACAGTTTATATGAACTTGAGTCCGGAAACGCTTTGTTACAGGAATAAATATGGCGAAAGGTTGTAGATTTTTCTGTTTATATGAACTCGAGTCCGGAAACGCTTTGTTACAGGAATAAATATGGCGAAAGGTTGTAGATTTTTCTGTTTATATGAACTCGAGTCCGGAAACGCTTTGTTACAGGAATAAATATGGCGAAAGGTTTTAGATTTTCTTTTAACTTATATTATGAAACTATAATATTTTTATTTAGGCTGTAAATTGGTCAGTTTTACTGTAAAAATAGCTGAAATTCGAATAAGGGTGCTTGAAAATTATAATCGATTATAATCACCACCGCAAAATCACATTAGGTATGGTGTATTTATCTATTTATTTATATAATCGATTATAATCACCACCGCAAAATCACATTAGGTATGGTGTATTTATCTATTTATTTATTTATTTATATAATCGATTATAATCACCACCGCAAAATCACATTAGGTATGGTGTATTTGTCTATTTATTTATTTATTTATATAATCGATTATAATCACCACCGCAAAATCACATTAGGTATGGTGTATTTATCTATTTATTTATATAATCGATTATAATCACCACCGCAAAATCACATTAGGTATGGTGTATTTATCTATTTATTTATATAATCGATTATAATCACCACCGCAAAATCACATTAGGTATGGTGTATTTATCTATTTATTTATTTATTTATATAATCGATTATAATCACCACCGCAAAATCACATTAGGTATGGTGTATTTATCTATTTATTTATTTATTTATATAATCGATTATAATCACCACCGCAAAATCACATTAGGTATGGTGTATTTATCTATTTATTTATTTATTTATATAATCGATTATAATCACCACCGCAAAATCACATTAGGTATGGTGTATTTATCTATTTATTTATTTATTTATATAATCAATTATAATCACCACCGCAAAATCACATTAGGTATGGTGTATTTATCTATTTATTTATTTATATAATCGATTATAATCACCACCGCAAAATCACATTAGGTATGGTGTATTTATCTATTTATTTATTTATTTATATAATCGATTATAATCACCACCGCAAAATCACATTAGGTATGGTGTATTTATCTATTTATTTATTTATTTATATAATCTATTATAATCACCACCGCAAAATCACATTAGGTATGGTGTATTTATCTATTTATTTATTTATTTATATAATCGATTATAATCACCATCGCAAAATCACATTAGGTATGGTGTATTTATCTATTTATTTATTTATTTATATAATCGATTATAATCACCACCGCAAAATCACATTAGGTATGGTGTATTTATCTATTTATTTATTTATTTATATAATCGATTATAATCACCACCGCAAAATCACATTAGGTATGGTGTATTTATCTATTTATTTATATAATCGATTATAATCACCACCGCAAAATCACATTAGGTATGGTGTATTTATCTATTTATTTATATAATCGATTATAATCACCACCGCAAAATCACATTAGGTATGGTGTATTTATCTATTTATTTATTTATTTATATAATCGATTATAATCACCACCGCAAAATCACATTAGGTATGGTGTATTTATCTATTTATTTATATAATCGATTATAATCACCACCGCAAAATCACATTAGGTATGGTGTATTTATCTATTTATTTATATAATCGATTATAATCACCACTGCAAAATCACATTAGGTATGGTGTATTTATCTATTTATTTATTTATTTATATAATCGATTATAATCACCACCGCAAAATCACATTAGGTATGGTGTATTTATCTATTTATTTATTTATATAATCGATTATAATCACCACCGCAAAATCACATTAGGTATGGTGTATTTATCTATTTATTTATTTATTTATATAATCGATTATAATCACCACCGCAAAATCACATTAGGTATGGTGTATTTATCTATTTATTTATTTATTTATATAATCGATTATAATCACCACCGCAAAATCACATTAGGTATGGTGTATTTATCTATTTATTTATTTATTTATATAATCGATTATAATCACCACCGCAAAATCACATTAGGTATGGTGTATTTATCTATTTATTTATTTATTTATATAATCGATTATAATCACCACCGCAAAATCACATTAGGTATGGTGTATTTATCTATTTATTTATTTATTTATATAATCGATTATAATCACCACCGCAAAATCACATTAGGTATGGTGTATTTATCTATTTATTTATATAATCGATTATAATCACCACCGCAAAATCACATTAGGTATGGTGTATTTATCTATTTATTTATTTATTTATATAATCGATTATAATCACCACCGCAAAATCACATTAGGTATGGTGTATTTATCTATTTATTTATTTATTTATATAATCGATTATAATCACCACCGCAAAATCACATTAGGTATGGTGTATTTATCTATTTATTTATATAATCGATTATAATCACCACCGCAAAATCACATTAGGTATGGTGTATTTATCTATTTATTTATTTATTTATATAATCGATTATAATCACCACCGCAAAATCACATTAGGTATGGTGTATTTATCTATTTATTTATTTATATAATTGATTATAATCACCACCGCAAAATCACATTAGGTATGGTGTATTTATCTATTTATTTATTTATTTATATAATCGATTATAATCACCACCGCAAAATCACATTAGGTATGGTGTATTTATCTATTTATTTATTTATTTATATAATCGATTATAATCACCACCGCAAAATCACATT
Source organism: Conomelus anceps (assembly GCA_948455865.1). Classification (NCBI taxonomy): domain Eukaryota; kingdom Metazoa; phylum Arthropoda; class Insecta; order Hemiptera; family Delphacidae; genus Conomelus; species Conomelus anceps. The sequence continues at coordinate 88,119,466 of OX418218.1, read as the reverse complement.
AGGTATGGTGTATTTATCTATTTATCTATTTATTTATATAATCGATTATAATCACCACCGCAAAATCACATTAGGTATGGTGTATTTATCTATTTATTTATATAATCGATTATAATCACCACCGCAAAATCACATTAGGTATGGTGTATTTATCTATTTATTGATTTATTTATATAATCGATTATAATCACCACCGCAAAATCACATTAGGTATGGTGTATTTATCTATTTATTTATATAATCGATTATAATCACCACCGCAAAATCACATTAGGTATGGTGTATTTATCTATTTATTTATTTATTTATATAATCGATTATAATCACCACCGCAAAATCACATTAGGTATGGTGTATTTATCTATTTATTTATTTATTTATTTATATAATCGATTATAATCACCACCGCAAAATCACATTAGGTATGGTGTATTTATCTATTTATTTATTTATTTATATAATCGATTATAATCACCACCGCAAAATCACATTAGGTATGGTGTATTTATCTATTTATTTATTTATATAATCGATTATAATCACCACTGCAAAATCACATTAGGTATGGTGTATTTATCTATTTATTTATTTATTTATATAATCGATTATAATCACCACCGCAAAATCACATTAGGTATGGTGTATTTATCTATTTATTTATTTATTTATATAATCGATTATAATCACCACCGCAAAATCACATAAGGTATGGTGTATTTATCGATTTATTTATTTATATAATCGATTATAATCACCACCGCAAAATCACATTAGGTATGGTGTATTTATCTATTTATTTATTTATTTATTTATATAATCGATTATAATCACCACCGCAAAATCACATTAGGTATGGTGTATTTATCTATTTATTTATTTATTTATATAATCGATTATAATCACCACCGCAAAATCACATTAGGTATGGTGTATTTATCTATTTATTTATTTATTTATATAATCGATTATAATCACCACCGCAAAATCACATTAGGTATGGTGTATTTATCTATTTATTTATTTATTTATTTATTTATATAATCGATTATAATCACCACCGCAAAATCACATTAGGTATGGTGTATTTATCTATTTATTTATTTATTTATATAATCGATTATAATCACCACCGCAAAATCACATTAGGTATGGTGTATTTATCTATTTATTTATTCATTTATATAATCGATTATAATCACCACCGCAAAATCACATTAGGTATGGTGTATTTATCTATTTATTTATTTATATAATCGATTATAATCACCACCGCAAAATCACATTAGGTATGGTGTATTTATCTATTTATTTATTTATATAATCGATTATAATCACCACCGCAAAATCACATTAGGTATGGTGTATTTATCTATTTATTTATTTATTTATATAATCGATTATAATCACCACCGCAAAATCACATTAGGTATGGTGTATTTATCTATTTATTTATTTATATAATCGATTATAATCACCACCGCAAAATCACATTAGGTATGGTGTATTTATCTATTTATTTATTTATATAATCGATTATAATCACCACCGCAAAATCACATTAGGTATGGTGTATTTATCTATTTATTTATTTATTTATTTATATAATCGATTATAATCACCACCGCAAAATCACATTAGGTATGGTGTATTTATCTATTTATTTATTTATTTATATAATCGATTATAATCACCACCGCAAAATCACATTAGGTATGGTGTATTTATCTATTTATTTATTTATTTATTTATATAATCGATTATAATCACCACCGCAAAATCACATTAGGTATGGTGTATTTATCTATTTATTTATTTATTTATATAATCGATTATAATCACCACCGCAAAATCACATTAGGTATGGTGTATTTATCTATTTATTTATTTATTTATATAATCGATTATAATCACCACCGCAAAATCACATTAGGTATGGTGTATTTATTTATTTATTTATTTATTTATATAATCGATTATAATCACCACCGCAAAATCACATTAGGTATGGTGTATTTATCTATTTATTTATTTATATAATCGATGATAATCACCACCGCAAAATCACATTAGGTATGGTGTATTTATCTATTTATTTATTTATTTATATAATCGATTATAATCACCACCGCAAAATCACATTAGGTATGGTGTATTTATCTATTTATTTATTTATTTATATAATCGATTATAATCACCACCGCAAAATCACATTAGGTATGGTGTATTTATCTATTTATTTATTTATTTATATAATCGATTATAATCACCACCGCAAAATCACATTAGGTATGGTGTATTTATCTATTTATTTATTTATATAATCGATTATAATCACCACCGCAAAATCACATTAGGTATGGTGTATTTATCTATTTATTTATTTATTTATATAATCGATTATAATCACCACCGCAAAATCACATTAGGTATGGTGTATTTATCTATTTATTTATTTATTTATATAATCGATTATAATCACCACCGCAAAATCACATTAGGTATGGTGTATTTATCTATTTATTTATTTATATAATCGATTATAATCACCACCGCAAAATCACATTAGGTATGGTGTATTTATCTATTTATTTATTTATTTATATAATCGATTATAATCACCACCGCAAAATCACATTAGGTATGGTGTATTTATCTATTTATTTATTTATTTATATAATCGATTATAATCACCACCGCAAAATCACATTAGGTATGGTGTATTTATCTATTTATTTATTTATTTATATAATCGATTATAATCACCACCGCAAAATCACATTAGGTATGGTGTATTTATCTATTTATTTATTTATTTATATAATCGATTATAATCACCACCGCAAAATCACATTAGGTATGGTGTATTTATCTATTTATTTATATAATCGATTATAATCACCACCGCAAAATCACATTAGGTATGGTGTATTTATCTATTTATTTATTTATTTATATAATCGATTATAATCACCACCGCAAAATCACATTAGGTATGGTGTATTTATCTATTTATTTATTTATTTATATAATCGATTATAATCACCACCGCAAAATCACATTAGGTATGGTGTATTTATCTATTTATTTATATAATCGATTATAATCACCACCGCAAAATCACATTAGGTATGGTGTATTTATCTATTTATTTATTTATTTATATAATCGATTATAATCACCACCGCAAAATCACATTAGGTATGGTGTATTTATCTATTTATTTATTTATATAATCGATTATAATCACCACCGCAAAATCACATTAGGTATGGTGTATTTATCTATTTATTTATTTATTTATATAATCGATTATAATCACCACCGCAAAATCACATTAGGTATGGTGTATTTATCTATTTATTTATTTATTTATATAATCGATTATAATCACCACCGCAAAATCACATTAGGTATGGTGTATTTATCTATTTATTTATTTATTTATATAATCGATTATAATCACCACCGCAAAATCACATTAGGTATGGTGTATTTATCTATTTATTTATTTATTTATATAATCGATTATAATCACCACCGCAAAATCACATTAGGTATGGTGTATTTATCTATTTATTTATTTATATAATCGATTATAATCACCACCGCAAAATCACATTAGGTATGGTGTATTTATCTATTTATTTATTTATTTATATAATCGATTATAATCACCACCGCAAAATCACATTAGGTATGGTGTATTTATCTATTTATTTATTTATTTATATAATCGATTATAATCACCACCGCAAAATCACATTAGGTATGGTGTATTTATCTATTCATTTATTTATATAATCGATTATAATCACCACCGCAAAATCACATTAGGTATGGTGTATTTATCTATTTATTTATTTATATAATCGATTATAATCACCACCGCAAAATCACATTAGGTATGGTGTATTTATCTATTTATTTATTTATTTATTTATATAATCGATTATAATCACCACTGCAAAATCACATTAGGTATGGTGTATTTATCTATTTATTTATTTATTTATATAATCGATTATAATCACCACCGCAAAATCACATCAGGTATGGTGTATTCATCTATTTATTTATTTATTTATATAATCGATTATAATCACCACCGCAAAATCACATTAGGTATGGTGTATTTATCTATTTATTTATCTATTTATTTATTTATTTATATAATCGATTATAATCACCACCGCAAAATCACATTAGGTATGGTGTATTTATCTATTTATTTATTTATTTATATAATCGATTATAATCACCACCGCAAAATCACATTAGGTATGGTGTATTTATCTATTTATTTATTTATTTATATAATCGATTATAATCACCACCGCAAAATCACATTAGGTATGGTGTATTTATCTATTTATTTATTTATATAATCGATTATAATCACCACCGCAAAATCACATTAGGTATGGTGTATTTATCTATTTATTTATTTATTTATATAATCGATTATAATCACCACCGCAAAATCACATTAGGTATGGTGTATTTATCTATTTATTTATTTATTTATTTATATAATCGATTATAATCACCACCGCAAAATCACATTAGGTATGGTGTATTTATCTATTTATTTATTTATTTATATAATCGATTATAATCACCACCGCAAAATCACATTAGGTATGGTGTATTTATCTATTTATTTATTTATTTATATAATCGATTATAATCACCACCGCAAAATCACATTAGGTATGGTGTATTTATCTATTTATTTATATAATCGATTATAATCACCACCGCAAAATCACATTAGGTATGGTGTATTTATCTATTTATTTATTTATTTATATAATCGATTATAATCACCACCACAAAATCACATTAGGTATGGTGTATTTATCTATTTATTTATTTATATAATCGATTATAATCACCACCGCAAAATCACATTAGGTATGGTGTATTTATCTATTTATTTATTTATTTATATAATCGATTATAATCACCACCGCAAAATCACATTAGGTATGGTGTATTTATCTATTTATTTATATAATCGATTATAATCACCACCGCAAAATCACATTAGGTATGGTGTATTTATCTATTTATTTATTTATATAATCGATTATAATCACCACCGCAAAATCACATTAGGTATGGTGTATTTATCTATTTATTTATTTATTTATATAATCGATTATAATCACCACCGCAAAATCACATTAGGTATGGTGTATTTATCTATTTATTTATATAATCGATTATAATCACCACCGCAAAATCACATTAGGTATGGTGTATTCATCTATTTATTTATTTATTTATATAATTGATTATAATCACCACCGCAAAATCACATTAGGTATGGTGTATTTATCTATTTATTTATTTATTTATATAATCGATTATAATCACCACCGCAAAATCACATTAGGTATGGTGTATTTATCTATTTATCTATTTATTTATATAATCGATTATAATCACCACCGCAAAATCACATTAGGTATGGTGTATTTATCTATTTATTACAAAACACAATCAAGTAAAGATACAACAGGCATAGCCCACTACTGCTTTATTTACAAATTTTTAATAAAAAGTCCAAATTTTAGGTTACCATAAAGTTTAACTAGAAATTTAAAACTAGTACTTTAAACTAGAACTTAACTAGAAATTTAGTCTATGAAAGATTGCAGCAGTGTGAATGCCATAATTGCACAGCATGAGTTTGATTTTGCGATGGTGATTATAATCGAGTGCAGTGGATGCACCATGGTGCTAGGTGTCCGCTCCTACAGGCGGGATATCAAGAAGGAAAGTTCACGCTGGTGTGTGAGAAAGATCTGAAAAAGTCTCCTTGAGTAGGGAAGCTTGAAGGTAGGATAATGAATACGGCCCCAAGTGTATATTTCAAATAAGACTATAGCCGTCAATTATTACTCGGATGTCAAAAAAGTAAGAGAAAAATATATTAAATCAATCTAAAAAATGTTCATATGTTAATTGCAAAGAACCTGTTCTTATTACTTGAAAATCTTTCACAAAATTTGTCTTATTGAGTTGGTAACTGCATCTGCAGGCTACAATTCCAATAACTTTCGATAATTTTTCTATTTTAATAATAATCATGAAATTAGTTATTTGTGTAACTAGAGTGCAAAATAGCGTTTTTCTGCATCGAGAGAAACAGTTTTTTTCACGAGCCAAAGGCGAGTGAAAAAAGTTTCTCGAGTGCAGAAACAATACTTTGCGCTCGTATTACACATTAAATTTTCCCTACAGTATAAAGTAATTTAAACAGACAAAACAGGACATACATAACTTGACAATTCCTCACATAACCTATCTTCGAATCAAATCGATTTCAACAACTACAGCGACTATTCCGCAGCTGAAGCAGAGTAGCCAACCTATTTTTGAATGCAGAATAGGGAACCTGCGTATTACATGCTCACTATTTTGTGTTGTTAGGTTGCAAATCTGGAGTGCAGAAAAGTACTTCCCCGCACTGGAATTTACTTTCCCGCACTGGTGCAGGAATAGACTATTTTGCGTGCTACAGTTAGTGCAAAAATAGGCACTTTTTCGGGTCACTGTAGGAAAAAATATTTATTACATTATTTTATTTGTCGTTTACAGCTAACGAGTACCTGTCATTTGCGTTTGAAAGATGCCATAAGCTGTCAAAGAAAAACAAGAGATTGATCCTGATTTATCTTGTGCCTGTGAAGATATTGTTGGTAAGATATTTCCTAAATTAACTATTATTTCTATGAGCTACAAGTTCCTGTATTAGAACAACCAAATAAATTCAGTCAATTTTTCCGTTAGCTGTAACTATATTGTAAGTTCTAGTTTTTCTGCCTTTGAAAAGGTTTCAAATTCATCATTGACATTCAATATTTTGGTTGGAGCAAATTTTTGAAAAGTTTACACATTTATTAAATTGTTAAATGGTGTTCAATGTAAATAATTTCTACCTTTGAAAAGGTTTAAAATTCGTCATTGACAATCAATATTTTGGTTGGAGCGAATTTTTGGAAATATTTACAATATTTATTAAATTGCTAAATGTATTTTAAGGTAAATAATTTGGAATTTCTATATGAGTGATACAAATCATGGCCGATTCACACAAATTTATTTCCGCAATGGCGAAGGGTTTCAGCATATTTAGCATTCATAATTATTAGTATAACATAGGGTTTCAGCAATATTATCAGAAGGATGTACATAAGAAAATGCAAGCTTTAATTTCACTTTTACTTTTTTATATTGAAAAATTCGACTGTTCATTGAGCGTATTGTGGCACAGCGTTATCTCGTCATCTCTGTTTATTGATAGCCTTTATTAAGAGTGGGATTCTTCGTCCTCTCTACCATTAAATAGTTAATAAATAGTTGCGAACTATACGTAATTCTCAAAGTACAACCGGTTTTTTAAATTTGAATTAGATCTTTTATTGGTAGAGAGACCCACTTCGCCGCTTGAGCTATGTTATGGGGAACATGTTGGACCTACAATAATAATTTTAGGTGGGCTCCGAACCTCTGGGTAGGTAATAATAGCAAGCTGTAGCACCTTTTGGAGTAGTGGCTTCTGCGAATTCCCTGCCATATTTTATTCATTTTTAATTTTTCATAATTTTCTATTGTTATTATTTATAATTTTTTCAATTATTAGGCTATTATTTTTAATTTTTCATTATTATTTTCAATGATTCATTGTCAATTTCAATTATTCATGTCTTTCTGTCACATATTTTACGGTCAAGTGTTGATGAGAAGGATATTCTTGAATATCCTCTTCCAAGAATGGACATTTATATGTTCAAACTTCACCGTTTCATGTAGATACATCACAATCATATTATCGTTATCAAAGTGCATCTTATACTGTATTCATATCGTTGATTAATTCTTTGGTTTAGATTTGTAAAATACATAGAACAATAATTACAGTACTTATATATTTTTAACTATCATAATCTAGAATCTAAGACTGTGCATTTTGTAATCTACATGAATAAAGTAAATGATCTAATCTAATCCCAATTTTATTCAATACTTACATTTTAGCGTTTTCTTGTTGCAGGGATATATGCCAACCAAAGCTGTTCTAGAAAAGTACAATCTCGTGCAGTTATGGGAAGTGGTAGAGGCGGTCAAGTGTGGAAGAGTGTACCAGCTAGTTGACGCTATGCAGAAGCATCAGGCATTTTTTATCAAATGTGGAATATTTTTGATTCTTGAAAAGTTGAAAATCATCACTTACAGGAATCTATTCAAAAAGGTGTAAGTATTAATCGTTATTGTAGTCTGACAGGGTGATTTGAAATTACTCCATCAGATATTCAATGCTGTTGTCAATATCCGCTATTACGGAAATCTTCAGTATAATTGGTAGCAATTTGAGGTATTCGAAATTAATTATGTTGAAATTACTGTTACAGTATTGAGAGCTCGTGACTGTATCCAATTCAGCATAAATTTTGCTTATTCAACCACAATGATATTTTCAATTGAAATATTTATTTGCTTTTTTTTTTGCTTGCTTGCGACCTCATAGGATCATTTAAGTCTATACTTCAATTTCTTTTGAATTTGTTTCGAGCCTCAATCATTTTCCTCCAATACTCCTTCATTTATTTGCTTTATAATACTTCTTTTTTCATTCTGGTTACCTATTAAAACAGAGTATCTGATTTATTGAATAGGTTTTATTCTCTGCATGTACATAACAAAGTATGTTTCACAGTCGTCATACAATTTTAAATAATCAATAACAATTTATCACATTATCACAATACTTATCACAATTATAATACTTCTATTACCGGAACAGAACACAGTACATCAACATTCTTGAAATTTAAATACCTCTCGATTCAAAAAGTTCCATCAAACTATAATAACACTCATCAAGCAGCCAGTCTTTTAATTTATTTTAAACAAACTTTTGCTTTCAATTTCTAATAAACTATTTGGAAGAGAGTTCAATATTTTTCTGCTCATATAATCAGGACTGTTTTCAAAAAAGACGTTCTATGAGCATCTAGTCTTAAGGCATGCCTAGACCTCGTATTGCAACTGTGAAGATCTGACCCTCTGATCCAGGAAGCTCTATGTTTGAATGCATGTAGTGCTGCCTCAAGTATGTACAAACAGGGAAGAGTAAGAATTCTTGCACTTCGAAACAGTGGTCTGCATGGGGTTCTTGTGCTATGCACTTTCGTTTGACCCTGCCTTCGAATCTTTATAGGCATTAATGATCCGATACAACGAAGTATCCAAGGACTAGACAAATTTACATAAAACAATTATTATTAGCTATGCACCATATAACTTCTATGATTTATGTAAATATCTTAGCAGCTCTTTTTCTCCTTGATTCACAAATTTCATGTAGCATTCCTCAATATTTTATTTTTTCATTTTACGATTTAAAATAGGCCTATAAGAAAAGGAAAACTTTGAGATTTTTCAACGCAATCAAAAATTAAAACGGCTACTCTTGCACTGTGAAAATAGAAGGGTATAATTTGGCTGCTGAGCAGTAACCTTCATATGCTTCATATTTGTTTTTTTTTGCTGATGATGCCCACATGAGTTCAAGACTTGTGCGTGGGTAATGAGGTGAATGACTGCCTGACGGTGGAGCGGGATTCGAACCCACGACCGCTTAAACGACAGCAAGATGAAGTTGCGATGCCCCAACCAACTGCGCTAAGCGGCCCGATATTACATTTTTGTTGTATTCAAAGAGCACCAGCTGTGCTCTGATCGAGACAAAAAATAACCTAGTTGCTATAGTTTTCCAAATTTTCATCACAACTATTTTTATATTTAATCCCCAAACTCCAAAATCAATCAGGATTTCAACTAGAGTACGACGAAGCTATATACAAAGTTTCAAGTGTCTAGAATCTTCATATAAAGAGCTAGAGCACGATCGAACAACGGCATGATTTCAATAAGACTCTGTCAGGTCGTTAATAAATGCTTGATGAAAAAAATATACAGAATGTAATATAAAACATATAATAAAATGGTACCGGTAGCTTATAAAACATTTATTTATCCAAGTTGAGAAGAATTATTCTGTGGTACCATTCAATGAATGGAATATGTAATTTTTTTTTTTTTTTTTTTTTGATGAAGCCCACATAGGTCTGAGACCTGTGCGTGGGTCATGTGTTGGATGATGGTGATTTATGAGTTGGACCTACAGTTTCAGGTGGGTTCCGAACCACCGGGAAGTGATTTACAGCAGAGAACAGTGTCTTTTTTGCTGGCCAATCTAATCGGTCACCGTTACAAACAGGATCTACGAGAACGCAGCTTATCTATCTGATTGAACAGATACCTGCTACGGCTCGCGGCTATCACATATGTACAACTTATAGAGTGCAGCATCATAGCACAATTAAAAAAAATTGATAGAAGTTTACTGGATGCAATTTGAAACATCAACTAAATAAAATGGTAGCCTATAAAATAGTTATTTATGTATTAAGAGCGTGAAGCGCGACTTTATCGCTCGAGCCAAAACATTTACATAGCCATAATTTTGCGAGAGCGATAAAGAAGCTTCACGCGCGAATTGCATACAATATTTTTCCTACAACTGCAGTTCTGGATTACAACACAATAAAAACTTGTAGTTTGTAACATCACAGACCGTGCGCGGATTTGGTTAGCGTGCGCCATTTTGAGGTTATGTGAATTCACGGATTCCGCGATCCACCAATGAGAAGACATCAAAATCAAAACAGAAGCGTAAAGAAAACAGCTGGCGAGCGTAAAGTACTTTACCGCTTGCTGAGCAGTAAAGAGGTATTTTACAATTAGTTTTCAGTACGTAAAGAACGACTTTACGAGCAGTTGTAGGAAAATGTATTTATCAAAGTTGTATAGAATTATTCTGTGATACCATTTAATAAAACATTTTATAGAAATAGCGGAATATTAATTAATTGTACCTTATATAATCATGTCTACTTTCTTTGGACTATTGAACTGTGTTGGTGCTCCTTTTTAAAAGTGAACGTCTGAATTAATATTCTTACTGAATTATTACTAATCATACTCAATTTGATTTTGAATGAAACAATAATGATTGGCTATTGTTTTTGTAGGTACCTGGTTGGCAAAACACCAGTCATACACATGTCTCACCTGCTAGCTGCTCTGCGAGTAATGGAAAGTGCCGATATTGACCTGGAGGAGGCTCACTGCATTCTGGCCAACCTGATTCACGAGGGGAAAGTCAAAGGATACATATCGTTCACACACCAGAAGGTTGTGCTCAGTAAGACTGATCCGTTTCCCAAGCTCAGTACTCTTTTATAATTTGACACGAAAAGCCGGAATAATTTTTGTATTGTAAGGTAAAATAAATTCACAATATAATTTATAAATATATTCACAAAATTTTTAATTGTAATTTGATTCCAAAAACCTGTATCAGTAGATGTGGTTATGTAGTTAGTCACTATTATCTTTTTATACACTGGAATCAATCTAATGGACTAATTCTGCATTTTTTTGTAGGATGTAGCCCACGTAGGTTTGATACCTGTGCGTGGGTAATGAATTGGATGGTTGTGATTGATGAGGTGGATCTACAGTAGGTGGGCTCCGAACCATCGGGAAGTGACTTTACAGCAGAGAACAGTATATTTTTTGCTGGCCAATCTAATCGGTCACCGTTACAAACAGGTCCTACGAGAACGCAGCTTATCTCTATCTGATTGAACAGATACCTGCTACGGCTCACAGCTATCACTTCCCATTCAAGTATTATTGTACATGTAATATTAAAAGCGTATGGCTTTTATTGGTGGAGAGATACTTACGGGTTGTTCCACCTCGCCGTTCGAGCCATATTATGGTGGACCTACTATATGAGGATACTGATGAAGCTAGTCTTTGAGAGTACTTTCTTACACAAGAAATTTGTCTGTACAGTAGAAACAATTAGTCTGGGCGTGTGGCTCTGGTTTCACTACTAGCCGTCCTGTAAAAGTTGACTAGTTGACCTTGAAGACATCTGCAGCGTCGCACGGGCCACATGTTTTTAGAAATGAGCGATAAACACTCCCCTCGCCATGGCTGACTACCAAACGGCCGCGCGCCCAGACTAATTGTTTCTACTGTATACCACGATGTATGAAGTGGAACCAGACTAATTGTTTCTACCTCACGCCACAAAATTAGGCGGCTCAAAGAAATTGCGTTGTAGCAAAAAAAAAAAAAAAAAAACTGCGGTGACAAACCTTATGACTGCTAGCGTCAGACTTGTAAGCTAGGCAACACTTTGTGTGTGGTGTTGTCAATTTGTGCATTAAGGTTGTTGATTCTCTACTATCAGCTTCTGGTATGGTGTCATATCTGGCAACACCGCAATTTCTAATTTAGCCGCCTAATTTGGTGTCGTGAACTTTAGTCGTCATTTGTCTAGAGAAATCACATTGCTCTACAAGAGAGCTCTATTGTAGTCTAGCTTCAGACTTGTAGACTAGGCAACACGGTACGAGTAGTGTTGTCAATTTGTGCATTGAGGTTGGTGATTCTATTGCTGTCAACTGCTGGCATGGTCCACATCTGGCAACACCGCAATTTCTCCGAGCTAATTTGGTGGCGTGAGCTATAGTCTGCATCCGTCTAGATTGCTCTATTGCACTCTAGCGTCAGACTTGTTGACTAGGCAACACGGTACGAGTAGTGTTGTCAATTTGTGCATTGAGGTTGTTGATTCTCTATTATCAGCTGCTGGTATGGTCCCATATCTGGCAACACCGCAATTTCTCAGATCTAATTCGTCCATACGAGAGTGCTCTATTGCAATAAGTGTCTTTGTTAAGACAGGTCTTATGGGTAGTTCCACCTCAACGACTGAGCCATGTTTTGGAAAGATGGATTTCAAACCAAGAGGGTTGGTTAGTAACAATAAAGAAGATAAAATGTAGCCAGAGCTTCTGCGGTCATCCATCCAAGTACTGGTGACACCGGAGGTACTGAACATTTAAAACAACATAGAAACACATGGTACTCGGCTCAAACTGTTTAGTAATCTTCCTTTTTAATTGCAATAATATATAACAATAAACTGAAGACAACTAATTTAAATAACATCTCACACCGGTATTATACCTGCATGTCAATTGGAATATCCTAAAACTGCATTACGCTGATAAGATTAAAAATTTACAAATGATTTCAGAAAAATATATTTTATAACATTTCTTGAAGCTGGATGATGCCAACAGGAGCCGTTCAATTATTTAGATGAGCTAGCTATCGTGGTTGACCACAATTGTGCTACTTTTAAATTCTTCTATCCAGCACAAGGCTCAACAATCACAAGATATTTAATATCAATCAATCCATTCATTTTATTAGAAATTAATTTATTTTAGCCACTTTGCCGCAAGAATATTGCTTCATCCTGTTTTCGATTTCCGGTCGGAAGTGACGAATCAAGCCCTGTAACAACAAAAATTCAAAATATAATACCAAACAAAAAAAAAATTTTAAATTTAATTATTTTCTTCATAAAACCATTACAATAACAAAACACATCATAAATAAAATGAAGAAATAGTTCCTCTTATGGGCAATAGCCTGTGAAAGAGGAACGAGCTTACATCAGAATACATGAGAGGTCAATACAAAATTTATGTACCATGAAACTAAAAATCTATGCATAACTTAATTAATTGTTTATATGCTAAAAAATACAGCATTGCAACAAACAAAAAAGTAGAAAAACATAAAACTCATGTTAGTTATGTATGACATTTTATATCATAACACATAAATAAAAAGACACAGTAATGTAGCAATACAGCAACTAAAGAAAGATTGGAGACATTCTCTACGGATAGCAGATACTTATAGTAATTTTAATTTTAAGAGACAGTTATTATTTATAGTCTTAAAATGATACAGAGTTGTACTTTTTATTTTAGTATAATTTGATATTATATTTTGGAATATTGATGTGAATTTGCATATGTATGGAAAGAATTTAAATAGAATTAAAAACAAGTAATGTTTCATTAGTAATGTAGCCATTACTGCAGATTAGCATTTGGTATAAGCTGTTGAATTATTTTAATTTCACTCGCGAAAAACTTTGTAATTTGAAAATACATGCTTAATTATGAGTATGAATTAAATGATAATTATTATTAGATAACGTTAGCTTCAAGTCATATAAGTTACACGCCAATGGCGTGTAAGTTTCCCCAGAGACCCTGAGAAAATGAAATTTTTGAATTATAACAAGTCTTGAGACAAATTTTGACAAAAAATTAGTCTAGAATCACTAAAAATATGTTTTTGAAGAAATTATTCTTCAAAAGATTTCCGAGGGAGTACCCCCGAACCCCGTGGCTTTTCTTTTCTCAGCAGCTATTTTTCCCGACTTAACTTTCAATTTCTAGGGTAATTCCCGTGTTTTCCAGACATTATTTCATTTCTATGCTAATTCCCAACATTCCCGACAGCTAGACTGGATCATAGTTATTAATCAAATGATCAAGCTTATACTACTGAACTTCAAGTTTTTAGAAAAATTTAATTTTCAAGTACAGTACTACTGAATATTTAAAATGTAAGTAGGTTAACATATTCTTGTTTTGTATGTTAAAAAGTAAGCAATGAAATAATAATAAGTTGGGGCAATGGTTTCGTCACGGTCCGGTGCCTTCAAATAGGACATATTTGTCCCACCTTCTATATTCATTTAATTGAAATAGTCTGAGTGAATTTAAATTACAAGTAGAAGAGATGAAACTATTTTCACTGACCTGTACAGGCCAAGCAGCACCATCACCCAGCGCACAGATGGTGTGACCCTCGATCTGCTTGCTGATCTCCCAGAGCATGTCGATCTCCTCTGGCTTGCCCTTGCCCTTGACAAAGCGCTGCATCATCTTGTGCATCCAGGAGATGCCCTCGCGACACGGCGTGCACTGGCCGCACGACTCGTGCTTGTAGAACACGATCAATCGGGCGATCGCCTTGATTATGTCTGTGCTCTTGTCCATCACAATCACTGCCGCTGTTCCGAAACTCGTTTCCGCCGCAATCAACGCGTCAAAGTCCATCAACACGTCGTCGCACACTCTACACAAATGAATGAATGAATAAATTCATGTATAAGAACCACAAATCAATTCAACCGTTCATTGACAAACAATTTTATCAATAATTGATAATTATATTACATAGCTGATTTTGTTTTTTATAAGTTTTAGTGCGGTAGTTTATTTTGTAGAGTTTGTTTGTAATAATTTTTGGCAAATAAATAATTCATGCATTCAAAAATCATACATTTTAACCCCATTGACAAATGAGTTTTCTCAAGGTTTGGATGCTTTTATCCAATGAATGCTCTCTCCAACACATGAATGTCAAACAGACGGAGTTAAAAAACATTGAATTTTGTTTTAGAAAAGCCTTTAATTTCGGAGTTATGTCAAAGTTTTGCAAAAATATGCACAAAAATGCGTACCGATGAATAGCGTTAAATATCCAGTCCATTCATTCCTAGAAAAATTACTTTTCTGAATGAATGAATTTATTTTGCCAAAATAGTAATAACAGAAAACATAATAATTCTCAAAATACATTCCATCGAAATAAACCTAAATACTAAACAACTTACTGTAATAATTACTCTAATCATTTATAATTAGGAAGAAGATAAAAAAATAATAGAAAAATAGAACAAAATATTACGGTATTACACATGAATACCATTACGGTATAGTGTAAAGTTTTAAGTGGAAAAACACCAGCAAATAGCTATTTGTGTAACTAGAGCGAAAAGTGGGAGATTTCTGCACCGAGAGAAACAGTTTTTCACGAACCAAAGGCGAGGGAAAAAAGTTTCTCGAGTGCAGAAACAATACTTTGCGCTCGAATTACACAATAAAATTTTCCCTACAGTAATGTATAAAGTAATTTAAATAGAACAAAATAGGACATACATAACCTGACAATTCCTCACATCACCTATCTTCGAATCAAATCGATTTCAACAACAACTACATCTTACTGTTTTTGCGTAGCTGAAGCAGGGTAGCCAACCTATTTTTGAAACAGAATAGGGAACCTGCGTATTACATGCTCACTATTTTGTGTTGTTAGGTTGCAAATCTGGAATGCGGAAAAGTATTTTCGCGCACTGGAATTTACTTTCCCGCACTGGTGCAGGAATAGACTATTTTGCATGCTACTGTTGATGCAAAAATAGGCACTTTTTCGGGTCACTTTAGGAAAAGGAATTATCCTAGTGCACCAGGTTACAGGATCTATAGTATTTCCCTTAGTTTACTACATTTCTATTAATTTTAAATGAAGTTTAGTGATGAGGAAAAGGTTGATTTTATCCATAGATTTATGACTCTTTCCATGTGTTTCAAGTTTCCATAGCTATTTATTGGGAGCTGTTGTAACATACACTTGATATTTTGTTATTGAATTCGGTCTCATTGAAATAAGTCAACAATCACTAGGACATTCCGGATCTTCACAAAGAAGCCAACCCGCTACCCCTCGGAGCTTCTGTTTAGTGATTTCAAAGTATTGGATCCCAGACAGCTGTATGCAAAGGAAGTAACATCTAGGCTGCAAAAAGACAAATCTGCCTTCCAGAATAGGAATCACCACCACAACACCAGATACAGGCATCTCCTCATATCAAAAGGGCAAAAAAGGCTCTCTATCAAAGACACTACAATCATCTAGCACCAAAAATCTACAACTTAATTCCTGAAAACATTAAAGCAATCGGACATATCAAAAAATGCAAGTAACAGTTTCATAACTGGCTAATAAATATTGACAGACAGCATATAGAGAGGATTTTTTCAAATAATGATTATGATGGAAACTTGTAATTTTGAAAACTGACCTAAATCCTATATCCTATTTTTAACTAAACCTCCTTTTTCCTCTACTAACACCTACTCTAGAACATGGCATGCCATATTTGGGTAGGATGATTTCCTAAATATATGTTTCATTTATAAGTATCTTATTATTACCTGAATATAATTATTGAACCGCTTGTTTAAAATTCTTTGTATTGTATATTGAAAAGGGAAATAAAATTATTATTTATTTATTTAAGGGAAGTGATAGCCGCGAGCCGTAGCAGGTATCTGTTCAATCAGAGAGATAAGCTGCGTTCTCGTAGATCCTGTTTGTAACGGTGACCGATTAGATTGGCCAGCAAAAAAGACACTGTTCTCTGCTGTAAAATCACTTCCCGGTGGTTCGGAACCCACCTAAAACTGTAGGTCCAACTCATCAATCACCATCATCTAATACATTTACTCACGCACAGGTCTCAGACCTGAGGGCTTCACCCTCAAAAAAAAAAAAAAAAAAAAAAAAAATAGTGCAGGAATCAGCTGTTTTACGTATTGTAATGAGTGCATAAATAGCCACTCTGTAACTGTGGAGAAAATTAAAATGAACTGACTGTTTGGGTATGAGCGGCGTGGACGATCCGCCGGGTATGACGGCGAGCAGGTTGTCCCAGCCGCCACGCACGCCGCCCGCATGCCGCTCGATGAGCTCCCGCAGCGGCACTGACATCTCCTCCTCAACGGTGCACGGGTTGGTCACGTGACCCGAGATGTTGTACAGCTTGGTGCCCGTGTTGCGCGGACGACCAAACGACGCAAACCACTCGCCGCCCCTGCGACAAATTGTCTACACAACACACAAATCAAATAAAGTTTGTTTATTTACATATTTAGCTACAATAGAAATTGTTGAATAATTACTTCCATTTTTTTCAATTTATTTCAACTGTACTATTGTTATTTCACTAACTTTTTTGTTGTTTTAATATTTCTTTTTATTTTGGTGGTTTTAAATTTTTTTGTTCGTATTATTTGTCGATGGCAATAAAACGAATTTGATTTGATTTAACAAAGCACTTTGATTACCCTCTATTTATATGTTAGTTTGAAGTAACTGACAATTTAACAAACTGTAAATAGATTGATATTAACCAAAATCTTGACGTACACGATTATAAGACAAGAAGCCGAGATTATCACTTGGTGAGTCACAATAGTAGCTTATTCATCAAAAACCTTGTAAACTCTACAACAAACTACGGCAGTTTTGAAAGAGTGTTCAAAATATACATGTATTTAAAAAAGAATTGAAAAAATATTTAGTTGAAGCTTTTTATAGTGTACAAGAGTTCCTTTCATATCAAAATTAAGCCTCTCCTCACTAATTGATATAGTAATTATGGTAACTAGTGTATAATTGTTAATCTGACTTGTCTTATACTCCTTAACTAGAGTCTCCAGAACGTAATCTACAAAAGAAATCTGAAAAATATACAGAAACAGAATTTATTAATTTCGAATTCCTCAAAGTGCTATTAATTCATACTGAAACTTCTACAATGGCGGATATTGGCGGATGAACGCTACTGTATCGATTTCCATCAGCTATTCAATGCTGTTGTCAATATCCACCATTGCGGAAGTCTTCATTATGAATTAATAACACTTTGAGGAATTCTAAATTATGTTCTAAATATTTGTCAGTTTGTAAAATTGTCAGTTATTTCAAACTGTAAAAAAGATTGATATTAATTAAATTAATATCTTCTTGTTTTACGTATTGTAATGAGTGCATAAATAGCCGCTCTGTAACTGTGGGAAGAAGTTTATCGGATGGCATCCATGGACATAATCAAACTTAAAAAATGGTTCGACATTAATATTCTCAGCATGAACATAAAAAAGACTAAAATCCTGCCTATTTTCCTTCACAAGACCAGAGCCCCTCCGGCACATCTCATTCTTAAGCTTCACACTTGTGGTGAAGAATGGAGTGGGGAATGCAATTGCCAAATCATTGAGTCTGTAAATGAATTTAAGTACTTGGGTATTCTCATTGATAATAGCCTGACATGGGCACCACATATAGTTTACCTGAAAAAGAGGCTTAGAAAATTGATTTACGTATTCTCAAAGCTTCATGGGATTCTTGATATTAAAAATATGAGGACAATTTATTATGCATATGTGCAGTCAATCCTATCTTACGGAATTATTGCCTGGGGGGGAGCTTACGATTCATTAATTAAAGAGCTATCTGTTAGCCAAAAGGCAATAATCAAGGCGGGGTTGGGCCTGGTCAGAACTTATTCATCTAATCGCCTTTTTCTTCTTTTCAAGGTACCAACCATAAAAAAACTTTTCATAAAATCAATTCTAATTTTTGCTTTTAAAAATAAAATTTATTTTAACAATGCTTCTGACCATCCTTATCCCACTAGAGGCTCTCTCCTCCACCACTCAGGGCTAGAGCGCAATTCGCGCGCTGCTTGTGACAGGAATGCATCATATTTAATCCATGTAATTTTGCGAAATGCTCCACCTAGAATAAGCCATCCCGATTTTTAACTTCTCATTACCACATTATAAGAGTACCATACAATCGTGGTTAGGCTCCATCAATGATGATGAGTGTTCAAGTCTCATCAGATCAATTTATCATTAAACATCATTTTCAAGTGTAGTTTTGTGTGAGTGTGTATGTGTGTGTGTGTGTGTGAATGGTTGTGTGCCCCCCTCCTGTGTGCAAGTGTGTGAATGAGTGCGAAAGTAGTTGTTATTTTGCTCTTTAATTTTTTAGCATTTCTATTATTAATTTTTAGTAGTTACATCTACTCAATCAAGTATTAAAACATTTTCAAATTTCAATTCAAATTTTATTCAAACACACACAAAATACAACAGAAAACAAATTTACAATACAACAGTACAATAGTATAATATACAAAACAGAAACACAAATACAAAAACAAATGGCTATATGGTGGGGTGTGCTGAAAAAAAAGAAAGGAGGAGAAATACCTAGCCAACTATGGTTTCCCATGTAATAGGCAGGTAGAGGGCAATAAGAAAGGAGTGAAAGGGAGTGAAAAACGGGGAAAGCAAGGAGGAGAAAGAGAAGATAAGCGAAAAAGGAAGAAAAATAAAAAATGGTAAGCGAGTCCACTGAAACTTGAAAAACACAAAGCTACAGAAAACATGGCATTCAAAGTAAGAGCAGAAATCCTAGGTCTCACATATCGATATAGAAGAAAAAATTACTGTAGGTCCAGTTTTTTATATCAAGTTTTGTTTTTTTACTAATTTTTGAGTTGATGAGGAAGTGGTCCGGGATAAGGTTTATTAATTTAGTACTAATGAATATCAACTGCCTCCTTATACATTCAATATTAGTGTTGTAGGTTAAATATTTGTTAGCAGTGCCCCTTAAATTATAGTTATTACTTATGGAGTTCAAAGTAAGCGGAAATTCGGATTTATATTTTATTATGTATTTAATTACATCTTTTATATACAATTGTCTTATTGTCATTACCTCAAAATCGCGGGAAATATTCACTCCATCCTCCTCCTCCTCTTCAAACTCACACTGCAGTGCTGGTGGTAGTTTGTTCGGAGTGTTATGAGGTGACCGAAGCATCTCAAAATTAATAGATGCCGATCATGTTGATAAATTTAATGTAATTATTATTCTCAAAAAAAAAAAAAAAATTTTTTCTTGGATGAACACAACCTATTGAAGAAAGTCAGTAATGTTTTTCTTTGAATGAATGGTGACCCAGTTTTCACTTTGCTGATGAATAACGAAATCAATTTGCAAATATAGTCTGAATTTCGTACTCAGAATGTTCGATGGAAAATGCTGAGCCGACAGTTTGGCTTCCAAAATAACTATTGTTCCACTTTCAAACACTAAAACTACTCTACACTATGAATTCACTACGTCTGCTCTCTAGGAAGGTCTGATTACGACTGATTTCAGATTGATTTTAGATTACGACTGATTTTAGATTTCCTTCTTCTTTAAATTTTATTTTTTAAATATTACTTTAATTTTAATACAATATTTATATGAACTCAATCTCACCAACAAACCTTGCGGTTCATGTGAGAATTGATTCCTTATCTCATAAAAATGTATTTTATCTTAAGTATATGCTTTGTATCTGTACAATTGTATGCTTTTTGTTTTTGGAATCTAATAAAAAAAAATTCAATTCAAAATTCAATTCAAACCAACTTGTGAGGTACCAGCCAATATGGCCAAGTTTAAAATGAGAGCTACTGTGAAGAAGGGTCAGTATAGTCTAGTGGTTAAAGCGCCCGACCGGCAATTGGGAGGTCCACGGTTGGATTCCCGGTGATGACTGATACTTTTTTAAAGTAGCGTTCATCGATTTCCATCAGCTATTCAATGCTGTTGTCACTATCCGCCATTGTGGAAGTCATCAGTATAAATTAATATCACTTTGAGGAATTCGAAATTAATAACTTCTATTTCTATATTAAACCAAATTTTTCTCATTTCAATGATAGCTGTTAGCACTCTTGTGACTACAGTATTTTCAATTTTGTCATGTACTAATAAGATTGTCTTTTTGTTTGTTAATTAGTATCCTTTTTTTGCATTGTAAATAAAGTTTTTTTCCTAAAACTGCTCGTAAAGTAGTTCTTTATGTACTGAAAACTAATTGTAAAATACCTCTTTACTGCTCAGCAAGCGGTAAAGTACTTTACGCTCGCCAGCTGTTTTATTTACGCTTCTATTTTGATTTTGATGCCTTCTCATTGGTGGATCACGGAATCCGTGAAATTCACATAACCTCAACAATGGAGAACGCTAACCAAATCCGCGCACGGTCGGTGATGTTACAAACTACAAGCTTTTATTGTGTTGTAATCCAGAACTTCAGTTGTAGGAAAAATATTGTATGTAATTCGCGCGTGAAGCTTCTTTATTGCTCTCGCAAAATTACTGCGCTCCGCTGTGCGTCGCGCAGTGAATGTTTGTGCTCGAGCAATAAAGTCGCGCTTCACGCTCTTAATACATAAATTACTATTTCCTACAACTGCTCGTAAAGTAGTTCTTTACGTACTGAAAACTAATTGTAAAATACCTCTTTACTGCTCAGCAAGCGGTAAAGTACTTTACGCTCGCCAGCTGTTTTCTTTACGCTTCTGTTTTGATTTTGGTGCCTTCTCATTGGTGGATCACAGAATCCGTGAAATTGACATAACTTCAACAATGGCGAACGCTAACCAAATCCGCGCACGGTCTCTGATGTTACAAACTACAAGCTTTTATTGTGTTGGAATCCAGAACTTCAGTTGTAGGAAAAATATTGTATGTAATTCGCGCGTGAAGCTTCTTTATTGCTCTCGCAAAATTACTGCGCTCCGCTGTGCGTCGCGCAGTGAATGTTTTGGCTCGAGCAATAAAGTCGCGCTTCACGCTCTTAATACATAAATAACTATTATGTGGAGGGGGCTTTTATGCCTCAACTTCGCCCACAACACTTTTATTTCTTGTAAAGTGCACAAATAAAAAGCCATTTATCAATCTATCTATCTACTGTTCTTCGTGTTTCTCTTTCTCCTACTATTATTCTTCCTTCTTTTTCACCTATTGTTTTGACTTCACCTTCCATACTTTCTCACTAACTTTCCGCAAAACAGTTAATTACTTTATTTTCCGTTACTTCCTAACCACCATAACTACTATATTTAATAAATATTTGAAAAATATACTGACCGGTGCAACAGCGACGGTTTCGACGTTGGTAACGGTGGTCGGACATCCGAACAAGCCGACGTCGGCGGGAAATGGCGGCTTGAGACGTGGCTTGCCCTGTTTGCCTTCGATCGACTCAATCAGCGCCGTCTCCTCGCCGCAAATGTAGGCGCCGGCGCCGCGGTGCATGTAGACGTCGAAATCGAAGCCGGTGCCGCACGCGTTCTTGCCAATCAGACCGGCCTGGTACGCCTGAAAAAAAAATCAACAAAATATTATCATAAGAGTTTCAATTCTATTTTTGATCAACAACAAAGAAGTAGAAATAGTGACGGAAATAAATTCTAAATAAAGTAGGGAAGAATAAGTAACTATATACTAGGAATAGAAAATAAGTAAATGAGAGAAAGATAAATTAAACCACAGAGTACAATAAAATCATAACGAATTTGAACCAGTTTTTCAATTATGTAATAGAATTTGGCTCAACAAACAACACGCCAGAACAAGCACGGTGATTTTCACTTATAAGGGTATGATATGTATAGTCAGCATTCAATTATTTTTGAAAAAATTATAGTCAGCAATTAGTATTTTCAACATAATTTTATATTCCCTATATCTTAGGGAAGTGATGGACGAGTGCCGTAGCAGGTATCTGTTCAATCAGGAGATAAGCTACGAACTCCTCTTTAGAAGGGTGACCGATTAGATTGGCAGGCAAAAAAAGACTCTGTTCTCTGCTGTAAAATCACTTCCCGGTAGTTCGGAACCCACCAAAAACTGTAGTCCAGCTCATCAATCACCATCATCCACCATTACCCACGCACAAGTCTCATACCTATGTGGGCTCCATCCGCCGAAAAAATACTATTGTAATGTAGAAAAAATTGACTTGCTTAGCGAAAATAACATTGGGAAACGCGGACGTGTTTCAAACTATGTGTTGATCATCATCGGCACTTGGGCACTGACACTTAATTTTAAAAAAATGTCATCGCTCTTTGTAAGGGTGACCGATTAGATTGGCCAGCAAAAAAAAACTCTGTTCTCTGCTGTAAAATCACTTCCGGGTGGTTCGGAACCCACCTAAAACTGTAGGTCCAACTCATCAATCACCATCATCCAATTCATTACCCAAGCACAGGTCTCAGACCTCTGTGGGCTTCATCCACCGAAAGAAAGAAAGAATATTAATACTTTATCTAAAACGTAATCCAAACAGACGCGCTCCCATCACCTGCATCTCGGTTTTAACAAATCAGGAATTGAGTTGCTGATGCTTCACTTTTTATCTCCATTAGATAAGATAAGATTTATTGCCATAGAACATTAACAAGTTTTTGACAGCGTCACATGGTAACTTACAAAAGTCATTCTTAGCATAAAACTTTCCCTGTCTATACAATTTACCGTTAATAGTAAAGTAGTCACTAACTTGATAAATAGCTGCACTTATAAATATGTCCTCTAGTCTAGTTTTTAATGAGTTGATTGGCAGTGCCCTAATTGTAAGATTATATAATTTGACTGCCATGTACTACCATGCTTTTGGGAGGAGCTGCGTATATACCATACCTATGAACACTAACTTCTTCCATTTCTGGAATTAAGATTATGGTCGTCATTATAATTATTTTTTAAATAAGTTCCACTTTTTTGGGCGAATAGTTTACACAACCTTTTTTTAAAGGATGAAGCCCACATATGTCTGAGACCTCTGCGTGGGTAATGAGTTGGATGATTGTGATTGATGAGCTGGACCTACCGTTTTAGGTGGGTTCCGAACCACCGAGAAGTGATTTTACAGCAGAGAACAAAGTTTATTTTGCTGGCCAATCTAATCGGTCACTAAAGGGAGGGCCAGAGAGGGCCTACTAAAAACAATAAAAAGGGCAATTTTTTTAGTTTTCGAAATCCGTTCTTAGTAGGCGTCTAGATCGTCGACTGAATATGTGTACAGATTTTTTTTGCGAGTGGTTTTCGAGAAACGGTGATGAGTGAGTGGTATTTGGCTTTTATAATACATACTAGAGATGTGACCAGAATGAGCGAGTCGTTCAAAGTAACTGACTCTTTAAAATGAACTACGAACTAGTTCGGAACCCACCTAAAACTGTAGGTCCAACTCATCAATCACCATCATCCAACTCATTACCCACGCACAGGTCTCAGACCTATGTGGGCTTCATCCTCAAAAAAAAAAAAAAAATGTAGAAAGTAGTTCGTTTTTTGAGCTGCGTTTGTGTTTTAATCTTGTGAGCGCTCTTTGAATTGAATTAGCAGAGCAGTGCAGCAGCCTGCTGGACAAGAGTACTCACCTCCCCACTCCACGAGCATTTCGAACTGTGAAGTGAACTAACTACAACAACAGCTTGCTCACTCACTAACCTCTCTCAGCTCCATAACCTGTCTGACTACTTCTGAAAAATAGAATACGCTCTGTGCTCTGGAATATTAAACTGATGACTCAGATTCTGAGAATTATTCATATTGAGTCGCCAGACATACGACAAGGCTGTTTATTGTTGTGTGTGTATGGGTGCTTAGTGACCGCTGAGCGTCTGAACAAGCTATGGTACAAATGAGCACGTAGTAAATGTAGTAATGAGCACGAGAATTGCTGATGACTCATTTTTAAACTAGTTGAAATGAACGACTCACTTATAAGAGTGAGAGCGATTGAACGACTCATTGAGAAGAGTCATCATTGCCAAGCCTAATACATACAGATATTGGAAACATTTTTCAACTTTTTCTAAAATAGGAACAGGTACATACCTCGCTAATGGCGACCTGCATGTTGGATGCCTCGTTGTAGAACTCGCCTCTGATGTAGATGTAGGCGGCCTGGGCACCCATGGCGCGGCCCGCAATCAAACAGCCCTCGACCAGCTTGTGCGGGTCGTGACGCATGATCTCGCGGTCCTTGCACGTGCCCGGCTCGCCCTCGTCCGCATTCACGCACAAATACTTCGGCCTGACACAACAACAGCATGAAGTAAATTATTTGATATCACAAAGCAATAATATTTTACAAATTTTAAATTGATAATTCAATACTTTTATAGTGAATGTGAATATTTACTTTATGGATGTGATGGCCATTTCAATATAAGATTAATAGAAAGTATTTTGATGATGTGAGTAGTGGTAATGATGTTAATTGATTGGTTTAATGTGAATACTTAATTTATGAATGTGATGGCAATTTCAATATAAGATCAATAGAAAATATTTTGATGATGTGAATATTGTTAATGATGTTAATTGATGTGAATATTTTGGTAATGTGAATACTTACTTTGTAATTCATTAGAGAATATTTTGATAAATGGTAATATATTATTATTGTTTATTATCGGGATCCAATTTTACAGTAACTAATGGGCCGAGGCTAACGTTTAGGTCAATGTGCCGAGAATTAGTTGTTCCTCTTTTTTGTTTGGCGGTCATTCTCTGTGCTTGTCCTTCTTCGGTCCATGCTAGTCAGGTGACTACGCGTTGCTCTTTTATTTTTATATTTCCTTCTTCTTTTTTCATTTTTTATCTCTTCTCATTTTCTCTTCGGCTATTCTATTCTCATTTCTATAGTACGTCAAGTATGTAGTTTTTATTTTTTTAAATACATACACACTATTATCCCGCACAGGCTGTTCTGACCATGTGTCTTCATTTAATTTTATTATTTACTAGAATTGAAATAAACGAATTTGAACCGGAATTGACTTTGAATTTCATTGTAGCAGTGCTTCAGCCGTATCTGAGTAAGCACTATAACAGTGTGAAATGGTGCTCACATACAGAAAAAGTAAATGTTAGCATTCACTACGGAAGCATTGTACTGTATTATCAACTTATAGTTTAAATTTACACAGTGAAAAAGGAATTTCCAAAAAAATACTAACATAATACTCTTTTTTCAATCATTGATGCAGTATGGTACAGTTGTATGGGGTAGGGCATACGAAGTTCACATTGGTTGAGTTCCTGGGAGCCTTACCGGTAACCGGTAAATGTTACCGGTGGAATCTGATTGGTATATTCAAATTTTTCAATGTCTACAAATTTGAATATAGCACTCAGACGTTAGCGGTAACATTTACCGGTTACTGGTAAGGCTCCCATGAACTCAACCATTGTTAATCTATCAAGAACCCGATAGGGCCCTATTGATAAATTCAATCTCGCTATTGCCATTGATATTGTCCGTGTGGGCAATATCTTTTGAAAGCAAGCAACTCTTGGTATATAGCTTCCTCTTAGTTCGTGTACAATCCCTGTAAATTTTGGACTTTGATGGTCAAATATGAAAATGATTATGATGATAATAGCCAATAATCTTGAATTCTAAATCTTTTATCTTGAAAATCGTGAAACAAAGCAACTTACCTGCCGTCTGATGGTTTGTTCATGAAACTCCATTTCAACCCGGAAGGAAATCCGGCGCCGCCACGCCCTCTGAGACCGGATGCTTTGACCTCATCTGAAAGCATCAATGAAATTTCAAGTAAGTGAATGAGTTATAGATTAACGAGGAGATATGGGTCGCACTCAAACCATGGTATAAATCATAGTAAAAGCCATGGAGGTATGAAAAAGGAAAGGGAGCATAAAGACAGAAAACTACAGACGACGTCATCTTATGCGGCAATTGGTATAGTAAATGTACTCACTGATGATAAAGTCGGCGCCTTTCAGGACAATTTCTTTTGTCTTGTACCAATCACCGCGCTTCAGAGCGCCTTTCAATCGCCAATCATGGCGGCCATACAGATTTGTGAAGATGCGATCGCTGTCGCACAGCGGCCCGTATTTCGTCTGCAAATGATAAACAAATTGGTTAATCAGAGAATAAAACACAAGACACAACTTACTGACTCATTCATCGCCGTTTTTCAGGAACACGCGCACAAAACGTTGAACACACATGTCCAGTTGAAGTCCTGACACAAGCTACGAAAAGGATTCTAATATTTGCCAAAAATACGCCCAAAATTATTACTTACGACATATTACTTACCCGGCGGTTCAGAACTCACTTAAAATTAAGTTTTGTAAAATGAATAAATAATTTTTTTTTTTTTAATTTCTATTTATTCATTTACAAACTTTCAATGGAAGCAACAGCTGTATTAATACCCAATTATGAATCGTTATCACAGTAACTTAAAAAAATAATTATACATCAAATGAAAAAGAAAAAAATGAAATAATATTAAAAAATTGCTTAGTCAGTATTATAAAGTATACTATTATACTTGATTTGTTTCTCTTAAACAAACATAGTACGTAATTCTTGTGAATGATAACTTAATTCATATGAATAAAAGCTCAACCAGATAAATCTGAAAGCCCGAGGGCTGTGAATCTAATTCCAATTGCATATGATGGAGAAGCTCATTTTAAAAATCATATGTTCCTATAGGAAAAGGCCTAATAGTCTTACTTTTTTCCTACTAAATATCCTTTAAATGCAGGCCAATTTCGAAAATCCTTACACGCTGGGCATTCCTTACAGGAAGATTCATGCAAAGTTTCATTATTATTATTATTAGCGTATGGTGCCGCAGTGGTTTAGGGCACCACCTATTATCAAAATTGATAGTGGTAATAGACTCCAGAATACGGACTAGTCAATTAGTAAAAACCACAGTGATAAAGAAGACAAAATATAAGCCAGCCCAAGAAAGATGATAAATACTCTTTATTCTCTCCAGCCATGGTTTGGCCTCCTCATCTGCCAAATTTTCATTGAATTTGGTCCACGCGTTCAGCCGTAAATGCATTACTAACAGATTAATACAAAGTGGTCGTATCGAAACATAGACCTCACTTCGCTCGGTCAATTATTGCCCCGTTAAGAGATTTGATAAATTTGCAATACTGTAAAGGAACAAAAAATTGAATTTTACATATTTAAATAAAACAGCGCTATCAAGTCATAGGCCTACTGAAGAACGGGAAAAAGAAAAATATTTAGGAAAATAAATTCACATTTAACGAAACGAAAGCTTCTTTCTAGTTTCACATTTAGATCAAGACTATAGAAAAAGAAAGAATCATGCACGACACATTCTAATACAGATTTGAATCGTGTCAAAGAAAAGTAGAATGGAACATGCGCAATAAGATAGGAACTGAAATGGTCAGTTGTGCAATTAGAAAACCGGTTATAGTAGCTAATGTAATTGTCAGCTATTCCATTCATTGCACGCCAAGAACTGATAATTACAATCTTCTATGCTAGTGGTATGGGAAAACAAGCTTTGTGTTCATTGCTATATTCAATGAAATTGATCTTAAGAATATAAGTGCAAATTTCCAGCAAGTCACAACTTATAACATAAAAATGACAATGAAACCAGCTTTTCATTACAAGAGCCACAATAGTCAGTTCAAGCCCACTTATTAATTGCTATTTTTCATTATTTCAATAGTTTTCAAATGATAGATTGTCATTTGAAGAACAAAATCGGTTAAAAATATCAAAATACTGATCGTTGACCAGGCCTTCCTGGATGGATCGCACCAATTTACATGAAACATTACGCTTTCTTTGTTGCGTCGAAGATGATATTGTGGAAGATATCCATAATGAATAATAAGACGAAGTTGTTGCAGCCACATTTATTGAAAACCGTGAGGTATTAAATTCGGTTGTTACACCATTATCAATCTCAATAAATCTTGAGTCTTATTAGTCATGAAACATTATGGTCAAAGTTGGACCATGGACTTAAAAACATTAAATCATGATGGAACGTTGTCACAGTCCATCATGATCGATAATTGAGAAATCGTGAATACTATAATAGCTCCTTTCAATTAGCCACTGCGATAAGGAAACCTTGGAAGCATTCACTGGACGCTCTCTCACAGAAGGTGACAAATTCTTCATTTCTTCAAATTACAAATGAAAAACTGCCAAATTAGTGAAGACTATTGTATAAACTTTTATCAGTTCATTGTGATAGTCTTTTGCAATTATTGAAACTGTTTCAATTAGCCTACACAAGAAAAGGGGTTTGGATTTCAAGAACAGAAAATGTATTGGAATTAGTGAAGATTGTGGACCATTACTCAAATATTCTTTTATTGAAGATCTAAATTATAAATGGCTCAAAAGTAATAAAAGTGTAAAATTATTATTGTAGGCTATGCGTAAAGTCGATTTAACTGATATTGGCTCTTCAGACATCAACTGTTTATGTTCTAAAGAGCGCACTACGCAAACGAGGATTGAGATGCTGCATTAGTAATAGGTACCATAGACAATTTTGTGGAAGATTGTACTCAATGTACTTACTTTTGTCGGAGCAGCATCTGCATTATTTCTAACTTGAACTGCACTTAGAACAGGACCTGGAAGATACAAACAAGAGATTACAAAAACAGCCAATCAAAAGATCAAAACGTGAGAGAAATTGTGGTTGTATTGCAGCTATTAGATATAAATAGGGTAATTGTGCCGCAGATGTTAGCAAATAAAAAATCACTTGAAACTTCACCAAATTGTAGTATTATGTCTCCTGATCACAATTATCAAGTTTTTAAGTGTCGGTCTCAATTAAATAATTAATTATTCAATATTGAAAACCTACCTTTCGAACAGAGCCCCAAAATGACTATCTTCAGCAATTAACTTTAATTGAGTGTTTAGAATGCATGAATCTTTGCAACACAATAATTTGCATTTTGATTTATTAATTATTTACTCATGCAATTTATCTACTTAATAAAGGCATTTTCAATTTGTTCCAAAATCTCATCACTTGATGCATCGCACATAATTATACATAACCTGTAGCCAGCTAGCCACAGCCTGGGTTTTAGGCTTTTGGGCCACGACCTTTTAAATCTACACATGTGCGAACATTTCGCGCATGCGCAGAAGCGTAGTCTGCGTGAATGGAACGAAGTGGAATGGGACTGCATAACCAAACCTTTCCTAACCTGGCTAGATGTGACTGAACCACCTTTAAAATACTTTTAAATATTTACAGAGGTGGTACAGTCAAATCTAGCCAGGTTAGGAAAGGTTTGGTTATGCAGTTCCATTCCAGTTTCCATTGATGTTCTGATGTAGATGGCACTGATATAATTATGGCACTCCAATGCTCTAACTATCTGTTCGTCTATGATGTACTGAGGTACTTCATAGGTACTATAGTACTTAAGGTACTACAAAGGCTTTTCAGAGCCGTATTTATGTTCAAAAGGTGAGTTTTTAATATTGAATAATTAATTATTTAATTGAGACCGACACTTAAAAACTTGATAATTGTGATCAGGAGACATAATACTACAATTTGGTGAAGGTTTCAAGTGATTTTTTATTTGCTAACATCTGCGGCACAATTACCATAAATGGTTATTACTAGTTACTTTGATTTCTTGGAAGTAAGTAAATTTAAGATTGTGTTGAGTTAATTCATGCATTCACGAGAATGTAGGTTCAAAAAAATCAACCGGATCAAGTAAATTTAAATTCTAGTAATTTCCTTTACCATGAATAGTACAATAATAATAATTAATAGCAGCTGTGACATTGAGAACAGGTTAGAATGACGCATACCTTAGTTACATAAAAACTGGTGTTCGAAACCGGGGTGGATAATTATTATCAAGTTTTTAAAAATGACCTCAAACTCTGAATAACTGAATGCAATGCACAAACAGAAAATTAAAAGTAATCTTAAAATTATTTACTATTGAAGTAGCCTATCTTTCAAGTACTGGTACGTCCGTATCCATCCGTCGTATCATCAACAGAAACCGCGAGAGGTCAAACAAATTTTACAGTAGAAAACAACACGACAATACTTAGCCAAATAATTTCTAGGAATGTGGAAGGTAAGAGATTGAAGTAAGTTTAAAAGTCACCCCTTATTGATTTAATACTTACATAAATTAACTTTTTGAAGATTACTAATTCTACACAACGAAAGGGCACTCGCCATGTTTCGTTCCTAAAACAAAACTATTTGAATCAGCTGATTCTAATGGTCGTCTGTGGAATCGAAGATGCCAACGGAACAATACAACAAACATTATTATTCAAATTGCACGATATAATCTTGGTTATGTCTCTAATAGATCAAATAAATTTTTTTAATATATTTTTTTAATTTCATTATATATAATAAGCCTGCAAAAAATAAACACGTTTGTTATAGCCTAAAAAAATTGATAGTTCACCATCGAGTCAAACAGTCGATGTCGTTTTGTATATATCGACAAGCGACATCGTAGTTCAAACAAAAGACAAAACATTATCATAACCTAAAAATGATAAAGAGTGTTATATTACGTCGTATCGTATCTTCTATCTTATTTCCTTTAAAAAGTGAACTGGTGATATTATTTCTAAAAGACTTTTCGATGTCAACGTGTCGAGATATCACAATCTCTTGTGCAAAAATGAAAATCAGTATCCAAAGATCATTAAATTGAGTTAATGACTGTGCTATTGTAAATGAAAACTATTATTTTCAGTTTTATATTAGTATTCGGGAATCTCAAAGTTGAAAATAACACCTTACAAACTGTGCGCATTAATAAAATGGCAACCGTTCTTCCTACAATTTCAAAATTAACATCACGTGTGATACGTGTGCTAGGATGCAATCCTGGCCCAATGACTTTACAAGGCACAAATTCTTATATTGTAGGAACAGGAAAAAGGTTATCTATGTCACTCATTAGACTAAGTTGATATCAATCGAATTTTTAGAATAATAATTATTGTGACCTACCTGGCTCAGGTGTGGTGTCAGAGTTTTCCAGGTCGCACCTGAATTTAACGACTGTTTATAGGCAGCCGGGACCATCTTGACTGAACGTCCCCTCCGAAACACGGGAGTGGCCTTGGAAAAAACGTCTGGTCTGAACTGGGATCGAACCCGGGACCTTAGGGTTAGACACCAGCATTTATCTCACTCGGCTACAGCCATTCCATTTTAGAATGAATTTGTCCTTTCTAAATGTTTTGACCTCTAGGGACTTGATGGTCTTTTGGGTGTTGGCACCCTGGAGCCGCGATACTGGAGTCTAGAGCATAGCTGCAAAATCAAACACATGCTGTTGAATGCGTCTAGCCATAGTGGAGCTGTACTTCAAAGAAACTGTGGACTCTAGTATCACACTTGGCTCTAGGCTATAGTATCGACGCTCCACTGTGCAAGCATCATTATTGGTATTAAATTCTCAATCACTCAAGATGATATTGTGAAAATACTTTATCATTGGTGTATGATTTATGGTATTTCTAAATTCATAATTTGTTTACAGAAAATCCGGCCTTTTCTTCCAGTAAATCTCTTATGTTACATCTGGTGATTTGTGGGATCCCAATCTGTAATCTTATTTTCTACACTTCAAAAGTGTTGTTACAGCTCATTTGCTCATTTCAAACCAATACAATATGTTTTAAAGTAACATACTGAATAAGTTACTGTGTGAAATAATTTTTCTGAACTATTGCTTAGATCTTCAACTATTCATTAAAAACCTGTCAGTCAAGTTATAACTAGTTAAAGCTAGTTTTTGAAAATAAAACTTGCAACTATTGAATTGTGGAATAATATGCAACTTAATTTTGAATTTCCTTTTAACGCTACCAGCAAACTGAAGACCTCCGCAATGGCAGACATCAGCAACAGCTCATTGAAAGTGCTGAATGCTAGTATACAAACATTTTTAGTCAGCGTCGGAAATTGAACCACGGACCTCCGGATTGTTAGCAATGATTGCAGGCATAGACAACTGACCAGCAGTTAGGAGGTCTCCAGTACGATTCTTGTCAATAAAAGGAAATTCAAAATTAATTGTATATAGTTTTTCCTTCACATACGGTACTTCATATGGGTACAATTAATATCTTAGCATATTTCTATAAATTGTATAGTTTATTTGTTCAATTTATGTAATTTGAGCACATCATTCTAATTCAATGGTTATTATTTTTTATTAATCTTTCACTACATTCCGCTTTTAAAAATCAACTAGGGCATTAGTTTTTCATTTATTGCATTAATTTATCATTAAAACAGTGTTTCCTTTTTAAGGAGAATACTTATTGATACAAGTGAGCCAGAGATTCCCGAATACACTGATACGTTGACAGGAGTTCTAAAAAATGAAAATGTCCAGCTGGAACACATTATTTTGACACACTGGCACAACGATCATATTGGGGCTGTACCTAGTTTGTTGGAGAAGATAAGTCCTGGTAATTATGATAATATTTATGATTTTTTATTTAATTCCATAATCGAGTAATGAGGAGCCGTAAATGACTTCTGGCATGGCAACGCCAAGTCTGCAGAGAGGTCGTAAATTAACGACACCCATCCAAGCTCAGTCATGGGAGCTCGTGACTGATCATATCGGTTGTCCAGTAAGCAAATGTTAAATTTATTGATGTAATCAAAAAATTATTCTTGAAATTATTAGCTTATTACTTCTTATTACTTCTTATTACTTATAACTAATTATTAACTTCAATTTCAGAATGCAAGGTCTGGAAATTCCCAAGAACCGACACTGCTGTTGAGGAAATCAAATTCATTCCTTTGGAAAATGGCCAAGTTTTCCAGGTTGAAGGAGCCACATTGTCGTGAGTACTGTGCATTTCCAAAATTTTACGTTTCAAATTATGCTATAGATTTTAAAAAATGAATTTTTTCATGATTTTAATTATTAAAAAAGATTTTTTAATTATTTCATATCAATTGATTCTATTTGATATGACCTTCTTATGAGGAAAGAGTTTGTATGTGGAGTTTTCATCTCTTCTAGATGTTTATTCTTGTCATTTACCCTCAGTTTTCTCTTGAATGTGGCTTTATTGTTTGTATCTGTTTTGTTCTAGTTACTATTTTGTATTTTCTCTATTTTTAATCTTTTCTTCGATTGTTTTTTGTTGCATTGTGATTGCCTTTTCATGTGGTTCAAATAACCACATTATTATTTGTACATTATATTATTGTTTATATATTATTGTGTCTCTTCTTGCGTTTATATTGTGCGAAAATGCTTGTTTACCTTCTGAAAATTACTAATTTGATAATTTCTTCTGTTTTAGACTTTTCAATTTAAAATTAAAAAAGGATGAATTTGTCAATTCCACAGCACTCGTGGAATTACTAGTAATATTTTCAACGGTACTGACGGAATAAATTATGAATTACCGATTGAGATAATATTCAAGTACTGTTACAAAAATGATAAGTAAAGCCACGAAACCGGTCCAATTCTCTTGATAAAAACGTGGAATTGACAAATTCAATTTCATTCTGGAGCTCCACTGCATTAATCAAAAGTACTTTGCAATTCCTACATTTAGCGTATGACTTCAAGTCACATACAAAATACTTGTATGAGTATACGAAATACTTGTGTAAGTATGAGACATCAAGAGGCCATCGTCTGCATTGGCTCGATGTAATTTTGTTAACTAGATGAATAATCCCTTTCCTGTAATTATCAATGTTTTCATACTATTACTGTTCAGAATTTAAGAAATCTGACATGTTTAAAAAGCAAAGTTTTGAATTTCCAGAGTGATTCACACACCAGGCCATACGACAGATCATGTTGCTTTGTCTCTACAAGAGGAGAATGCGCTGTTCAGCGGAGATTGTATCCTAGGCGAGGGCACAACTGTGTTCGAAGACCTTTTCGAATACATGAGATCGCTTGAAACCTTACGAAACTTGAAGCCATCTTGTATTTACCCAGGGCATGGTCCGCTAGTTGAGGTGAGCTTTTATAACATCAAAGTACTTTGATTAGTAGAATCTTTGTAGACTCGATAAAGGGTCACTGGATAGGTGGCGGACGATGACAAAGTGGACATGCATCGGAAGAAGCAACATGATGATGACAAAGTGGACCCACTCCGGAAGAAGGCGGAAGATGATGACTAAGTGAGCTCACAACGGAAGAAGTGCAGAGGTGATGACAAAATAAGCCCCAAACGGAAGGTGGCATTACCATTGAAAAAGGAAAAGAAGAAAGGAAGCTTGAAGAAAATGGTGTGCAGTGTTAAAGTAAAGAAGAAGAAGAAGACAACGTGGACAAAGAAGACATTGTTTATAAAAATCTTCAAAGACTTTAATATCCACGATAAGGCTGAGTCTACTTAGATGATTATTTATTAGACTTTAGTAGATTATTAGATGATTTACTAAGATGAAAGTACTGTAGATGTAAGTGTACTGAAATTTAATATGAAAATATTATTGGAATACAGTGAATGTTAATCAGGCTTCATTGTAGGGTTAGGTTTGATATAGGAGCAATCTAGTATATAACGGTTATTTGAGTTTAATACCATATAATACTCTAGTACATCACGTACATCATTATAATTTGTTATTATAAATTGTCAAATATTCAGATTCGAACAAAGCATACTCCCACTCTACGCCAAGGGAAGTGAAAGCCGTGAGCCGTAGCAGGTATCTGTTCAATCAGATAGAGATAAGCTGCGTTCTCGTAGGTCCTGTTCGTAACGGTGACCGATTAGATTGGCTAGCAAAAAAAAACATCGTTCCCTGCTGTAAAATCACTTCCTGTTGGTTCGGAACCCACCTAAAACTGTAGGTCCAACTCATCAATAACCATCATCCAACTCATTACCCACGCAGAAGTCTCAGACCTATGTGGGCTTCATCCTCAAAAAAAAATAAGCCTCAGACGCGAAAATCGTGCAAATAAATAATATCAGTTGTTAAAAGAAAGTATTTCACTCAAATATTTGTAATACAAGATAACGAACAGCACATTCAAATATGAAATCGATTGAAGGAATTTAAATTTGAAATTTCATTTGTTTTAATTTTTTTGCAACTATTGTGAAGCTGAACCTTGGTTAATCCGCTCGTGGTTTTTAATTATTTTTTCATAGCAATTACTTATATCTATTGGAGACGACGGTTGAGTTCATGGGAACCTATTTACCGGTAAATGTTACCGGTGGCATCTGATTGTTCTATGTGAATTTTTCAACGTATATAAATTTGAATAAACCAATTGGATCCCACCGATAACATTTACCGGTTACCGGTAAAGCTCCCAGGAACTCAACTATTGATACAACGTTATAAACATTTGTTATAAATGTGGACGAGTATAATGAATGTGCTCTTTTAAGGATTTTTTAAAATAATTATTTAAAATTGAAGTCGATCAGACTGAAGCAAAGTCATCGTTATTCTTTTTTTGTCTGCTTGGTGTAAAAGTCATCGTTTTTTGTCTGCTTGGTGAGAAATTTATAGCCTATTTGGTGTAAAAGGTTTATTGTATTTATTTGAAATTTGTTTCGAATATTTTTTTCAGGAACCATCATCCGTTATAGAATACTACATCAAACATAGAAATGAGAGAGAAAATGAAATAATTAATTTTTTGAAAGAAGAGAACAGAATTATAACAGAAATGGACGTGGTCAAAGTTCTGTACAAGGTAAGCTATATTTAGACTTTTTATTTATGAACTGGCGGCTCTGGTAGCGCAGTTAGTTGAAGCGCTTGTCTGTGATAAGATAAGGCTCTGGCTGGTTTCGTTTCCTGCAACCTTGGGTTAGAATCTCATTCAGTCATGGATGTTTCTCATCATTCACCCACGCACAAGTCTCCAGACTCATGTGGGCTTCATCCGCAATAAAAATGATGGATTGATCAGCTAAGATCGTCAATTGAAAGTAATGAAAATAACATAACTATTAGACAAATTATTTTAAAATTGTTAACTTTTCAAATTTTGATCGATTTATAGATACTCAATAGTATTGGCGGTTATTCTACTCAAGTTAATTTCATCTTTATGTTTATTACGTCTTTGTTTCTCGTAAACTATTGAGTTTACAGTTGTGGACCGTGTTTAATTGATTTTTCATATGCTGTAATGCCATCAAGTAAATGACCGTTCAAAGTGATAGCCGAGTGCCGTAGCAGGTATCTGTTCAATCAGAGATAAGCTACGAAACTCCTGGGCGCTATTTGAAAGGGTGACTGATTGGATTGGCCAGAAAAAAGACTATTTTCTCTGCTACGAGAAAATCACTTCCTGGTGGTTCGGAATCCACCTAATACTGTAGGTTCAGCTCATCAATCATTACCCACGCACAGATCTCAGACCTATGTGGGCTTCATTCTCCGAAGAAAGAGAGACACTTATAGCGATAAAGCGCTATCTTAGAACTACCTAGGCTCTACTTAGAGCCTAGAGTCTAGAATCTATAGATTCATGCTAGAGTGTAGAAATAATCTAGATCGCGGTACTCTACGAGAGACTACGTAGATATTGATTGAGTTCATGGGAGCCGCACCACTTACCGTTGCACCAAAAACTAAGGCGTCTGATTGGTCTACTCAAATTCATGAATTTCTACTAATTTGAATAGACCAATCAGACGCCTTTATCAGAAACTAAGGCGTCTGATTGGTCTACTCAAATTCATGAATTTCTACTAATTTGAATAGACCAATCAGACGCCTTTATCAGAAACTAAGGCGTCTGATTGGTCTACTCAAATTCATGAATTTCTACTAATTTGAATAGACCAATCAGACGCCTTTATCAGAAACTAAGGCGTCTGATTGGTCTACTCAAATTCATGAATTTCTACTAATTTGAATAGACCAATCA
Organism: Conomelus anceps; assembly: GCA_948455865.1. Lineage (NCBI taxonomy): Eukaryota > Metazoa > Arthropoda > Insecta > Hemiptera > Delphacidae > Conomelus > Conomelus anceps. The sequence continues at coordinate 88,081,225 of OX418218.1, read as the reverse complement.
GACGCCTTTATCAGAAACTAAGGCGTCTGATTGGTCTACTCAAATTCATGAATTTCTACTAATTTGAATAGACCAATCAGACGCCTTTATCAGAAACTAAGGCGTCTGATTGGTCTACTCAAATTCATGAATTTCTACTAATTTGAATAGACCAATCAGACGCCTTAGTTTCCAGTGCACTGGTAACTGGTAAGTCTCCCATGAACTCAACCATTGATACAAAATAACTAAGGGTGCTTACACAGTGCAGCATCCAATACTCGAGGATTCGTTTTTTCGGAAGATATGTCTGAGACCTGTGCGTGGGTAATGAATTGGATGATGGTGATTGATGAGTTGAACCTATAGTTTTAGGTGGGTTCCGAACCACAGGGAAGTGACTTTAACATCTCAAACGCTATCTAATCACCATCATATTCTCGTTACTTATGGAGACTACGTTTGTGGAGTAGATTTGGACCAGTCCTATGTGCCAATAATGTTGGCAGAGTACCAAATTGGTAGTAGCCTATATGAATGTAGTTTCGATATTTTGTTGTATAGTATTGTTTTTTATGAAAACATGGATTATAAGTTTGTTATTTTGACTTTTTGACTGTTGTTAACTTGTTGCTGTATTGTTGTTTTCACTTTGCCCATAACACTGTATTTTTTCATGGCAATAAAATTCTTTTTATTTATTTATCACCATCGCAAAATCAAACACATGCAGTGGAATGATGGCATTCATGCTGCTCCAATGTGTCATACACCATTTCACAGCATATGTTTAATTTTGCTCAGGTGATTATCGTCAAGTATTGGTTTCACTGTGAAAGCTCTCTTATCAGCTTTGAAAATTGCATGATATTCCCCATCTCAAATCGATGTAATGTTTTTGGAACAAGTTTAATGTTGAAGTGAACAAATTAATTAATAACAAATATTTTTTCCTGAAACTGCTCGTAAAGTCGTTCTTTACGTACTGAAAACTAATTGTAAAATACCTCTTTACTGCTCAGCAAGCGGTAAAGTACTTTACGCTCGCCAGCTGTTTTCTTTACGCTTCTGTTTTGATTTTGATGTCTTCTCATTGGTGGATCACGGAATTCGTGAAATTCACATAACCTCAAAAATGGCGCACGCTAACCAAATCGCACGGTCTGTGATGTTACAAACTACAAACTTTTATTGTGTTGGAATCCAGAACTGCAGTTTTAGGAAAAATATTGTATGCAATTCGTGCGTGAAGCTTCTTTATCGCTCTCGCAAAATTACTGCGCTCCGCTATGCGTCGCGCAGTAAATGTTTTGGCTCGAGCGATAAAGTCGCGCTTCACGCTCTTAATACATAAATAACTATTTTCTAATTCTTTGCAATTAATGTTACAGGGATATCCCGAAAGACTACAGAAGCCGGCACTCTACGCTGTACGAAAGCATTTAGAAAAGTTAAAGAAAGATGGTAAAGCTATTGAACACAGCGATGGCTGGAGTTTAAAAGAAAGAAGTAAAGTGTGAAAAATATAAATTAGTAAAAGAAATAAGTAGTGTGAAACATACAAATCAGTAAAATAAATAAAGTGTGAAACGTACAAATTAGTAAAAGAAAGAAGTCTTCATAAGTAACGAGAATTTGATGGTGATCAGACAGCGTTTGAGATGTTAAAACTCAATTAATTTTTAGATTTATGAAACTATATAATGAATGAAAAATTCTGTTTAATAAATACAATTCTGTGATACTAATTGAAGCAATAGTCATTTAACCACCAAATGAGTTGTCTTCATTCTAAGGTCTAGTCTAGTTCATAAAATCTATAAATAAAAAGTTACATCCACACATGCAATATCACACCATAATGTAACAACGTTCTGTAACAGAACACTGTAACACAGCATTGTATCATTATCCTGCAACAGAAGTGTCCAGGTGTCAGTGTCCTGTAACAGAACATTGTAACACAGCATTGTATATCACTGAATGTATTGTACTATCACTTGAACTGTGGGATCTGAGAGTTGCTAATATTAATAATACTTTTATCATTTATGTACATTGTAAATTTACACAAATAAAGCCATCTGAATCTGTATCATTAAATGGCAGCAGACCATAAACACAATAATACGATGTTACACTATGGTGTCATGAGAGGCACAATAAGTTATGGAGTGATGTTATGGGACGGAGGTACGTTACATCAAGGTTAATAGAGAAGGTTAGTTTCTCTAACTTTCTTTGTTAAGGTGAAGGTGATATCCTTCAATCTTACTATTATTAGCCCAGGCAATGAATGCAAAAAAATGGCCATTGTCGTAACAAATTAGGGGAAAGCTGAATTTTTGCAGGATGTTAGTATACATAGTACTTACTCAAAAAAACCAAAGTCCCGACCCCCACCCCGCTTGCTTCCCCCACCACCCCCCTATCAACATTGCAAGAGCAGTACTTCAGTTAAAGGCTTATAACTCGGAAACTAATTAAGGTATCGTTGTGATTCTCATCTCATTTAATACTCAAAACAATTCTCTAAAACTTATGTCATATACATTTTCTATGTAGATTGCCTAGTTTTTCAGTAAAAATATAGTTTATAGAAAAAAATGTCACCACGAACCACAAAAATCAACTTCAACTGATCATATCTTTTTTAATATCGCGTTATTAGTTGTGCCGTTCCTTACAAAACTTATAGATAATTTAATAAGTTTTAAAATGATGTGTCTATTGATTACTATAGTTCAAGTTATGGCGTCATAGTGAGTGATGAAATAGTAGCGGACACCGCGTCGCCGAACCCTACAGCTCTGTGTATTGCATCATTGCATGGCGCTTGGCTATCCAGCCCAATCCAATAAATAATTATTGTCAGACAAGCAAAACTATATATGCCAATCAATAGTACACGTTTAAAAGTACATTTTCCGAAAAGTTCCCAAAAATCCCCCCTCAATCTTTTCCCCAAGTCACCTCAAAGTTGAAAATGTTTCTAATTATTGGAAATTCGATATCTCTGTAACTAACTATCGAACAGACTTGATTCTTCTTCCATAATATCAGTCATATAATGTTCTGCAATAAATGTTCCTTTCACTTTGCCGGTAAACCTGATAGTTTCTTTTATAAAAATTGAATTATCTTCAAAAGAGAATTCTATCAACTAGATTTTTCATTATTTAAGGGGAAATTTTTGTATGTCAATTTACAGAAAATAGCGTTAAATAGAAGTTATAGAACTTATTTTTATGAATCCAAAGATGTGTATAACAGCATACTGACGATTAGAGATGACGATTTTATAGGATGAGTGGTGTAGAGGGGGGGGGGGTGCCCCATTGCTAACTTTGTTGGGCCCTTCTCTCAGGAATGGTTTGTCCACTCCATACCTTTATTTTCTCAGCTCTTTGAGGCCACATTTGACAGATAATTTGGAATTCTACTTGAAAGGGCAGTATAGGCTCCCCCCTATACCAAACATGGGCACACTTTTGAAGGAGGGGGCTTGATGAAATGAGAAATTATGTGGGCGGGTCAAAACATTGATTAGTACTCATTTTTTACATTTCAATCATCAATTAGAAATTCAAGTCTCAATGAATATTATCCTAAATAATTATAGATGTAGTAGAAAGAATCTTGTTTAACTCACGAAGGATGCAGTAATCCAACTGAGATTAGCTTTAGAAGCAATCAGATTTTTAACCCATCTTATCAAAGCAAAAGGTGTCAGGGGGTACTTCTCCACAATGGTTTTGGTAAATTAGCGTTTAAAAGCAGTAATTAAAGCAGCTCTAGACATCATTTCACTCATTTTGACGCACATTAGAGTATGAAGTTCATTTATTGCTCATATCATTTGAATGTCTCCCTAACAATCATGCTATTTATAAATGGCCTTTTACATTTAATTTCACTTTTATATTCTGTTTGAAAACAAGTAAAGTTTTTTTTAATGTTTTGGTAGTTATACTTATGTCTGGTATTTTTCACTATTTACTCTAAAACCTCAACTTCTTTTTTGTTCTGGATAAAAGTGATGTCATTGAGACTAAACATTCCAGTTGGACCTTTTTTAATGTGTGGACCTTTTGGCATTGATAATCAATAATGAAACTACAGTAGTTCCTTTATTTTGTAACTGATGACCAATTTCAAGCATCTATTCGTTTCAACATATGAAAACTTCATCCAATGACAACAGAGGCAGGAAACCTCTTGAAACAATTAACAAGAATTAGGCCTATATCGTCATAGTTATTTTGCAATTTGAGTCTTTCTTCCTTCCTTGTCGATTTTACGTTGTAAGCGGTAGCTCAACTCTTTAGTAAGTTAACTCATATCTAAACACTGAGAGCAAACTGAGATGCGATAATATTGTACTGCGAAATCGAAAAGATAAATGAATAAATAACCCTTATCCTAATTTAGCAAAGAAAAATATATTTTTTACATTATATTTCATATATTTCTTATAACTTAATTTGCATGTGTGATTTTATTCTTCACTCGAAATCATGTTCCGGGCTGGCTCACGAGCCGTAGTTTGCCCATTACCGCCCTAAAGTGTACTTTGAAAATGACGATTTTCATTATAAATAGTTTATAACTCGTAAACTACTGAAGAACGAATAGCAAAATTCGTCTCAAATTGTAGGTAACACCTTTTTCTGTCATATCCTTAGTAAGAGAACCACTGGAAACACATTTTAAATCAAACTTAACAATTCTATATGTAGGTTTTCCCGATAGTACAGTCATACAATGTGTTGGACAAAAAATGTATAGGACACAGTTATTTTAGACAATACAGTTCCCTGAAACATACCAGTGGCATCTTTGTATCATGCATGAATTTTGAGTTATTGTAATTCAAAATATTGAAAGATTATGAAAAAATTGAAATTTCAACTTTATGAATGATTATAACTTTCCATTCATGCTACAAGCCGGCCGTTGGTACCCAGTTCCACAAGAAAGGAATCCTGTTTATTTCATGTTCGACACATGGTGTGGCAGTAATATCGGAAAACCTGGAAAATTACCAAAATTTTTACTACATATAAAATTGTTTAGCTTGATTTTAAACGTGTTTTCAGCAGTTCTCTTCCTGAGGGTATGAAAGAAAAAGATGATACCTACAGTTTGAGAGAATTTTGCGATTTATTCTTCAGTAGTTTACAAGTTATAACTATTTATAATGATAAATCATCATTTTACAAAAAAATGTAGTATAAGGGAAGCCTATACTGCCCTTTCAAGTAGAATTCCAAATTATCGGTCAAATGTGACAGTCTACATATGAATTGAAATAGCCTCGAAGAGCTGAGAACGTAAAGGTGGTGTGCGACAGATGTTAGCGAAGGGGCACCCCCCCCCCCCCACTCAACACCACTCATCCTATAAAATCGTCATCTCTAATCGTCAGTATGCTGTTATACACATCTTTGGATTCATAAAAATAAGTTCTATAACTTCTATTTAACGCTATTTTCTGTAAATTGACATACAAAAATTTCCCCTTAAATAATGAAAAATCTAGTTGATAGAATTCTCTTTTGAAGATAATTCAATTTTTATAAAAGAAACTATCAGGTTTACCGGCAAAGTGAAAGGAACATTTATTGCAGAACATTATATGACTGATATTATGGAAGAAGAATCAAGTCTGTTCGATAGTTAGTTACAGAGATATCGAATTTCCAATAATTAGAAACATTTTCAACTTTGAGGTGACTTGGGGAAAAGATTGAGGGGGGATTTTTGGGAACTTTTCGGAAAATGTACTTTTAAACGTGTACTATTGATTGGCATATATAGTTTTGCTTGTCTGACAATAATTATTTATTGGATTGGGCTGGATAGCCAAGCGCCATGCAATGATGCAATACACAGAGCTGTAGGGTTCGGCGACGCGGTGTCCGCTACTATTTCATCACTCACTATGACGCCATAACTTGAACTATAGTAATCAATAGACACATCATTTTAAAACTTATTAAATTATCTATAAGTTTTGTAAGGAACGGCACAACTAATAACGCGATATTAAAAAAGATATGATCAGTTGAAGTTGATTTTTGTGGTTCGTGGTGACATTTTTTTCTATAAACTATATTTTTACTGAAAAACTAGGCAATCTACATAGAAAATGTATATGACATAAGTTTTAGAGAATTGTTTTGAGTATTAAATGAGATGAGAATCACAACGATACCTTAATTAGTTTCCGAGTTATAAGCCTTTAACTGAAGTACTGCTCTTGCAATGTTGATAGGGGGGTGGTGGGGGAAGCAAGCGGGGTGGGGGTCGGGACTTTGGTTTTTTTGAGTAAGTACTATGTATACTAACATCCTGCAAAAATTCAGCTTTCCCCTAATTTTTTACGACACAAAACATTCATTGCCTGGGCTATATGGAGTGATGTTACAGGACAGTGTTACATTATGTCAAGGTTAATAGAGGAGGTTAGTTTCTCTAACTTTCTTTGTTGTGGTGAAGATGATATCCTTCAATCTTACTATTATGGAGTGATGTTATGGGACAGCATTACATTATGTCAAAGTTAATAGAGGAGGTTAGTTTCTCTAACTTTCTTTGTTGTGGTGAAGATGATATCCTTCAATCTTACTATTATGGAGTGATGTCACAGGACAGCATTACATTATGTCAAGGTTAATAGAGAAGGTTAGTTTCTCTAACTATCTTTGTTGTGGTGAAGATGATATCCTTCAATCTTACTATTATGGAGTGATGTTACGGGACAGCATTACATTATGTCAAAGTTAATAGAGGAGGTTAGTTTCTCTAACTTTCTTTGTTGTGGTGAAGATGATATCCTTCAATCTTACTATTATGGAGTGATGTCACTGGACAGCATTACATTATGTCAAGGTTAATAGAGAAGGTTAGTTTCTCTAACTATCTTTGTTGTGGTGAAGATGATATCCTTCAATCTTACTATTATGGAGTGATGTCACATGACAGCATTACATTATGTCAAGGTTAATAGAGAAGGTTAGTTTCTCTAACTATCTTTGTTGTGGTGAAGATGATATCCTTCAATCTTACTATTATGGAGTGATGTCACAGGACAGCATTACATTATGTCAAGGTTAGTTTCTCTAACTATCTTTGTTGTGGTGAAGATGATATCCTTCAATCTTACTATTATGGAGTGATGTCACTGGACAGCATTACATTATGTCAAGGTTAATAGAGAAGGTTAGTTTCTCTAACTATCTTTGTTGTGGTGAAGATGATATCCTTAAATCTTACTATTATGGAGTGATGTCACAGGACAGCATTACATTATGTCAAGGTTAATAGAGAAGGTTAGTTTCTCTAACTATCTTTGTTGTGGTGAAGATGATATCCTTCAATCTTACTATTATGGAGTGATGTCACAGGACAGCATTACATTATGTCAAGGTTAATAGAGAAGGTTAGTTTCTCTAACTATCTTTGTTGTGGTGAAGATGATATCCTTCAATCTTACTATTATGGAGTGATGTCACAGGACAGCATTACATTATGTCAAGGTTAATAGAGAAGGTTAGTTTCTCTAACTATCTTTGTTGTGGTGAAGATGATATCCTTCAATCTTACTATTATGGAGTGATGTTATGGGACAGCATTACATTATGTAAAGGTTAATAGAGAAGGTTAGTTTCTCTAACTTTCTTTGTTGTGGTGAAGGTGATACTGTGGAAAATATCCATAATGAATAAGACGAAGTTGTCACAACCACATTTATTAAAAATATTGAGATACTAGTTTCGGTTGTTATACCATTATCAAACTCAAACAGTTTGTTTGAGATTGATAATGGTATAACAACCGAAACTAGTATCTTACTACCTATTTTTAATAAATGTGGTTGTGACAACTTGTCTTATTCATTACGTTAGTTTCTCTACTGACCTTGACTTCACAGTTTGATGCAGCTTAATATGATTATTGAATGCGATAATACATTGATGGCATAACATGCAATAGAATGAATAAAAGAAAATAATCAAATTCATAAAATAAAATTTTGGAAGTAAATTCTTAAAAATTTCATAATGCCAAAAAACAACATTTCACGGAATAAAAATAATTTTATTGTTGTTACAAGAACACAATGTTTCATCTTATCAATTCCTTCTTACTTCTACGAATAAATGAGTAGACCTTGAATTATTAGATGGTAGTAGAAGAAGTCATTGTATATTCTAATTATTTTACACAATAGAATAGTTGCTTAAACTTCTATATTTATTCTATCCTTATAAAAGTTGTCTACATCTTATAAATACAATAAATAACAAACAAAAACATTTCAATAATGTGCCACTCTACAAATAAACGATTCGACATAATTATTTTCAATTTATCACAAATGTTATCAATGTAATGGAAACATCCATCGATCTAGACGGAGATTTTTAGAGCAATAGAGCGCTGTAGTAGAGCAATCTAGACTTCAGCTACAGAAGGAAATTACTACCATCAACTGTCAACCACTCTTATAAATTACTCTTTCAATTCGGGAATAATTACTTTGGTATCAAGAATCTCTTACAAGTTGCTCTAGTCTCGATTTAAACAGATTTGAACAAACGGACAGGGCATGAATACACTGCAATTGATGCTTATGGTATAGTAACCTTTATAGAAGGCATCAATTGCAGTGTATTCCGACCCTGTACGCTGTCCATTTGTCTAGACCCGTAAAGTAAGAAACCGAGGCTTGAGTGGTGTTTCCAAAGTAATTTTAATTTCAGAAACAGAATTTATTAATTTCAAATTCCTTCACTTGTGAATTATTTATAATTTAATACTCATTTTGCACTTTTTGAGTCTGTAGTTTTATTGCAAATGTGACAAAATTGTACATCCATGTTTTTGGAATAAATTTGAATCTAAATAGCTCAACAAGAGCACTCTATGACAACTAGTGTCTCAGTGTAAACCGGCCTTTAGATTTACTCTCTTTACAAGACTACCATGTCTTCCTGTTTAATATAAATGTGCCAATGAATAAGGATATACATAATATTGTATATTCTTATTAATGTCAATATTTTCATTTACGATTATATGTTTTTGTCTACAATTCACTTCATTAAAAGATAGATTATTACTCTGCCAAATACCAACAACATGTCAATAATTTACTGCTTGATCAAATATCTTTTAATAATTTACTGAAACATTTTGAAATTTGAATAACATTGAAATTGTCATGAATGAACGTCAATGATTTTCAAACAAATCATCAATTTCATCTAAAATAAAGGTAGCACTATTTTCATAACGGTATACCTGTTCAGGTAGAAAGGATCGATTTTCGGTTACTCTTCGATCAAATGGAAATAATGCAAAAGATCGATGCTGTTTGGATTTTAATTTTAAAAAAACTTTCAAAATAAGAAATATAAACTTGTGTTTTTGATCGATAAATATTTTTTTAAGAAGGTTGACACGCAGCGGCTGCTTTATGCGTTCAGGTTTACCTGTCAGGTAAACCCTTTCCGGTATATCTTTTACACGCGTGACAGGCCTTTCTACCTGAACAGATTTACCGTTACGCGTATGAGACCAACCTTATAGCTCAATCGCATGACGTTTAGAGTTGAGGAAACCCTTATGGGTAGGTCTACCTCGCCGTATGAACATGTTATGGAAAATATGGTGGGCTTACAATTTTAGGTGGTTTCCGAACAACCAAGTGATAATAAGGCAGATAACGAGCAATTATGAAGATGCTCTGAAACATTTGTGTAGCTTTAGCTAAAAGCTGTTGGAAGCCCTTTACTTACTGTAAATATAATGGTTGAGGAAATAATTGAAAAGATTGATGCTGTTAAGAATTTAATTAAAAAACTTGTGTAATTTCGAAATAAGAAATATCAACTTGTGTATCAATAAATATTTATTTTTTAAATCAAGCAGGGATATTTTGTTCCAGAAAACATCTGATTGGTATCAGGCCCGATTTTTGTATAATTATGCATTTTACAAAATTTCAGCTGAACTAATTCTACAGATTTTGTTATTAAAATAGTTTTTCAATTCATAATTGATACATTCGAAGACAGATTTATTTAGAAATACTTGGGATTACTATTGAGCTATAACTCCTCTATTTCTAACCGTACTTCAATTCATCAACAATAAAATAGGCTGTAGGCGCCATCAACAAGTCTAATTACGATACTTCATTCTTTTTTATACAATAATTATCTCAACAACACGCAACTTTATATTACTGTACATGTAAATTTTTTATATAACTATTGTACTATAATTGCTTACAATAATTCACTCTTATTAATGATCATCAAATCTTAAATTTCAAAATAATAAATAATTATTTAGACAACTTTTTTTATCGAATTCAACATTATAAAACGACATTTTTAAACATAAATAATAAGGCATTGTTCAAATTCAAGGTTTGAACATGTATCGGGCATTTAGAGCCAACAATAATCATATACCTCACAAAATAATTTAATTTAGATTATTAACTTATTTTTACCTTTTTATTAAATTCATTGCTATAAAACGACATTTTTCTACATAAATTATAAGGCATTGATCAAATTCAGGATTTGATAATGTATCGGTGATCTACATCCAAACAAACCGTAGAACTCTAATTTTGTACATATTTATATTACAAATTTGTATTTATAATGCATCTTATTATTATTATTATTATTATTATTAACACTAACTTCCACTCGTAACTTCCCCCACACAAAACTTCCAGCACATCTGATAATTACAATAATCAATATCAAGACTTTATCTAACAACATAGGAACAACCATTAGCTGATCAATAATATTGAATATTGTATAGTACAATACTGTAATATAAATTATGTATTTTGAAACAGTGAAAAAATCATGAAGGGCGTAAGACTGATGAAAGACTTCCAAAATCATTAATTATTGATTCCACTAATTAATGACAAACTACTAATGTTTTCTTATTCCTTTGATTGATTTGAATTTGATTCTACTAATTAATGACAAAGTACTAATATTTTCTTATTCCTTTGATTAATTTGAATTTGAAATTATCATTAAAATAATTAAAAATTAATAGGACCCGAATTTTAAATTTTTTTCTACAAAATTCCAAGTAAGGAATACTTCTGCTTCTTTGTCGTGCGTGCTATTTTTATTGTTTTGTTTTAATTTTTCAACTTGGCTATTTCTAGTCCTCTTTTTGTTGCATGCATATCGTTCCAATAATTTTGAATATTAAATTTTATGAATTTTTAGTGTTAAATAACCTCAATGTTTCAGATAATATTATAGGCTAGACAAAATTTAAAAAGAGTGCAGTTTTTGGCTTTGCTGCATCTTTGCATTCGTTATTTTCTCTTAACAAATAAATATTTAATAAACATATTTATGTAAAAAAAATATATATGGAAATTATGACTCACGTTATGGCGTGACGGCCGTTTTACTCTGATGTTAAGAGCATCGTCAGACGACCCACAGTACACAGTGTATTCTGTTGGTCGTTTGACGATGCTCTTGACAACAGAGTGAAACGGCCGACACGCCATAACGTGAGTCATAATGTCCACTTAAGTGTTTTTCAAGTTTTTATTATACAGAGTGATCGTAAAGTCGCGCAACCCTATATTTGAAGCAGTGTAGGAATGAAAGGTAAATTTGTAAAGTATGATTTCAATATGGGAATTTTTTTGTTTATTTGTACTTTACGTGGCAGCACTGCTAGATCATGCTACCGGGTGACAGTGAACCAGACAGCAGTTGGTTTGTTAATTTTGAGTCGCAATTTATTTTACACGAGAACAGCTTATCATTCAATAATTTCTGGTTTGTGGCCTCCTCGTTCTCCAGATCTGCTGAGTCGTCCTGGTTTTTATTTGTGGGGCTATTTGAAAGATTATGTGTACACAAACAACCCACATACACTTGATGAACTCAGAAAAAACATTGAAGACTGCATATCAAATTATTACTACTGCTACATTGAAAAAGGTTGCTTGCAATTTAAGAAAATGCATTGATGCATGGAAATTATGGTAGACATTCGCAGCACTAATTATGAACTTGTAAATAAGTTGTAATTATAACCTGTATCATAAACTTTGAAATTAAAGAAACAAAAATATTTCAGCTTTCTAAGACTGTTTTGGGTTGCGCGACTTTACGATCACTCTGTATATTAGCGGAAACAAGATGGGTCTTCAACATCAAAATAAATATTGATTTGGCCTGTTTTTAACTCGAAAAACTAAACTATTATTGAAATTGTAAAAGAAATGGTGAATGGTGGTTCCCTTTTCAATCAGGGACATTGTTTTCCATCTAAGCCAGGAAAAAGGAAAAAAAAGATTTGAATCAGCTTCCAGTGTCACATGACAGAAATTACGAGTGGACAAGGATCTTTACCCCAATTGCTATTAAATGTTCGAGTTATTCAGATGCAAAACGGGACACCTATCAAATAGAATACTTACAAAATGAACACTGGACGTACATCTTGTCAAAACCTGCTTTATAACATTTCGATTGGAATCTAGCAGATTCCAAGTCTGATAGCAATTAACACATGCAAGATTTTAAACTCGTTTTCAAATTTTTCTAGGGGGACTGAAAAACCGAAAAGAAATAGAAAATTTGTTAATGACAAAATTTGGAACACACTACCCCTCTCACACTTGCACAATGTTCCTAAAACTATGTGCCAAAAAATGATGACTTTATTTTTTGTCAGACTTCGAAATTCTATCATTTAGATCAATACAAGTAATGTAGGATCGTTCTAACCGGTTTGACTGTGAAAATTTCTAGGCTTGTTTTGACTGTACAAATGTGTAGGCTCGTTCTAACTGGTTTGAATGTACAAATTACAGCTTTGCAAGGTTATTTGCTGTCACAGTCACTCTTCAGAACGAATCTACTACTTTCGTGAAGTACTTGGTTCTTGAAGAAGTTCAAGAAGTGCTTGGCTCTTGAAGGTGACATTTTCCTGTGTTAATGAAGTAGTCTCGATTATCCGACCTAAACCGGCCGCGGCAAGGTCGGATAACACGGAAAATGATAAAAACGACATTGAAAATGTGTTAATTTCATTTTCAAAACTTTCAAATCATCAAAAACTTTTCAAATAAATGTAACATAACTGAATGTGACGTACTAAAACATCAAAATGCACTTACGGCAAAGTAATGTAACATGTTTTACAGTAGGTACATACTCACATAGAGTGCAGTGAACTACGAAACTAAACTTAAGCTTGGGTAAAAAGGTTCGTGATTGTCTGTTCATATTGCCCCGGAAGATCGGATAACTCGGAAGGTCAGATAACCGAGACTCTACTGTATAGGATTTTGATAGCGGATTCTTCATTCTTCTGAGTATTTATTGAAGTTTTTGGTTGTTATTTATTGAAACGGACTTTGTATGACCTTTGACGTTTACTTTTACATGAGTTGACCTTTTACTTTTCAAAGGCCCGTTTGCACTATAAGCGTTTAAACTGAGTTTGATATATATTAATTTGGATTAAACGATAGTTTACGCTGTATCTGTTTACACTAAAAGATCATAGGAACCCACAGTTTAAACCGAATTGCTAAATGCAGTGTGACCACTCATTGTGCATACGAGCCTTAGACTATACATATTGGTTCTGACTTCAATAATATAAATCTTTCTTTTGTATTTATACTTTTTATATATTTTAAAATGGTTTTCTTGTTTACTACTTTCAATGTCACACAATGACATGGAATCTGATGAATTTAACTGTTATTTTGTGGATGGATGTCTTAATAATTTATTGCTGTTCATTCTAGTATCCTGGATACATTTATTTTTCTTTAAATCATTTTCACAAGAATTACTTTCTGCTTTACTATTTACAATTCAATTTTATTTTTCCCAAATATCTCATTTCAATTTCCCGAATGAAACTATTATCAATTTACTGTTTTTTTATTCTAGTAGCATTGATACATTTCTTTATATTTATATTATTTTCATAAATTGTGAAGGAGGCATACAAAGGATCATAGTGGGCCACATAGAATAACAAGACACCATTAGTGCTACCAAAAATCATGCATGTGTGAAAGGGGCTTCAACTTCATACATCCCCTTTTGTATCTGGCCTACTCACATACGTAGCATTTCAATAAGGTTCAAATTTATAACTTTATTGATGTTCTCATGCGAACAGCCGTTGAACCCCAGCTCACATGTCCGCCCTGGGAGAGGCACACGTGCTAGGGGGGGCGCACTGCTATCTCCTCTGATGGGCCCCCGTATGGGGTGGATGGGGTGCGGGAGGGGGCATCATTTCGCTGTCCTCATCTCTGAATCTTTCCGTTTCAATAAACGAGAGCAGGTAGTCTTTTGTTACAGGCGTTTTGATCGATTTTATCACAGCTGGAACAATACATAATAAATAAATAATAGTTATTTATGTATTAAGAGCGTGAAGCGCGGCTTTATCGCTCAAGCCAAAACAGTTACTGCTTGATGCATAGTGGAGCACAGTAATTTTGCAAGAGTGATAAAGAAGCTTCACGTGCAAAATACATACAATATTTTTCCTACAACTGCTCGTAAAGTAGTTCTTTACGTACTGAAAACTAATTGTAAAATACCTCTTTACTGCTCCGCAAGCGGTAAAGTACTTTACGCTCGCCAGCTGTTTTCTTTACGCTTCTGTTTTGATTTTGATGTCTTCTCATTGGTGGATCACAGAATCCGTGAAATTCACATAACCTCAAAAAAGGCGAACGCTAACCAAATCCGCGCACGGTCTGTGATATTACAAACTACAAACTTTTATTGTGTTGGAATCCAGACCTGCAGTTTTAGGAAAAATATTGTATGTAATTCGCGCGTGAAGCTTCTTTATTGCTCTCGCAAAATTACTGCGCTCCGCTACGTGTCGCGCAGTAAATGTTTTGGCTCGAGCGATAAAGTCGCGCTTCACGCTCTTAATACATAAATAACTATTTCCTACAGCTGCTCGTAAAGTAGTTCTTTACGTACTGAAAACTAATTGTAAAATACCTCTTTACTGCTCCGCAAGCGGTAAAGTACTTTCTCTCGCCAGCTGTTTTCTTTACGCTTCTGTTTTGATTTTGATGTCTTCTCATTGGTGGATCACTGAATCCGTGAAATTCACATAACCTCAAAAAAGGCGAACGCTAACAAAATCCGCGCATGGTCTGTGATGTTACAAACTACAAGCTTTTATTGTGTTGGAATCCAGAACTGCAGTTTTAGGAAAAATATTGTATGCAATTCACGCATAAAGCTTCTTTATCGCTCTCACAAAATTACTGCGCTCCACTACGCATCGTGCAGTAAATGTTTTGGCTCGAGCGATAAAGTCGCGCTTCATGCTCTTAATACATACTTTTAGTTTGTAACATCACAGACCATGCGCGGATTTGGTTAGCGTTCGCCATTGTTGAGGTTATGTGAATTTCACGGATTTCGTGATCCACCAATGAGAAGACATCAAAATCAAAACAGAAGCGTAAAGAAAACAGCTGGCGAGCGTAAAGTACTTTACCGCTTGCGGAGCAGTAAAGAGGTATTTCACAATTAGTTTTCAGTACATAAAGAACTACTTTACGAGCAGTTGTAGGAAAATACATTTATGGGAAGTGATAACTGCAATGAATGCTGATTCAACAGATTCAAGTCAAAAACTGTTCTCTTCGCAAATATTGGCCACCTCAATAATAATGTACAGTATGTCAATAATTCAAGTAATATATATACTTATTATTAAATTCAATAATACAATATACAATATTTTAAATTCTAATAAAAACTGCATTCTGGTAGGTGATGTTAATATAAATTTGTTTTCAGACGACCGGATAGCGAACAGGTACTTGAACTGTTTGGTCGGGTCAGGTCTTGTGCAATGTATAGATAAACCTACCAGAATTGATGGAAACTCCATTTCTTGTATTGATCATATTTTTGTGAGATACACTGAACAGGATCAAATTAGATCAGCCGTGCTTCACACTAATATAACTGATCATTTCAGTGTGGCTCTAAATATTTCAATTCCAGAACGGGGAAGGGCTGAATCTGCCTCGGCTAGGACCTACACTGTTGTCAATAAACCAGTATTTGCACGGGCTCTCCAGAATGCGCGTTGGGATTTGGTGGAGGATAGCTATGAAATAGATATTTGTTCCAATAATTTTCAACAAATCTTAAAAAATTCTCTCGATTTGAGTTTAAATACCAAAGCTATGAGATCAAGACAGAAAAAACTAAAACCATGGATAAATTCAGGTCTGATCGATGCGATTAGACAAAGAGACAAATTAAGTAGAAAATTGAAGAGACAACCCTTTAATAATATATTAAAAAATCAATATCTCACGCTCAGGAAAAACTTGACTATCAATTTAAGAAGAGCTAAGCACGAGTATTATAGGAGTAAATTGATGGAATATAGGGATGATCCCAAGCGCTTCTGGGGAGTAATTGGAGAATTAGCTGGTAAAAATACAAACAAGGATTCATTTTTGATGAATAAGTTTTTGCCTGGAATCCAATCTGTTACTACAGAAATGTGCAGGAATGTGGCTGATGAATTTAATGCTTTTTTTGCTGCGGTGGGCCAAAACTTGGCTGATGATATAGTTTCCGTAGAGCCTCTGTTGATTGATGATGACCATCACAAAATTGAGAGTAATTTTGTTTTTCGAGCTGTATCTGAAAATGACATTATGCGGGCCATAGGTAATTTCAGAGGGGGGTCAGCCCCAGGGCATGATAATATTAATGCTTCTCTGCTGATAAATAATATTCAAACTCTTATCAAGCCTTTAACTCATTTAATTAATCTTAGTCTAATGTCCGGTGTGTTCCCTGAGTTCCTGAAGTTGGCCAAAGTATTCCCCCTCTTTAAGTCTGGTAACCCTACTGACAAGAATAATTACCGACCCATCTCATTGCTGAGTGTTTTCTCAAAAATATTAGAAAGAATAGTAAAAGAGCAGTTGATGATCTATCTAAATAGGAATAACATTCTTTGTGAATGTCAGTATGGTTTTAGAAAAGACAAAAATATATCAGATGCTTTGTTTGATATTTGTAAACATATAAATGGAGGAATAACAGAAAATCAACGTATAATGTTATTATTCCTGGACTTGAAAAAAGCGTTTGATTCTGTAGATAGAAGCAAATTATTAAATAAGTTAAAATGTATTGGAGTTAAGGGTACAGCATTGTCATGGTTTAGAAGTTATTTGTCAAACCGACTCCAGTTTGTTTCTATATCTGATGTCAGGGGTGAGAGTATGACAGTTGATTTTGGGGTGACTCAGGGAAGCACATTGGGCCCGATTCTTTTTTTGATTTATATAAACAATATTTCAACATTAAATTTAAATGGAAAGCTATTTTTGTTTGCAGATGATGCGCTGATATTCTTAAAAGGGCCAAACTGGGGGGATGTTTGGGAAAATGCGCAAAAAGACCTCTTCTATATTAAAACATGGCTTGATCAGAATACCCTGTCAATGAATACCATGAAAACAAAATTTATGCCCATATCCTTACGACCGGCAAACGATTATGCATTATCGAGTTTGAAAGTACACTCCTGTGGAAACCTTCTCAGTGCTGCATGCAACTGTTCTTCAATTGAAATGGTAACTTCCTTTAAATATTTGGGGTTTTTTTTCGACTGTAGGATGAGGTGGACCGCTCATATTGATTATTTGAAGAAGAAACTCAGGAAATATATTTATGCCTTTAGAATGATGAGTGAAGTTCTGGATAAGAGAGAAATCAAGATGGCATACTTTGCCTATGTCCAATCTCTTTTGGAGTTTGGCATTGTTGCATGGGGTGGCGCGTACAGGACGGTACTTCATCCTCTCTTCATTGTTCAGAAGGCCATTTTAAAGGCTGCTTTTAAAAAAAGTCCCCGTTTTCCAACTGGCATGCTTTTTACAGAGATTTCGGTACTGACATTGCGACAACTCTTTATTAAAAACATTCTTATACATTTATTTTCAAATATGCATATTCTTAGGTCCATCACTCACATGCACCATACAAGATATGCTCTAAACACGGGTGTTCTGGCAATGTCCATGCAGAGATCCTTTACTCAAACAAATTCATATTATATATCACATGTCCTATATCGTAACTTAACTTGCCGCTTTCCACATCAAATAGAATTCCACAACATCTCAAAATCCGCTTTCAAATTAAAACTTAAGAAATTTCTAGGTCAATTAGGAATAGATAATTCAGAAAGTATAATTACCACAAACTACAACACCCATCTTGTCCATTAAAGCCATCATAATACATTGGTATGGAGTTATTATACAACTACCATACCTCATAAATAATGTTCTACTTTACTTTAATCCACTAAGTAGCTACCACTAAATTCGAATAGGAATCGTAAAATTTTGACTTATCTCTGAATGCATCAACTTGGAAGGGGGGGGGGGGGAAACTCTTCTTTCGTTAAATTATAAAATTATAATAAATCAGTAACTCTGGTCTGCGCACAGGCACTAGCCCATGCAGACCATTTTCATATAATTTCTCATTGTACTCATACTCTTCATTATCTATCATCACACCTTTGTTTTTCCATTTTATAGCTACTTTCCATATAGCCTACTTTCAATTGTGTACATTATAAGTTATTATGTTCCATGAATGTGGCATGTAAAGATGATGGTTGATGAAATTGTTGTATTTTCTTTCGATGTCTTGAGTACAATACGTTTATTTTGTATCCTGTATAATTTTGAAATAAAGAAGTTTTGTCATTGTCATTGTCATTGTCATACACAGTGGTCCTTATACATATAATATGTACAGAGTGGTCCATATATATGGGAACCCCTACATAAATTGCAAATTGTTTCAGCTAGAATACTTATTGGTCAACTACTCTTCCTTTTGACATACAACTGAATTTCTACCCCCTTTTCAAAGGGGTGGCCATGGGGTTGTAACTCAAATATTTTAAATGGGAACACCCATTGTGACATATTATTTTAAAGGTCTCTTTAAAACGAGAAAAATTACATAAATAAAATTTTTCTACGATACTTGTTTCCAAAATGGCGGCCGATTGAAATTTTGGTTTTCAAAGAAATAATTGGTATAGTAATGACACTTAAAATGTATATAAAATATATTTTTTAAATTTGCATATAATATCTAATAAATAATTTACTAAATAAATAACAGAGTATTTCAATGTATTTTGGTATTTTTTCAATAAAATTTTGATCAAACACGAACATTTCAAGTGTCATTGCTATACCAAATTATTTCTTTCAAACCAAAATTTTAATCGGCTGCCATTTTGGATACAAGTATCATAGAAACATTTTATTTAAGTAATTTTTCTTTAGACAGAAATAAACCCGTTACACTTACGACGGTTAGTTAACTAACATAAAACTCCTTATTTAATTGGCTTTTGTGCAACCGGCCAATAGTATATCAAAATTTGGATGTAAAGCCCCGGTTTCCAACTAAGGGGATTCGAACTAAATAAACAGCGGATAGTGATACACTACAACTGATGCTTTTTTGGTAAAAAAAAAAGCTTTATTAAAGCATTAATTGGAAACCAAGAATTGTAATACCTTTCTACACAATACGGTTTAATTTTCATGTTTACTTAATGACAAATAGTGCCTTACACAGTAGAATAAAAATAGTAATCTGTGGATCTGAACAAAAATACTGTATCTACAATAAGACACACACATCAGTTACGGCGCGTCACAGTCACAGTTCCGTCTCAGTTCAGTCACGGTAACAATCAGTCAACTGACGGGTCGGCGCCGGACGAGTGTAGACAGCATAACCGGAAACTCAGATAAGAATATATTTTATGACTGTGACAAGACGGATAGCTCGGAACTGAAACGCGCCGTGACTGATGAGTGTGAATCGACCTTTAACCTGTTTTACATACGTCGATACATACAGTAGCCTATTTTGGCTTTTGAAAAAACGATTGCAGATCAACTAAATAATATTTTACCTAATGCAGTGTCATGACTGTTGGCATAGGACTTGTCGGTTCTCTCTCGCATCAGCACCCAGCTGTTGATACTCTGGTCGAATCGGCATTCAATTATTTTGTTATCGAGCTCCTTCAGATCAGAAGTCATTTTCATTTGCGAGAACGGAACGTCAAGCCCACTCACGAACAAATACGGAATTGTTCTCGGTAAAATACTGCGAAAAACAGCCAGAAAAAATCACAAATAAAATATTTTTATTACATAAATATTGAAATTTCTCTTAAAAACATTGGTTATAATCCGGGTTTTCCTAGCACAGCACTTTTTATGTAGCGCACTGTGCACCAGTATTGCCAGAAACAAGCTTAAGAATTGTGGGGGTTTCGCAAAAAATTACCGTACATTCAAATGTTACATACGGTAATTTTGAGCCAAATCTCCCACAATTCTTTACCTTGCGCCTGGCAATGTTTGTGTGTAGTGCGCTGCACAGAAATTGCGGATCTAGGGGATCCCGGTTTGATAAATATTAAAATAAGAAATCACAACATCCAAGAAGCAGAATCTTCTCCATTAAATACACAGGTAGAATCGCAAGGTTTGGTCAATGGTCAAGGGGCAGTGATACCAGAGTGCCGAAGCAGGTATCTGTTCAATCAGATTAAATAAGCAACGCTCTCCTGGGCCCTCTTTGTAAGGGTGACCGATTGGATTGGCCAGTAAAAGACACTGTTCTCTGCTGTAAAATCACTTCCCGGTGGTTCGGAACCCACCTAAAACTGTAGGTCCAACTCCCATCATCCAATTCATTACCCACGCACAGGTCTCAGACCTATGTGAGCGTCATCCACCAAAAAAAAAAAATGAAAAGTCATCTTTATTGCTAACGTTTCGCATTATTTTAATATATCACCAGTGCCTGCTAATAAGAATAATACTAACTTTTTATTGTAAATCTAACGATGCAGTCAATTTAATTGTGAATAAACTAAAATTCACAATTAAAATTCTGTCTTTAAATTTACAATAAAAAGTTAATATTAACAACGCAGATCGTTATGGAACAAGAAATCAAAGAAGAATAATACATTAATTATGAACATGTTTTTTTTGCCGGAAAATACCCACATGAGTCTAGAGATTTGTGCTTGGGCAATAAGGCGAATGATGGAAAAATCCATGCTTGAAAGAGATTTGAACTCGAGGAGCAGCAGCCAGCCAAAGACTTTCTAATCAGCGACAAGCGCTCCAACCAACTGAGCCAGCCACAGACGCGGGTTGCTGCTTGAATGTGTGTTTTCAGAAATATCTTGGAGAGTATCAAGTAGAATCAATCATCGTTTAAATTGAACTTGGTAAATGAGTTTTCCAGAAGATTCAAGTTACAGTTCAATCTAAACGTAAACATAACCTTTGCTTACAAATATTTCGACTCATGTAAACATTTAGTAATAGACAGTTTTGGGCTAAAAGCCTGTTGTTTCTTTACAATAAGTTGTATTTTGACTGTATCAATAAATAAATTAATAAATAATGCATAGTTCTTGTTAAAAGGGCCTGATGATGTGATCAAATAATACGAAAAATTGGTGATAACAATGAGACTTTCCATTGATTGAATCTTGTGATATTGAACCTTGTTTTTGAAGAGAAATAAAACATTTTTTTATCTATTATTATTATCATCACCACCCCTGAATTCAACAGAAGTTTTAAAATGGGCAAAATACTCTTCTACGTACGACATGTTTCTAAATTTGAACTATATATACGTAATCGTCTACTATACCGATAATCAAGGTTTCGATTGTATAATTAAGATATTTTACGTTGCTAGAAAAATGTTTCTTCAGCGTTGAGTGAGGAACTTTGGAAAAAATGTGTATTATGATCTTCAAACGAAGATACTAATCAAAATCTAATATTAATTCAGTCTATCTAATGACCAAAAATAAAACTAGCCTTATTTTACGGTAATTGTATCCCAGTCGACTACAGGATCGAGCGGGAAGCAACGTAAACCAGTTTCTTAGCACGTTAAATAGAGCACGAATGTGAGTAGAGAAGAAATTTAGTGAAAACACCATTATTGAAATTTATTCGCTTTCTGCTGTTGGAATGAGCTTCGTTTGCTTGAGATACGTTTTCCTTGCCGCCGAGAACGAAACGAAAACTGAAAGTCAGGGTCTGACTACACGAAAAGACATTTGTTGACCATGAAAACAATGGATTTTCGTGTTTCAGTTCCTGTTTCATTTTCGTCAGTAAGGAAAGCGTAGCTCAAGACAATTCATTCCTTTGAAGGGCCTGCTTGCTATGTGGTACAATTTATACATATAAATTAAGAACAGATATAGATATGATAATTATATATGGAATGTCTATAGATGCTCACCCAAGACCTTCTTCTTTTTGCAGTTTCAATTTGAAATCCACCGAGTTATGGCTGGCAGGTTTCCATTTCAATACACTTGTACATTTTCCAGCAATGTAAGGCTGCAAATAACAAACAAAAAACAAGAGTTAGTTATTTTGTAGGTGTAGTTTCTCTTTTACTGCCAACTTCATACTAAACTAGCTAGTTTTCTATTCTATCATTTACTCCAAAAAGCAAATCATTAGAGGTTTGATTCAACTGGACCGAACTCGCAATTTTTAAAGCAAAAATTATGAAATTCTTATAGACCATGAGGAATGGTAGCATATTAATTATGAACAAACCGATACAACGAAGTATTTAAGTATACAACCCACACTTGAAAATATTATCATTGTTAGACGACAGGGCTTTATTGAAATCGTGCCGTTCGTCAGACCGTCCCTGCTCTTGAAAGGAAGATACTAGACTCTTCAAACATGGTATAATTGTTTTCCTACAGTGACCCGACAAAGTGCCTATTTTTGCACTAAATGTAGCACGCAAAATAGTCTATTCCTGCACCAGTGCGGGAAAGTACTTTTCCGCACTCCAGATTTGCAACCTAACAACACAAAATAGTGAGCATGTAATATGCAGGTTCCCTATTCTGCATTCAAAAATAGGTTGGCTATTCTGCTTCAGCTGCGAAATAGTTGTTGTTGATGAAATCGATTTGATTCGAAGATAGGTTAAGTGAGGAATTGTCAGGTTATGTATGTCCTGTTTTGTTCTGTTTAAATTACTTTATACATTACTGTAGGAAAAATTTAATGTGTAATACGAGCGCAAATTATTGTTTCTGCACTCGAGAAACATTTTTCACTCGCCTTCAGCCTGTGAAAAAAACTGTATCTATCGATGCAGAAAAACGCTATTTTGCACTCTACACAAATAGCTATTTCTCACAGTCTAAGTGAGATCGCTATTGATTTTGGAGTGTATTGATTGTCCTTTGTGCAACAAAAGATCAGTTCCACGAGTGATCTAGGATCAATTGCCGTTTGTACAACCTGCTGATAGTCTATTGAATATTAATGTTTGTTAAATTCATACTGACTTCTTTCGACGGCTGGAAAATGAGGCCATCAGGCTCGTGAGAGAGCTGTCGAGCGAACTTTTCGCCGAGCAGACTAGCAGCTGCACTGACCGGATAGAACTGCTTCAGTCGCACGCTGAACGGCTCCAGTCTCCGGTCAATGGCGCCCTTCATCATCGCCTCCGTTCTCGGCCGGATTATGTCTTTCTGCAAACAACCACCACAAAAAATCTATTCAATTAAATACTAGAATTTTACCCCGTCTTGCCCGGGAATCCAGTTTGGAGATTTTTTCCTGGTAGATAACTTATGGCAGTAGACACAAAATTGGTTCGGTGGTTCGGAACCCACCTAAAACTATAGGTCTAACCAGGGCATTTTTCTAGAAAATGAGGTTCACGAACTAAATTTTTCGCTTAACCACGCTTAGTCTATACTCTATAGGCCTACTTATTTGCCGACTATTTTCTCAATGTAGGCCTCTTATATATTCATGAATAGCCAATTTTGATACATATATTTGTTATTGTTATTGCGGATGATGCCCACATGAGTCAGAAACTTGTGCGTGGGTAATGAAGTGAATGATTATAATGAATCATAAATGCCTGACGGTGGAGCGGGATTCGAACCCACGACCGCTTAAACGACAGCAAGCTGAAGTTGCGACGCCCCAACCAACTGCGCTAAGCGGCCCGCCGCTTATATATATATATGTCTTATGCTAATGGTATTATGTTCCTAAATAGTAATAAATTGATAAAAAAAAAAACATTTTAAATGATCAACTTAACTTCTTCTTACATACTCTATTTGACAAAATAATCCCAATTTCAAACCTCCCGCCAACTCATCCCCCCACCCCATCACCATTCCAACATACATAACCCTCAAACTCATACCTTAAGTCAGTGTACTGTGGGTCGTCTGACGATGCTCTAGACAACAGAGCGAAACGGCCGTCACGCCATAACGTGAGTTAATTTCCATTTAAAAGTGTTTTTTTAAGTTTATATTACATATTAGTGGAAACAAGATGGATCTACAACATCAAAAAAAAAGTCATATATACCTAGCGAAAAGGTACCAGAACGCCGTTCCGGAGCGTTCCGACTTCAAAAAACCCTGGGTCTAACTCATCAATCACCATCATTCAATTCATCACCCACGCACAGGTCTCAAACCTATGTGACCTTCATCCTCCGATGAAAAAAAAGAAATTACAAAATTGGGAAGGGTGAGTGAAAAACACAGACAAAATTGTCTTCAATGATCAAAAAATTAAGCTAAGAAACAAATTATTACACACATTCAAAAACCAAATACAACCTTTTATCAATGCTATAAATTTTAGGACCAAGACTATTCAATGAAATTCCAGAAAGCAGCTTATTGTCCAAAATTTTAGCTCCTTCAAAACAAAAATAAAAGATTGGCTCCTCACCTTGGAAAACATTGAGTTATTATTAAATTTTCAAAAATAAAAATAATGAAAACAAAAATAATTCAATATTATAATCTTTACTTCTTTCAATTGTTTCTTTTTCTTTTCTTACTGAAAAATTAAAAAATTGAAATAGTTAAGTACCTAGTAAAAAATTTAGTCATTAGATTGGAATAATTTTTATATCTACTATATATTACATCAAATTTGTTGTACCATTCAATTAGAATTAGCTTTTAACCTACTCTTTAAATTTCAGGTATCTTTTTCTCCTGATTATACATATTATACTCCTGCATAAGTACAGCTCATATGCCAATTATTATGTTAAATAAATGAGACGGAAACTCTATGCCCTACATGCTCAGTCTATGCACTATATTCTTCTTGAAAATAATAATTACTATGAAAATGTATTATGTACTTTTATTAATATGTATCTTTATTATGATGATCAAAATGTAATGTACTAAAACATGTTTTTATCAAGAGAATAAAAAGTTATTCTATTCTAAATGCAATACAGTATTTATACCATTCAGATCATCTGTTTGAAAAGAGAAGTTCACAAAAAACATTATTTGGTAGATAACTTATGACAGTGATCACAAAATTACTATTGGGATTGTTGAGTGAAATAGCATAGTGTTTACAGTTCATCTGTTTGAAAAGAGAAGTTCAAAATTCAAATTTGAAATTTATTGATTCCTTGTACAATTTGTTTACAAACCACAAAAAAACAAATTATTTGTTGTAATGATGATGTGAATTTTTTAAAATAATTAAACTACCTTTTTGGTAACTTTACAGCTCTACCCACCTGCATAGTTTTGTATTTAGTTCTATAGAATAATGTATTACAAGAAAAGTTCAATGCACACAATAACTAAGCTCGCATGAAGCTGGGTAATTAGCAGTTGTAATATTGATACAGAACTAATCTGTTGCTTTGCTTTAAGACATATCTATATTATCACAATAGGTATGACGCTGACGCTGGGTAATTAGCAGCTGCAATATTGATACAGAGCTAATCTGTTGCTTTGGTTTAAGACATATCTATATTATGACATATAATCTATATTATCACAATAGGTATGACGCTGGGTAATTAGCAGCTGCAATATTGATACAGAGCTAATCTGTTGCTTTGGTTTAAGACATATCTATATTATCACATATAATCTATATTATCACAATAGGTATGACGCTGGGTAATTAGCAGCTGCAATATTGATACAGAGCTAATCTGTTGCTTTGGTTTAAGACATGTCGGCGTATCACCTATATTATCACCATAGTGACGTATGATGTTATCAGCTGTTCTATGAGCTTCCTGTATCTAAACACATTTTGAACCAGTAATAGGGGCCCATAAGTGAAGTTTGAGCATTGATTTCGAAAATTCTGAAAGGAAACCCAAAAATCGGGCTTCGAGGTGCACTGAATCGAGTTTAGAGGAAGCTATGTGTCAAATTTAGTGTTCCAAATCGTTGCCGTTTTTGTGAAACCCGTAAGACAAATCCCGTGACACCCCCTACTTCTTCTTATCATAAATAAAATTCTAAAAATGTACAGACATGTTCAGCATATCCCATCTAGCACTGTTGTCGAAGTAAACAATTGGTTCGGCATTTTTGCTCCAAGAAAGAATATTCGTTTAAAGCCGCGTCTCCACCAACCGAACATGTCTGCCGAACATTGTTGGCGAATACAAAAAACGGACAAATATTAAACACATGGGTAACCGAACATGTTCGTGAGTTCAATTGAGATGTCTGTGAGCGAACAGTGACGACCAACAACAAGTTCCCGCCACTCCGATCATAATGTTTGAGAAGGCGTCCACACCAAACCAACACCAAACAATGCTCGGCGACATCAGATAATTCCAGCGAACACTGTCCGCCGAGCATGTTCGGTTGGTGGAGACGCGGCTTAATAAGAACAAATTTTAACGAACATTCTATTTTATAAAAATATCAACACTAATAAATTCGTCTACCGTTTGAAAAATAATTAAGAATACTTTAATATTATATTTTGAATCAATAAATTGTATTTTGCAAATAAATAGGGGGCTGATTATTTAATGACACTTTCACTCACATCAATAATGCCGAGTCGATCGGGGAAGAAGTATTTTTGAGTAACGTCTATTCCATTTATTTGAATTACGTCATAGATAAGGTAGCGGGCAAACGTTCTACCTTCGTGCTTTTCCATCACCATTTCCTAGAAAAATAAAGAAACCGCAATTAATTTCAACAAAAATAACAATTTAAACATGTTGAAAAACCAACAAATTAAAAATTATACAAAATGTAATAATGAGAAATCTACAAACAAAATATTACTACACATAATAATAATAATAATAATAAAATAATAATATTTTTATTTCGCCAAAATACAAAAATAAGAAAATTCACAATATAAAGTGTATAACACATTTTTGGCACAGTCAGCAAAGTAAATACTTGAGCACTGGCTGTGAGTTTATTCAATAATATTACTAGAAAACATAGAAAGCTCGTGAAATGAGATATGAGAGAAATCAATAATGAATTTAAAGGTAAAGTAATAAAGATCTTAAAGTATCTCCATGAGGTGACAAAACTAAAAAACACACAATTATCATCCTTTCATTGTACATATAATTGTACATATATTTATTTATTTATCCATTAATTCAACTTGAATAAATAAGTTACACAATAAAATGTAAAGAACCAAGGCGATTCACTACCGAACCTGCTTTCACTGTAGAATTTCAAGATGAGTCCGAAACTTTATAGGTTAGTTTTTTAGTTTTACAGTAAATATAACAGTAGATTAAATTAAAACTTCGAATATTAAATATCAATTTGATTATTATAATGAAGAATTAATATTAACGTGAACATCAATGATTGATTCTCCAAAAAATATAATAATCAATTATTAAGAAATAATAAACGAAATAATAAATGCACGGCGTGTTCCAAAAATAAGAGTTTTACATACGAAAATGACAAAGATAGGGTTATATTATATGTCTGAAATCTTGACTCCAATTGAACTGAAGATTAGATACAGAATTGAGCATTGTTCAATTCTTTAAGGATATAAATTTGTGTAAATATCAACTTCTGAATCTGTTAGTTTATTCAGAATACATCTTATTTCTTAACCCATATCTTAATTCATTTCATTCATGATTAAACGTTTCAGATAGTAATCTATATAAATAAAATTAGAGTTTTGTCTGTACATTTATCAGAATTATATTTCTTTGGTTATTATTACGTTTTATACATTAAAGAAGCCGAAACAAGTCTTATCTCAATTTCTGTCTGTCTGTCACGGCCCCGAAGGCATTTTACGCGGCCTTCTCCTGAAAAACGAGAGCATCGATCGGGATTTAAGTTATTTAACAGTATTAAAAACTATTTGACAATGTCTTTAGCTACAAAAAACTAAATTAACTTTATTTAACAGAATAATAAACGTTTAAAAACCAAGTATTGTGCGATTTTGGATACATTTCTTCTGAGTTTTATTACCACGTTTTATTACCGAGAGCATCGATCGGGATTTAAGTTTGAATTGAATTGAATTGAATTTTATTTCCACACAACATATTACAAACATAATGAGAATACAATTAAAATATAAAGAAATATATTTCCCCACATGGACTACAGATCCGTGTGTGAGGAAAGAATTCTTATCTATTAATGTAAGAGATAATTTTAATATATTGCACAATGAGTTATCAATAAAATTTAGAAAATATACAAAATGTTTTTTTAATTACAAATGAAAAAAAGAAGAAAATTTAGTAATTTTGAATAATTAAAAATTCCATACCAGAAGAACTGAAGGTGACTAGTCTAGCAATGATCAATCTACCATAAGTAAATACAGTAATTGGCAGATTCTCAAAACACCCAGGCAGTGACAGCTTTTGAATAATGCTCAGGAATCAAGTGTAGGGTGAGTGAATCAGTGCCTCAGCAGCCTCACGGCCTACCTCAAATAGCCAATCGACCACCCTTCTTTTATATACATAGTTATTTAACAGTATTGAAATTTTCAGGCACAATGTAGAATAGTCCCGAGATGGTTCCTATGAAGGTTGAGAGTTCAAAAGTCCTCGCTGAAGGACACAAAAAGGAGAAATCTATCCTTAAAGGAACAGCTGATAGAAATCAACTGTTTTTAATCATATGGTGGGCCCTTATAGCGGCGTTATTTACACTGTCTGCAAACTTGTGTAGTCTGAGCATTGCAGTCATGTAGGAAACATATGACTGGTGAATCAAAGCTCAGCTTATGTTTCATCCATTATTTCTTTGGTGAAAAAAACAAATTTTTTATTTCAATTTATCCAAACAAAAATTACCATTTTAGGAAGGTGCGGTTTGTGCTAGGCTCTTGGGAATTCGCCAGGTAGCACTATTATAACTGAAATACCGTTGCAACGCACGGGTGAACCGCTAGTAGTAATATATATTAGATACTAAACTCAATTTAAATATTAAATTTGATTATTAAATATTAATATAATTAAATATTAAATTTAATTTAATTAGTTACTCACGCCATCCAAGAGTGTATTGGTGAGATGTCTTTGAGAATTTTTCAAAAGGAACTTCAGTCCATCAACCTTGAATATACTATTATCTCGATCCACAAAGTATATCTCGTTTTCTCTCGATATAAGCATCATGTACCTAAGAAAACAACAAAGACAAATTTTTACAAGTGAAATGCTAATAATTTTACATCCAAATTTAGTAATTAATTTGGCATCTTGAGGAGTACGAAGGAGATTTTGCCTAGAGTTTAGCAGCATGAATGTTTTATTGGTTGAGTTCATGGGAGCTTGCACCGCACCGCAAGGCGTCTGATTGATCTATTCAAATTGTTCGACCAATCAGACGCCTAGAAGTGAACCGGTTACAACGGTGCAGGCTCCCATGAACGCAACTAAGTTATTGTCTTGAATCAGTAAAATATCAATTAAATTCCAAATTTCAATAAAATAAATAATGTATTATTTATTATTATTATTTAACTCGTATTGGTTCAATTTTTTATAAGATCTAATGTTTTGCAAACTAACTCAGATTATGGATTATGCTTGACAAGCATTGGACAATGCAGAATGAATATACAAGGTAAGCCAAATACAATAGACATATTAAAAAAATGACTAAAAAGAATGAGAACCAATATGCATAAATTACATCAAATTTTGATGTGATTTAATAAATTGATTGGCAAGTTAGTACTCTACTATCATTCCGAAAAACAAGAATCAGATTGCTTCAGATTAGAGGAATAATAATTGACCGAACAAAGAGAGGTCTCTGTTCCAATTTGACCGTTTTGTATTCTCCTGTCTGTCTGTATGCAAAGTATTTACGGCTAAATGCGTGAGCCCAATTCTATGACATTTTTTTTTTGAGGATGAAGCCCACATAGGTCTGAGACCTGTGCGTGGGTAATGAGTTGGATGATGGTGATTGATGAGTTGGACCTACAGTTTTAGGTGGGTTCCGAACCACCGGGAAGTGATTTTACAGCAGAGATCAGTGTCTTTTTTGCTGGCCAATCTAATCGGCCACCGTTACAAACAGGACCTACGAGAGCGCAGCTTATCTCTACCTGATTGACTACGGCTCGCGGCTATCACTTTTGCTTGGTTCTTCCTTAAAGGAATGTTCAGCGATGTGTGTACGGATTTTCAAAATTTACTTGCATTTAAAGGATATTTGAAAGGAAAAAAGGAAAGGCACTCAGGCATTCTTCTATAGGAAACATGATTTTTAAAATAAGTTTCTGCATCATATTTATGCAATTGGAATCGGATTTCAATCATCAATTATTCATCTGGTTGAGCCTTCATATAAATTAAGTTATCATTCATAAGAATAACATATTTGTTTGAGAGAAACAAATCATTACTAATATTTCAATCAAATATAATAACAAGGGACTACCAGTAAATGATAATATTATATAAATTTTATAATTATTGTTCTATAAATATTCATTCACGAGACATATCTGATTTGATTTGAGCAATCAGCTGTCTGGAAAATAGAAATGTAGCCTTGGTGGTGTGATACAGAGTGACCTTTTGTGGGAAAAAGACATGAAATAGACTACGCAAATAGAATCAAGGGTTGGTTTGACATGTGTGTTTAATTTTGCGATGGTGATTATCATTGAGTACATCGAGTACCGTATGTCCCTCTGTGCAAGCACCCTTATTCTTGGTCTACTGTTCACAGAACTACCAGTTATTATGAATCCTTCCAATTACAACTTGAAATACAAAATATTCTAGTTTTCAATTAAGCGGGCATAAGACTAAGTAAAAGTAAATTCGTATGGCTTTCCGTGGTGGGGAGACCCTTACGGGTAGTTCCACCTCGCCGTTTTTTTAACGACTGCTTTTTTTTATGCAACCGGAACCGACGGCTTAACGTGCCCTCCGAAACACGGGAGTGGCTCGAGAAAAATATCTTGTACTCAACTTGGATCGAACCCAGTACCTTTGGCTTATCAGACCAGCGATAAGCTAACTCGGCTACGCCGACTCCGGCATAAGTCTTATCAAATATGATGAGAAACAAGCTACATATATTGTCACTCAGCAATCATCATACCTCGTTCCATCAGCTTTCCAAGATACACGATACGGTTTTATTTTTAGATAGTGCATATTATCAATATCCATCGACACTGGTTGGCCTCCTGGAAACCCAAGCCTGAAAAAAACCCATTTAAATAAAGTAATAATGCAAACATATCTGTAATAACTGCACGTTAGTATTTTACAGAGAAATATTAGCAAGAACTACTGCATTAATATGTGAATATTACAATAACCATTGGGAAAAATAAGGATATACGGTTGAGTGGTAGAGAAGACTGTCTTAACTCCACCTAAAAAGGATTTTTTTTTTTTCATTTTAATACATAAATAATATGTATTGTGAAGACAATAAATAAAATTGAATTTGAATATTTTAATCTTATTCTGCACATAACAGTTGTTTCTACACTAGTTTCGATTAAAAAACTTTAAAACCCGATTTTACTTGTCAAAATCTGATACCACAAAATATAATCTAGTAATAGGGAAGTGATAGCCTACCCGTGAGCCGTAGCAGGTATCTGTTCAATCAGATTAGATAAGCAACGATCTCCTGTTATTAGAAACATGGTGGACTTACAATTTTAGGTGAGTTCCGAACCACCGGGTAGTGATTTTACAGCAGAGAACTGGTATTTTTGGCTAGCAAAAAAGACTGTAAAATCACTTCCCGGCGGTTCGGAACTCACCTAAAATTGTAAGTCCACCATGTTTCCAATAGCATGGCTCAAGCGGCGAGGTGGAACCCGTAAGGGTCTCCCAACCAATAAAAGCCATACGCATTTACTTTTAGAATTTACCTATCTTCTTTTTATTAATTCCAGGAGTAGGCGTATGCACCTGTTCCAGTCCCAAAGGATAACATTTTTACAATCTTTCAAGAGTTTTAATAAATTTCAATGCCATACTCAAACTTTCTTCTCTATGATTTTACTTGAAGAAACCGTATGTTAAAGTTACTTGAAAGATGTTAAGATGTTATCCGTTGAGACTGGAACAGGCACATGGAATTATTTTATTTTAATTTAATAATTTAATTTCAATCTTCTGGGATTAAGAAAAAGAAGGTAGTTATTACCAAATTCCATTTTGTGGTTTTGTTTAGGTATGGTAGACGCCTTTAAGAGAATCATAATTGACTTACTTTTCGAATTTGCACATCCTCTTGATAAGTGATAGAATGTCGTTCATTTTGCTTGTATCCCTAATGGGATGAACACCCGGAACTCCGGACATGAATACTGGGTTTTTCACAAACGAATCTTTCCTCTGCTTTTTGGCCGGCGGTCCGCCATCTCTGTTGTGACGACTGCTTCTGAAAATAAATAAATTCATAAATTTTCGAGAAATTCTTAGACTAATGAAAGTTTGCATCCCGAGGTTACAGAGATCCCGAGTATAATTATGACGTGGAAGCTCTAGAAGGGCCGAATGTTGATCAGGACAACAGGACTCAACAAGAATGATACTATCAGGAAAAAAGAGATAAATAAAAAATATATATATTAACACTAAAATAAAACTCATATTCATTAAACTGTTTTAAAAATACACTATTTCTTGAATTCTTGGAATGTAGACTCAAGGGCTAATTCTTCACAGCTGTAAATAGAAATAACCGTCCAATAAATGGAACTATTAAATACTGTACATCGAAATAATAAATCGTAAGTAAACCATTCATAAAATAGTTGTCACCCTTGCACAAGTCTCAGACTTATGTGAGCTCCATGAGCTAGAAATTAATCACAGATACTAGAGCTCAAAAGTGGTCTGAGAAACTGGCTTGTGAATGAAGGCTTCTATAGTTTAACGGAGTTCTTTAGCAGAGCCTCTGGAGAAGACAACCATCTATAGAAATTATGGCTTGGGCTATAACGATAGACATTAATGATTGAGATATGTAATTACATGGAATGATATAGTAATGATATATATAACTGTAATTTTATAATTAATATTATTATTATTATGTTATTGACATATGCCAAACATTCAAAAAAAGTAAATGCAACTATTAATTAAAAATAAAAAATCAGAGGGCGCTTTCTAATATACCCACTTTTTAAGAGAATTCAGTAATCATTTTTTCAGTAATCCGAAAACAAAGGGTGGGTCAACTCCGATTTTTGAAAGATTTATACACATTATGTATAACACTATTTAATAAATTAAAAACTCGGTTATAAGCGTGGACATAAATGTCGCAAACACCTAGAAAAGTGGACAAATATACTTGAAATTAATGTTTAGAGGTGATGTTATCTAATAAGTCTTTTTCCGATTCTCCGTCAAAAATTGTAATTCAAATGTATTTGATGATATTTTATTATTTATGAGTAATAAGTGCGATTTCTCTCACGTTCATGGTCTAAATAAACTAAAGTTACTTATATATTCCACAACCAAAATCGAAGTTAAAAGCTTGTTGAATTGAAATCGCAGACGTCACTTATTCAAATTTAAAGCAATTTGACTACCAGTGGCACCATTCTTTGCTAGCTAAAACTGTACCGGTATGTTAAAAGTACTATAACTTATGTTAAAAAATTGTTGACAAAAAAAATTGTGAAAAATCCTAATAAAACTCTTGCTATAAACAACGTAACTTGGCAAACTTCCAGGAATTTGTGACAGTTATTGAACGGTTTTCCTGCAGCACATTTGGGCATTGTGCCTGTAGTAATTTTCCATTCTAATAAGTAAATAAATTACAAAAAAATTTTTAAAGCATGAATCCAGTTGATAATATGATAAAAAATAAATGAAGTTATAATTAAATGATCTCACTTACCCACTGTTCCTATCGTTATGGGATTTTGAATGATGATGATGATGGTGGTGGTGATGACGATGTGAGTTCTTGTGCACATAATGATCTCCGTCGTCATTCTGGTCTTCTTCTTCTAAAACAAGTAAAAGAAAGTACATTAATAACTGAATATGAAAATTTTAATTATAACCAAATATAAAAGAGTATCGTTCCTTTAATATTTATATATTTTTTTAGATTGCGGATGATGCCCACATGAGTGTGGAGACTTGTGCGTGGGTAATGAGGTGAATGGGTGAAATGATGAGAAACATCTATGGCAGAATGAGATTCGAACCCAAGGCTGCAGGAAACGAAGCCAGCCAGAGCCATATCTTATAACAGATAAGCGCTCCAACTAACTGCGCTACCAGAGCCGCCAATATCTAGTACTGAGAAACAATAAAGAATACAAGAAGCTTGTTAACGTCTAGGACTGGTGCAAAACACATAAGGCAGCGACATAATAACAAAAAAATTAAATAATTAGCAAAGTTCTTAGACCACGATTAACCGAAAACGGATACAGATGACCGAAAACGGCCATAATTAACAAATATTCCCACAAAGGTAGATGAATAAAAATCGTTGCATAAACTACTATTATGCAACGATTTTATTTTGACCCTTATTAAGGCACGAGTTAGATGTAAGTTATAACACGAGCGAATGCGAGTGTTATAAATATCTCACGAGTGCTTTAATGTCAAAATAAAATCGTTGCATACACTATTTTATCTACGACCACTAGTATACATTTAATTAAAACAATTTCATTTTACCTGTGACTGTCAGAGATACCTAACCTCTCATCTCAAATACGAGAAGTTATAGTAGATTGTTACGTTAAAGCAGCTGGAGTAGCAGTTTGATCAAATCAGCTGATAGTTTCACAATATTGAATTACGATATTGATTCCATCAAAAATGCTTCTGAATGGTCCAGAACCCGTGTTATAATGTAGAACCTGTACTATAATGAGTTCATTATGCAACGGGTTTCAAAAAGCATTTCGAAAAGACAGCTGTTTTGGCATCAATTGTGAAACTGTAATGTATACATTATGACATGGTCGTAGATAAAAATATGAATACCTACGCTAGTCACCCCTTTCGCATATAAAGACGTATTCATTAGAGAAGTTATTCTAACGAAATGAGTAATTATTCCCTTGATTATTTACGTAGTACTTACTATGTACTAGTAATTACTTACCGTAGCACCAATTTGGAAGCGTGGGAGCCAGTGGTGTGTCCTCAACGTCAGCATATCGGCTGAATAACTCGTTCAGGTAGTCTTGTTTGTAGATGCCCGGTGGTCTGCAATCAAATAATAAATTTAAAAAATCATTTCATCACCAACATCACATTGGTTAAGTTCATGGGAACCTTATTGTTTACCGATAAATGGAATTTTACCATAAATTAAGACACCTGATTGGTCCCCCCCCCTCATCCTTAAGCAAACGCACGACAGAAAATTGAAGACGCACGAAATAAAATCAAAACGCACGACACAAAATTTACGGTCCGTTTTTTATCGTCCGTACGAAAACGCATGCATAAAAGGGCTCTAATATATTTATGAATAAATTCATAAATAATCACATAGCAATACAGTCTTCCATAAATATTGAAATATATTTCAATTGCATTTTATTAATCATCACAAATCGTAGAAATTTCTAATTTGGCATGATCTAGGGGTGCAGTAAAGGTTTGAGTAAACGGACGTAAAAACGTCAAGTCTTCTACACACACTATCATATTCTATTTCACAACTACCGAAACAAATTCAATAATTTCAAGTACTTTACCATATGAGTGCGAGAGTGCTTGGTAATAATAATGAATAAACTTACCGACAATCCGCGAATTGGCGTAATGCTGCTTCAACACTGGTGTTATACTCTTCAATCATGAACGAAACCAAGAGGAAGCCTGTCCTGTTGAAGCCATGCGTGCAATGCACTCCTGAAAATAGAAGAAATACGTTTTGAACGTCACAATATATTAATTTATAATATATATATTATTTTATTGAATTAGGACAACTTTACAAAAAATATGCTCATGCGTTTCAACAACTATGCATTTATAAAATTAGCGATATTAACATTAAAATTTAAGGAATCGCTGCTAACTTTTTAACACTGATTTTGCTCGAAGTGGGAGGAATTCCACAACCAATAATCAACATGGCGGACCTGCAATTGAACGAAATAACTCATGTTTTGAAATGTATCAGGTATTATAAAATTATCTTTGCTAAAATATACCAAACATATATAAATATTAAAATTTATTCAGCCAAATTTAAATTTAACAGCAAAAAGCTCCCTCGTAAATATAGGTTGGGATAAGATTTCAATATAAATGTTTATTTACATTCAATTCTCACTGAATATGTGGAGCGAGAAAAAGTTGCAATTTGCAATGATACATGTTGGCTTTCTAAGACATAGAAAATAGTTATTTAGGTATCAAGAGCGCAAAGATCGACTTTACACACAATACTAAACTCTTCCTACCACTTCAGTTATTCCCATTCAATAATTATTGTTGAAATTATCATTTCCGAACACTAAAGTATCATTTCGTCGTTATGGCTATGAAATATTCATATGGCAATTATTAGCTGGCAAACTTCAGTGTTGTCAACTGTATGATAGCCGCGAGCCGTAGCAGGTATCTGTTCAATCAGATAGATAAGCTGCGTTCTCGTAGGTCCTGTTTGTAACGGTGACCGATTAGATTGGCCAGCAAAAAAGACACTGTCTCTGCTGTAAAATCACTTCCCGGTGGTTCGGAGCCCACCTAAAACTGTAGGTCCAACTCATCAATCACTATCATCCACCTCATTACCCACGCACAGGTCCCAGACCTATGTGGGCTTCATCCTCAAAAAAAAAATTAAAATAATTATTGTACGATAATTTGGTTCTTGTAAGATGCCTACCTACACTGTAAGATCTGGCTACCTACGATCTGCACTTTTGTGCGATAATTTCAAAGAAATCTCATCCCAAAAAAATTATTTTTAAATTAATTAAAAGATAGTTGAAGACCTGAAGTAAATTGCGATCTATGTGCCATTTTATGAGTTTTGAGATAATAAGAATTTTTTCTTATGAAGAGGTTTTTTAAGCTTAAATACTTCGAATGGAATAATAATGAGTATATCTAGACCAAAAGCAACTGTACAAGTGAAATATTTATCAAATCTAATTCCACTCCAGAGATATTTAATAGTAAACATCTAAAATCAAAACTGGTCAATGTCCAGAGTACCAAATGTAAATAAAGATCTATGTACCACAACCTTAAAAAGTAAAAAGTGATCTAAGTTCCACAACCTTTAAATGCAGATAGATGATATAAAAGCTTATATTAATTAAAAAAAACCTGGATTAGGTTTTACCTGATCTCTAAAGTATGAACTAGGCCACCTGTTTAAACTCCAATGCCAGGTGATTACTAAGGGCCTAATAAAATCCATGGACAGATGAAATGATAACTTTTATTTTACAGCAAAATTAAAAAATTAAGAAATAGAATCAAAATAAAGTATGTAGTGTTTTATTTTTACTCATTGCGATGTCAGCTGTTCGTAGAACTCTTTATGTCTTCTTTCTGTCATGAACGGGATCATAGTTTTCAAATCCGCCTTTTTTCCGCGTGGCACTTAGATCAGAATTTACTTTGAGCTGCATGGCACATACAGCTCACGCATTCTGTTGGTGACAGCCATAACTACTAGGAACAGGTTTGGCACTTAGATCAGAATACACTTCAACTGGCCTTGTACATAGATCACATTTCCGGTAATAACTCGAAAATTACAAAAATGGCACTTAGATCATAATTTACTTCAGGTCTTCAGTTGTTCTTCATTAAAAATCAAATAATTTTAAAATATTTGATAAATTTAGGATGTCAGGCTCGATAACCTAGACCTAGATTCAAAGGTTGGCAACACTGGCGAGCGTAAAGGTAAGCGATTTTAATTTGAGACTATATAGAGAGTACTAAACACCTTGCTCCTAAGTAAATAGCTGTTATATGATTGGTTTTCAGCAAGTAAACTAGTTCTTTACGATCACTGGTAGGAAAATATGATTTGCAGTCAACTTAATTATTGATAATTTATTTATTAATATTTCATTAATTTATCAATCTATTTTAAAATATTTTTGCAGCAATTCCTATTGAAACCCTCAAATATATATTTGTTACTGTTGTCAATATTCGTAAGTTGAAAGTCTTTAGTGCAATTTTTTGAGGATGAAGCCCACATAGGTCTGAGACCTGTGCGTTGGTGATGGCGATAGATGAGTTGGACCTACAGTTTTAGGTGGGTCCTAACCACCGGGAAGTGATTTTACAGCAGAGAACAGTGTATTTTTTGCTAGCCAATCTAATCGGTCATCCTTACAAAGAGAGCCCAGGAGAACGCAGCTTATCTCTATCTGATTGAACAGATACCAGCTACGGCTCACGGCTATTATTTCCCTAATTGATAACATTTCAATGAGAATTCGGGATTTATTACCATCGCCAGAGTCATATTATTTACCAATCATTTCCAACGGTCGGCTACTGATGAATTTCCGGCAAATATTGATGAACAAATTAGTCTGTTCGATATTAGGCGTTTCTCCATGTCCGCGACACTGCAGTTTTATGTACTTGACTGAATCCTCTCCGTAGGCATCTCTCACTTCGTTCGCGTCGTAGAATCGGTCTGTGTTGGTCAGATCGATCCACATTCCAATCCTCACCTTGTCAGAAAAATACGAAAATGTGAGATAAGTATCACTATAATTATTAGTACAGTAAAAATTAATGAATAGATTATATTTTTAGTTTTCTTCTTACTAACATTATTATTATTATTGTATTATTATCATTATTTTTTCTTCTTTTTCTTTGGCAATAAGATATTTTGCAACTTCTATTCCTTTTTTTTAAATAAAGTTTGATTTCAATAGGCTTAAGCCTTGAAACTATTGTCAATGTCAAATAAATAAATAAAATAAAAAATAAATAGATAGATATGTGAGCGGCCATTGACCTCCTCTCAAAAGGGTATAATTAAGGACAAGCCAAAATCTAAAGGGGGCCCACATTTCAAAATGGAATTGGGCAGGGCATGTAGCGCGTATGAACGAGGACCGCTGGACCAGGGTCTGTACTGAGTGGGTGCCTAGAGACAGGACCAGGAAGAGAGGACGGCCACCAACTCGATGGCGAGATGAACTGTGCCAGAGAGTGGGACATGCGTGGACAACAACTGCGAGAGACAGGAAAAGATGGACCAAAATAGTGACAAACTTATGATTTCTAGAACTCTTTTTCGAAAAATAAGAATGATCAATACATTAATTATAAATTTAAAACAATAATAGTTATAAATTACTGCCAACCTGAAGAAATGTATACCTCATACAGAGAGGCTTTTGCTCAATTTGAATGTAAATAAAGCTTTATTATTATTATTATTATTATATGCCAAAATCTCAAGCATATTGTGCATATCTGAAATTCAACCATTTAATTAATCTCTTTACAAACGTCTTGAAAACTCAGGCATCCTTGCTGCTATTAAAAAACTAATACACTCCTCGATTGTATAAACAAAATGTGACTGGCCCATTTTAGTATTTATGAGTTTAATAGTATTAAAAAATTCATTTTTCATCATAAAATTGTTATGGGGTTGGACTAGTTGAGCGATAGTAAGAGGATAGTAAGTGGAGCGATAAGCTAGTAAGTTTTCGGGGACAGTGAATATAAGTTGAGCGATAGTGTAAGCATACACATTTAAAGTGTCGAAATTAAATCAGTTATGTTAGTAAAAATACATTTTTCTTCAAATAATTCATTCACTGCATAAGTTCCACCATAGCCATCATTCTTGATTAATATTGAGTACTGACAACCTCCGCTTGCTCTACAGACAAATAATGTCTTCATCGATGGTGTAATAAGTAGGCCATGAACACCTTTACATGCAAATAAACAATAAAATCACTTACTTTGTAACTGTTCATAGACGAGAGTAGCATTTTAGGTGAGAATCGACATTCTTCGGGTACTTTGCAGTTGAATTTATCAGATAGTGGAGTTTTGAAGGCGAGAAACTTCTCACCCATGAGTTTTACAGCTTTTCGGGGACAGTGAAGCCATCGCTTGGGTATAGGCCCTGGATCTCCACTTGATCCAGACATGTTTCAACAACTGTAACAGAAATTAATTTGGTAAAATTTAACCCAGACATTTTCTGTTCATCTTCTACATAAATAGGTGTATGTGTGTCAGTCTTAAGGATTTCACAAAAACGACAACAATTTGGTACACTAAATTTTGCACGAAGCTTTCTCTAAACATGATTAAGTGTGCCCCGAAGCACGATTTTTTATTTTCCTCTCAGACTTTCCAAAATTAATGTTCAAATATCATTTATGGACACTATCACTGTTTTAAAACATGTTTAGATGCAGGAAGCTCATAGTTTTGCTCAAACTCTCTAATACATTGATTCAAACACCCTAACTTAATTAGGTATACCAATATTTTTAGCAAATACTGCAATAGCACCCAGAACAGGTTTCTAAGGCTAGGGAAATCAATGAATAAAACAATGATACAATAGAGAATTTGAGCAAAGCTACGCTAACGATGAGGCTATTTTCTGACCTGACCACTCTATGTCTTCGGTTGCTTTACAGCATAATTATATTGCATCCATTTAAGAGAAGTATTGCTAAAACTCTATTATTGTGGTAATGTTACTCTTCCGTACAACTATTTTATCACATGTTCACTAGGCCTAACTGCGGCAGTCCGCACACGGAGCGTTTTCTAAGCGTCATGAATAAAATATAATATAATGAGTCTTCGAATCTTTAAATCAACTACAATTTGTGCTGTGAACTACAATTCACCCTCCAGGCATCTATAGTCCGTGCTAACCTTATAAATTCAGGCTACAAAGTGTTTGAACCAATTCAAATATTATCAAAACGAAAATCAATTCCAGTTTTCACAGTCTCTCAACTCAACGAGAACGTTCAATCGTGTTTATTGTAACGCATGTTTGAAAAGATATGCGTCCATTCAAGTTAGTCAATTCCTACTAAAGTTATGAGACAATAAGATATCAACGAAGAATCAGTTTAGTAAAACTCGTTTTCAGATACGATTCTTTAAAGAATTTCAAATTTAGATTGAATTCATTCACGGTTTCAAGTCAACCTAACTTCGAATTGTTATCCAACTAACGACGCTGTTTGGTTAGTTCAGAAATCTAATGCATCACATGTTTACCTACTATAAGAACGTCCTCAAAGCTGAATTAAAAATTAATCGTATATCGAAAAATATTCAATGAAAAGTAAATTGATATTACAATAATGCTTACCAGTTGACGTTTCCAGTACCTAGTCCAATATTGATGCCGTGAGACGAATGAAAACAATGCTTACATCATGACACAAAACTGATTGGATTGTACGAGAAAAAATTAAATCAGAAAAAATGAAGATGTTGAAAGAATCTGAACAGTTTCAATAGCTTTAAAATATTAATTTCACTGGTTCTAATTTCATTTTTGACTAACCTCAGCAAAATCTCAAATCAGAAATCACAGAACTCAGATCGAGATCGGATCAGTCACGAACTCGATACTCGACTTTACAATCATCGACAACGAATAATTGATACCGTCTGAAGTATCGATAGAATTTTTATCGTTTATGAGAGCTTTCATCTTTTCCTTCTCAATAAAATGTATAACTAATTTATATAAATAAACCAGAGTTAAAATAGGAAAATCTTCAGCAGAGTATTGAAGCAAAAGTATCGCTCTGAATTTCAAAACAAGAACGGAAAACATTTCCATTTATATCATCCTACCATTTGTCCTTTGATGAAGTAAAAGTTACTGAGGTCTTAAATAAAATTAAAAAGAATAAATTATTAAGAAGGCTTATTAAAATAATAAATAATTATTAGTAAGCCATTTTTCATGCACAGTACCTAACTTGAATAATTTAAGTCTTTTGGGAGAGATTGATCAGAACCTTTTCAAATTCCCATGGCTTCACTTAATTTTTTTTATCTGCTCTTCAACCCTTTTAAGACTGAATACAATACCTTTTTGTTTGTAGACTATTATTTCTACCCATCTTGCAATCATACACACACCCTAGAATTATTAGTTGAGGTTGTCATATTTTTGTTTCCTTTACAGATATACTCTAACATCAGGAATACATCCTGGGAGGTCTCCCATATATATCATTCATTA
This sequence comes from Conomelus anceps, assembly GCA_948455865.1. Lineage (NCBI taxonomy): Eukaryota > Metazoa > Arthropoda > Insecta > Hemiptera > Delphacidae > Conomelus > Conomelus anceps. Next base: position 88,038,520 of record OX418218.1, on the reverse strand, counting down.
AAAATTGGATCTGTCCCATCAGAAATTTTCTGAACATATAATATGGAAACGATATGGCACGGCAAAAAACAATTTCCAGTATTTTTTTATATATTGCTCAATTATATACAGTACAGTATAATAATGTTTGTTTTTCAATCCAATTTATCCATTCTATTCTGCTTAAATTATATAACTTACAGTAAGTTAAGTATCTTTAGTTTCTCATTCACGCTTGTTTACATTACGCAGTACCATTAACGCAATAAGAGTCTTCTTGTGATGTTATTGGATTTTTATTCATTAGATATTGCGATATTTTTTGTATTACTTTTATATTTTTGTCAAATGATCATATTCTTGGCGGTCTTCAAAATATTTCTGATCGCTGTATTATGAAATTATATTATTGTACTGTAAAAATGAAATTGTTTACTGGATAACATTCTGATGGCAGCCAGAACTGAGATGAACTTCGAAGTTGGCAACTGCAACAACAAATCACATATTCATAACATTTTTGTCTTTTGAAGACGATTCCCACATAATTTGGTGCTTGTGATGTATAATGCATGAATTGCAGTCCAGGATCAAGAATTGAACCTGCCATCTACTATTGTAGCTATAATATTAAAAAATGATAGTTCTTAGAGATTGCCTTCCCATTAACATTAAAAAAACATCCCCGGTGGTGACTGATATTTTTTGACAGTAGCATTCATCCATTTCCATCAGCTATTCAATACTGTTGTCAATATCCGCCATTGCGGGAGTCTTCAGTATAAACTAGCACTTAAAGGAATTCGAAATTAATAAATTCTGTTTATTAAAAAAACCATTAAAATTTTAAATATTGTGTCTACATTCAGGATTTTATATTATTATTAATATGTTACTATTATAAATATGTTACTATTATAAATATGTTACTATATCAATAATCACATACAGCACACTTAATACCTTCATAAATGCAACTTTGGAACCTGAATTATATATGTACCACATGGTTTGTTTTATGTCTCAGATAGGTGGAACCCACCTAAAATAGTACGTTCACTATGTTTCCCATAACATGGCTCAAACGGCGAGGTGGAACTACTAGTAAAAGGGTCTCCCCACCAATAAAAGCCATACGATTACTATTATTATTAGACGTAAAACTCCCAAAGTGGAAGATGCTGAGTAAAGATGGTTCATTTTTGGACTTGTTCTTCTTGTTTGCCCACCAGCTTTTCATTTTTATTCCGAATTCAGCTTTTCTCTCTTCACTCCATTTTGTTCCCACTCTTGGAGGTTTTGTTTCTGGTATAACTTCCCATTTATAAAGTTTTTTCTATTGTGAATTTTATTGTTGGTTACTTTGGCCTGTACAGTACAGTTACTAGGTCTTTTTTAGCATTTCGTATCCATTCTCCTCCATTGACAAGTGATGCAACATAGTTTACAATTCTTTTTGTTAGTCTATTGTCTGGAAGCCTCCATGATGTGACCATGAAGTTTAAGGCGTCTTTTCCTCATATCTGTCTCTATATATTAGAATATTCTTCAACTTTGGACGTTCTCTTTAATCTATATCCGTTTTCTTGGTCCAAGGATTTTCCAAACTATTTTTCTTTCTTCCTTCTTTAGATTTTACATATCCATTTTCCTGTTTTATCCATTATTATTATTGCATTTCCAGGCGGGCTCAGGCGTTGGAGGTGATTTTAGCCAGTAGTTTATGCACGTACATGAGAGTCTGGCACAGCGTGCATAAAGGCATTCCCACCTCCAAAAGACAAGACAAAAATTATTATTATTATTATGGATCATCAAATACTAAGTTTTAACTTCCATATATGATAAGTAAATATCCATCAACACACGTACTCATCAGCACACAACTCGGGTGCATCAGTTGTGTGCTGTCTGTCTCAGGGTTTGCGAAGGTCTTTGGCGGTTAGTCATGGCCGCAGATTGTGCGACAACAGAAAACGCGCCTGCGTTTGTAGACGGACAGCGTCGCCAGGCGACCGGCGAGTGTCCACACAGAGAAAGAGAGAGTGTATGCGAGAGAGAGTGAGTGAGCGAGCGTCGTTGGCGTCGTCTTGGAGCGTCAAGGACAGTACCAGGCCAAACAGCGCGCTGGGTGGACATCATCAACCGGTAGGCCATCATTCTTTCGCGAATTACGGGCGCGCGTGTGGCTGCAGTGTCTTCTCCCGCCTCGATCCGTCCGTTGATCTTACGAAATTTTTACTTGTCCGTAAGTTTGCCGTGCGGTGGTAGGTGTGTGACAGGACACCGGCCTGTTAGATTGTGACTGTGGGAATGTGCTGGCAGGCTGGCGATCCCGGTTAGGCCATTCCACACTGTTGCCCGCCTAATCAGCCGAGCCCTGGCGGACTATGGGCATTTGCTTGGATACAGGTACGTGTCTAATTAAAGCAAAATAACAATCACCACTTTTTATCAAGGAGTTTTATGTTTTGTTTGTTTGTTACCGTTCAATTTCAATTTATTTTATTCCATACATATAAATATTTACATCAATATTCCAAAATATTCTGTCAAATAATACTTCATGATAAAATCCAAATCTACAATATTATGTTTTCACTAGAAATAACTTATATGAAATAGAATAAACATGTGATACTATATGTGATATTATCTCTCTTTCTGAAAACATTTGAGTGCCGTAGCAGGTATCTGTTCAATCAGAGATAAGCTACGAAACTCCTAGGCGCTCTTTGTAAGGGTGACCGATTGGATTAGCCAGCAAAAAATATTCTGTTCTCTGCTGTAAAATCACTTCCCGATGGTTCGGAACACACCTAAAACTGTAGGTCCAACTCATCAATCACTATCATCCAATTCATTACCCACGCACAGGTCTCAGACCTATGTCCTCAAAAAAAAAAAAAAAAAAAAATAGGAAATCAACCGCATTTCTTGAAATTGAAATTGATAATAATGTCAGTGAAGTTCTTCATAACAAAATAATTGATATACAATCTAATAATATTAAAACTGGAACTGTATTTTCAGTTGGTTATTATTTTTATTCACTTCAACTGGGAACTGGGAGGATGCATTTCCCCCCTGTTGGCTGACGAAGTTTCTTCTCAGAAGCAAAATGCATCCCGATAGTTTTAGTGAGTATAGTACCAATAGCCAACTAAAAATACATGTCTCTTTGATTGATAAGATGTCAACACTGCTAGAATAACAAAATGAATGACAATGGTTGTGTATGAAAATCCACATATCTTCGACTGTACTGTGAAGTTGCACACATAAACATGAATAGGAAGTAGAACATGACGCAAAAACATCAAAGTACAGCTGAAGATGTAGTGAGAAGTTTCATAAAAACCATGGTCCCGTGACACTGACTTATTTAGTTATTCCAGTGGAATTGACAAGGTATTAATGAATTTCAATTATGGAAAGGTTTTGCAACATCAGATCCAAAAGAAAGCGGTTAGATGTATGGAAAGAGTAAATAGATTAGATTCATGTAGGCCGTTGTTCAAGCTGTGGTTTCCTAACTGTACCCTGCTTATATGTGTATGAAGCTACTTTATATGTAAAAAAGAGTGATATTAGCCAAAATCTTGACGAACACGATTATAATACAAGAAGCCGAGGAGATTATCACTTGGTGAGTCATAATAGTAGCTTATTCAAACAAAAACCTAGTTATATTGGTAGGAAACTCTACAACAAGCTACCGCAGTTTTTGAAGAGTCTTGAAAATATAGAAATATTAAAAAACAACTGAAAAAATATTTAGTTGGTAAAGCTTTTTATAGTGTACAAGAGTTACTTTCACATCAAAATTAAGCCTCACCTCAACTAAATGATTTAGTAATAAATTATGGTAACTAGTGTATAAAATTGTATAGGCCTAATTGTTTATCTGACTTATCTTATACTCCTTAAATGGAGTCTCCAAGAAGTAATCTGCAAAACAAAAAAAAATCATATAGGCCTACATCTAAATAGGCAAGAAGAAGGAGAAAGAAATATTTTCTAAATGGACCTCAGCACATACAATTGAAATAAGGAACAACCAAAACAAGTATAATATGAATAAAAATTTAATTCACAAGAAAAACTTAGGAAGTAAAAATATTACACAAAAAAGAAAGAAAACAATTACTATTATATGTTAAAGAACCCTATTTCCACCATGCGCCTTAATCCAATAGAGCCATTCAGCATCTGAAACTTTGAATCAACCATCTTTTCCACACTAATATGATTATTACCATATTTTGATTAATATTACATGAATGGCGAGGAGGAGCCAAAGCGTATTACATATAGGCTATAATCTGTGATGTTTTCCATGACGAAATACTTGATGAACAATCTAATATCAAAACTGACACTGTATTTCTATTTAATGAATTGTCTTTACTTACTCCTGCGACAGCTCGCTAGATTGAATGACAAAAAGTTACTTTTTACAGCTTACCATGGGCTCTTACTGTCACATATTAGGTATGCTATCTTAGTATGGGGTAATTCATCAAAACAAAATCTTGATAGGGTGTTTAAGATCCAAAAGAAAGCGGTTAGGTGTATAGAAAGAGTAAATAGATTAGATTCATGTAGGCCGTTGTTCAAGAGACTTGGTCTCCTAACTGTACCCTGCTTATATGTGTATGAAGCTACTTTATATGTAAAAACGAATGATATTAACCAAAATCTTGATGAACATGATTATAATACAAGAAGCCGAGGAGATTATCACTTGGTGAGTCACAATAGTAGCTTATTCAAACAAAAACCTAGTTATATTGGTAGGAAATTCTACAACAAGCTACCGCAGTTTTTGAAGAGTCTTGAAAATATAGAAATATTTAAAAAACAATTGAAGAAATATTTAGTTGATAAAGCTTTTTATAGTGTACAAGAGTTCCTTTCACATCAAAATTAAGCCTCACCTCAACTAATTGAAGTAATTATGGTATCTAGTGTATAATATTGTTGATCTGACTTGTCTTATACTCCTTAACTGGAGTCTCCAAGACGTAATCTACAAAAAAAAAAACTTATATTGGAGATACTGGAGGGATGCATTTCACTTCTAAAAAGGCTGATGAAGCTTCTTTTTAAAGTGAAATGCATCCCTCCAGTATCTCCAATATAAGTGAGTAAAGACAATATATTAAATTGAAATACACTGTCAGTTTTGATATTAAATGTATAATAGTATATATTCTGAATCAAATTTGAGATACCCTTTTGTTCTTTTAGGAAAAAAAAACCGAGAAGTTGTGTTTAGAGGTTGTGATTAGACGATTAGAGGAGTAACTAAATTTATACAGAATTACCAAATAATTTTTATGGATTTGACAATATTATCCTCTATTATTAAATATCACGAATAAATTCATAAAATTACTGAACACGGAGAATGGATGAAGAAAGAATGATGATTTTAAAATAAAAATGATAATTTATTGACAAGAAAATGAAGTTTTGGTCCATTGCACAGCTCAATCTTGCAAAATGAACAATATCTTTATACAGCATGTAAAGCTGGTTTAAAATGTGTTATTTTGCTTTGTTTGATTAAGCGATTAGGGAGCAAATTTTTGGGTTTCCTGTGTGCTCCCATAAGTATTTTTTTGTATAAATAAACAAAAACATCTGAACGGCAATAAAGCAGATACAGCATGAACTGCAATGGTGAGTCAATGAGTTAGACTTTCCAGACCTAATGCTAAAATCAAAAAAATATTAATTTAAAGTAAATTTGTTCATTTATAAAAATTGTTTTTATAATTATAATAATTCAAAGCCAAATAACATTATTAAGTATTATTGCTGCCCAGTTTTAAAAACAAATAAAAATGTATAAGTAAAAATTAAATAATATTGAATAATGACAATTTCAGTGGTCATTTGTCAAGTTTTTGACAAGTTCCTCAAATTCCTAAAATGATTGATATGAGAAAAATGAGTATATCTTTACTGCCAATTATCTAAACATAATAGACAATCAATAATAGGGTACAAACGAATTACATCTGAAGCATAAAATATGAAGTTCACTGAAACTGACAAAAACACCACAAAATTAAACATTACAGGTAGATAGGTACTTGAAAAAAACTTCTTTTATTTCTTGTTCCATAACGATCTGAGTTGTTATTATTAACTTTTTGTTGTAAATTTAACGACTTGCAGTCACTTTAAAATTGTTAATATATAATAAATGTACTGGTACTCACATTTGGCTCACATACTGTAAATTTTTTTTTTTTTTTTGTAGATTACGTCTTGGAGACTCCAGTTAAGGAGTATAAGACAAGTCAGATCAACAATATTATACACTAGATACCATAATTACTTCAATTAGTTGAGGTGAGGCTTAATTTTGATGTGAAAGGAACTCTTGTACACTATAAAAAGCTTTATCAACTAAATATTTCTTCAATTGTTTTTTAAATATTTCTATATTTTCAAGACTCTTCAAAAACTGCGGTAGCTTGTTGTGGAATTTCCTACCAATATAACTAGGTTTTTGTTTGAATAAGCTACTATTGTGACTCACCAAGTGATAATATCCTCGGCTTCTTGTATTATAATCATGTACGTCAAGATTTTGGTTAATATCATTCGTTTTTACACATAAAGTAGCTTCATACACATATAAGCAGGGTACAGTTAGGAGACCAAGTCTCTTGAACAACGGCCTACATGAATCTAATCTATTTACTCTTTCTATACACCTAACTGCTTTCTTTTGGATCTTAAACACCCTATCAAGATTTTGTTTTGATGAATTACCCCATACTAAGATAGCATACCTAATATGTGACAGTAAGAGCCCATGGTAAGCTGTAAAAAGTAATTTTTTGTCATTCAATCTAGCGAGCTGTCGCAGGACAAATACCCCAGATGAAATTTTACTACATATTTTCTCAATAATAGAGTATATACGAATAATAATTACATTTGAAGCATAAAATATGAAGTTCACTGAAACTGACAAAAACACCACAAAATTAAACATTACAGGTAGATACTTGAAAAAAACTTATTGGATTTCTTGTTCCATAACGATCTGAGTTGTTAGTATTAACTTTTTGTTGTAAATTTAACGACTTGCAGTCACTTTAAAACTGTTAATATATAATAAATGTACTGGTACTCACATTTGGCCAAATGTGAGTACATTTGTTATATATTCACAGTTTTAAACTGATTGAAAGTCGTTAAATTTACAACAAAAAGTAAATACTAACAACGCAGATCGTTATGGAACATCGAAATCCAAGAGGTTTTTCAAGTACCTACCTATTAAATTTACAACAAAAAGTTAATAATTAAAAACCCATTTTCCCCCAAGGATCTGAGAGTAAATTCTATTGTGAATACAAATTAGTTGCACGCAATTTTCGATTATGTTATACTTGATCTGCAATAGACTTACATAATAATAATAATAATAATAATTATTATTATTATTATTAGGCTATTGTTGCAAACTGATTTGATTTTCAACTGCAAGAAATATTGTAAAAAAATTAATAAGCCCAAAGACATCTCATGAATGAGATACGGTACTCGGTCACTCTGCCACAATGCAGTCAAAGTGTGTTCTGATTTGAATTTAATGACCAAGTTGAAATGAAACAGAATGCATGTTGAACAAGTTGGAAGCATTGGGACAACGAACCCTGGTCTAACTGAAGCACAGCTTCTTACTCTTTGGCCTACTAATAGCACAATTCACCGTTTCAGGGAAGGTTTAACGGCTGAAATTGTAATGCATTTTTGTCATGAAAGCACGGAACAAGAAAGTTTGAAATACTTCTTCCCGTTTAACCTACTTTTATTACTGCATCAGTTCACTAAGAAAACCTACTGTTATTTTTATGATATCTACTGCTAGTTAATCCTTAGTTTTAGTGATATTTTCACATTATTTGTGTTTTGTGTCCATGATAAGTACGAGTAAATAAGTAAACTCACCCTATTTTTTTTTTTTTTTTTTTGTAGATTACGTCTTGGAGACTCCAGTTAAGGAGTATAAGACAAGTCAAATCAACAATATTATACACTATATTACATAATTACTTCAATTAGTTGAGGTGAGGCTTAATTACATTGGGTGAGTTTAAAATAAGATTTTAGCTTTTTGTCTCATAGTAGGCAACATTTCGATTGACTCGAGAAAAGTCAATAATTCAGAGAATTTTCATGATTTTTTCAATATTTCGTCTTGAGTTATAGAAATACTTTATATTTTCAAATTATTACTGTTTTGCGAGGGTAGGTATATATTAAAGTAGTAGACAACAATTCGATTGACTTGAGGGACTTTACATGATTTTTCTTAATATGATGTTGAAGATTCACCTTGATTTCCATTAATATACAATAAAAACTTAACACTTTTTCCTACAACTGCTTGTAAAGTCGTTCTTTACATACTGAAAACGAATTGTAAAATACCTCTTTACTGCTCCGCAAGCGGACAAGTACTTTACGCTCGCCAGCTGTTTTCTTTACACTTCTGTTTTGTTTTTTATGTCTTCTTATTGGTGGATCACGGAATCTGTGAATTCTCATAACCTCAAAAATGGTGCATGCTAACCAAATCTGCGCATGGTCTGTGATGTTACAAACTACAAGCTTTTATTGTATTGGAATCCAGAACTGCAGTTGTAGGAAAAATATCATATGTAATTCATGCGTGAAGCTTCTTCATCGCTCTCGCAAAATTACTGCACTCCGCTATGCGTCACGCAGTAAATGTTTTGGCTTGAGCGATAAAGTTGCGCTTCATGCTCTTAATACATAAATAACTATTAAGTGGAAATTATAACTCACATTATGGCGTGACGGCCATTTCACTCTGTTGTCAAGAGCATTGTCAGATGACAATAATAAATTTTTATTATACTTTTTAAGATTACGTCTTGAAAAATCTGGTTATGGAGTACAGTATAAGACAATAAGTCAAGCCAGATCATCAATAACATACAATATTAGCATTATTATTCACTAGTTATTACGGTACCACAATTACAATTTAAATTAACTATATAAATTATAAATATTTAACTTTTCAAATTAATTTATAACTATTTAAATTAACTACTGTACAGTATATAGTAAATTATACTTATTGTTAATGAATATTTGACTGCAAGTCGTTAAATTCACATAAAAAGTTAATATTAACAACGCAGTTCGTCATGGAACAAGAAAACCAGGAATTTAAATTAGTTGAGGTGAGGCTCAATTTTGATATGATGCCCACATGAGGCTGGATTCTTAGCTTACATGCTACAATTGAAATAGTTATTTATGTATTAAGAGTGTGAAGCGCGACTTTATCGCTCGAGCCAAAACATTTGCTGCGCGACACGTAGCGGAGCACAGTAATTTTGCGAGAGCGATAAAGAAGCTTCACACGCGAATTGCATACAATATTTTTCCTAAAACTGCAGTTCTGGATTCCAACACAATAAAAGCTTGTAGTTTGTAACATCACAGACCATGCGCGGATTTGGTTAGCGTACGCCATTTTTGAGGTTATGTGAATTTCACGGATTCCGTGATCTACCAATGAGAAGGCATCAAAATCAAAACAGAAGCGTAAAGAAAACAGCTGGCGAGCGTAAAGTACTTTACCGCTTGCTGAGCAGTAAAGAGGTATTTTACAATTAGTTTTCAGTACGTAAAGAACTACTTTACGAGCAGTTGTAGGAAAATTTTTTTAAAGGAAGATGACAGATGAAATTGATTAAACTTAAAGTTGATGATTATTTATTCAATTGAAGACTCCCTTACATAAAGCCTAATTTATTGTAATATGGCTGTTTTAATGTAAGTGAGAATTACTAACACACATTAGGACTTTGCAATGATATTTTCATCTTTGAAAACATACTTACTTCCTGGATTTCTTGTTCCATGACGAACTGCGTTGTTAATATTAACTTATTATGTGAATTTAACATATTTACTGTATGTATTAACTTACGTTATTTGTTGAATTTTGTTGTGTTAGTTTTAGCTATTTTAATTTTGACGATTGCCATAATTGTAGTGTACAATTTCAATGCAAAAAAATAAAGCAATTTCAATTTCAATTAATAAGTTAATAATTGTTATTTCCTCTGAATTAACTAGAGTTAACTTAATTGGATTTTTCTTACATTATATAGTAGCCTATATAGTCAGCTAGATAGCTAGTAAATACTATTACATTGGGTGAGTTTAAAATGAGATTTCAACTTGATAACTCAATGTAATTGCCACTAAGACTCGTGCTTTTGCGGGTCTTTCATTGATGTTTATGCTATAGATTCAAGATTCATTTATTCCACCACCAGGCTACAAAAGAAATAGGCATTTCATCATTTGCAATATGATATAATATAAGTGTACACATGGGTAGGCCTTCACAAAATTAATACAATATATAAAAATGTATCACAATTTATCAGTTACACATACATACTAATGGGCCATGAAAGTCATACAAATGAAAATCATAGTAACAATAATATTAATCCATGGTGGGGCAAATACATTTTCCTACAGTGACCCGAAAAAGTGCCTATTTTTGCACTAACTGTAGCACGCAAAATAGTCTATTCCTGCACCAGTGCGGGAAAGTACTTTTCTGCACTCCAAATTTGCAACCTAACAACACAAAATATTGAGCATGTAATACGCAGGTTCCCTATTCTGCATTCAAAAATAGGTTGGCTACTCTGCTTCAGCTGTGAAAAGTTGTTGTTGTTGAAATCGATTTGATTCAAAGATAGGTTATGTGAGGAATTTTCAGGTTATGTATGCCCTGTTTTGTTCTGTTTGAATTACTTTATACATTACTGTAGGAAAAATTTAATGTGTAATTCGAGCGCAAAGTATTGTTTCTGCACTTAAGAAACTTTTTCACTCACCTTTGGCTTGTGAAAAAAACTGTTTCTCTTGATGCAGAAAAATGGTGCTTTGCACTCCAGTTACACAAATACCTATTTTATCACAGCACAACTTAAATACTGTAGCACATAACTTGTTAGAGGGAAAGAAATAAGCTTAATTTAATCAGGTTAAAGGTGAAATTTGAAAGTGTACCATGAAAAATATAGTTTAAAGTAAAGAAAAAAGGAAGAATAAAAGAAGTAGTATTTCACTTACTTTGTAGGCCAAACGTTTTCGAGTTGTTGAAACCCATCTTCAAGGCATCCTAAATATCGATGTTGGTTTGTTGGAGCATCGATATTTAGGATGCCTTGAAGATGGGTTTCAACAACTCGAAAACGTTTGGCCTACAAAGTAAGTGAAATACTACTTATTTTTAATAAAAATTTGACTGCAAGTCGTTGAATTCACTTGAAAAGTTAATATTAACAACGCAGTTCGTCAGGAACAAGAAATCCAGGAAAATAAAAGAAGGATAGAAAATATTTAGAGAAAACAGAGGGAGTTTAGTAAATAATGATCTAGAATTCTAGATGATGTTAATAAATTAGTCAACAATTATAAATAGGTTAGTTTGAAGTGACTGACAATTAAACAGAAACAGAATTTATTAATTTCAAATTCCTTCAAGTGCTATTAATTTATACTGAAGACTTCCGCAATGGCGGATGTTGACAACAGCACTGAATAGCTGATGGACATCGATGAATGCTACAGTACAAAAATATCAGTCACCACCGGGAATCGAACCGCAGACCTCCCAATTGCCGGTCGGGCACCTTAATGCTGCTGTGCAAAAAGGTCTCCATAGTCTAGTGGTTAAGGCGCCCGACCGGCAATTGGAAGGTCCGTGGTTCGATTCCCGGTGGTGACTGATATTTTTGTACAGTAGCATTCAGCGATTTCTATCAGCTATTTAATGCTGTTGTCAATATCCGCCATTGCGGAAGTCTTCAGTATAAACTAATAGCACTTAAAGGAATTCAAAATTAATAAATTCTGTTAATTATAAATAGTTTTTCACTGCTATAAATATGCCTAGCCTAAGTGTTTCAATGTGCCTATAAAGTGGAATATCTTTTTTATTTATTTATTCTAATACAAATATGTGATGACAAATATTTTACTGTGGTGATATGAGACGGTGATATATGTGGTATGTGGTGATAAATAAGAGGCGTGGTAGCTCTCTGTTGCTTATAGAAAGAAACAGAAACTACCGAAGGACGTTGATCTGCTTAATAAAGACAGTAATAGATTGAAAAAGCGCAAGGTGTGTTCAGCCTCAACAGCGTATTATTGACCTAGTCATATTTTGTGTATATAGACACCGCATACATACATATATAGAGCTTGGGCCGGCATTAAAGTGATAGGCAGGACTTTAGTTTGATTCTTTTCAAGAGTGTAGTTCGCATCGATTGCTCTACGTACCCAAACTGTCTGACTTCAAGGTGAGGAGTAACTAACTAACCTATAAACCTATCGCACCACCTTTACAATTTATCAGTCAATGAAAAGAGCAGTATTGATGAGGGAGAGGGGGTGGAGGATTGTTCCTAATATGTTGTTTGGGGTAACAAATATTCGGTACTGCAAAATCTTTTGGAAATTTTATGGTAGATTATAATTATTGGAGTTTGTATAGTTCTATGCAACAGGTCCAATAAGTTCATTGTGAACTTCCTGGATTTCTTGTTCCATGACGAACTGCGTTGTTAATATTAACGACTTGCAGTCAAATATTCATTAAGAATAAGTATAACTTACTTACTCTGTAGGCCGAGCGCTTTCGAATCTTTGAGATCCATTTTCAGAGGCCTCTGAAAATTTCAGAGCGCTTTCGAATCTTTGAGATCCATTTTCAGAGGCCTCTGAAAATTTCAGAGCGCTTTCGAATCTTTGAGATCCATTTTCAGAGGCCTCTGAAAATAGATCTCAAAGATTCGAAAGCGTTCGGCCTACAGAGTAAGTAAATTATACTTATTCTTAATGAATATTTGACTGCAAGTCGTTAAATTCACATAAAAAGTTCATTGTGAACATTGTTACCTTGTTTTCAGATAATATAGGCTAGATGCTGCCTCATCAACCTCCTCTAGTATATACAGAGTGTTTCAGGAGGAATGTCGTAATGAACTATAGTTCATCAATCCTCTTACCAAAATAAAAAAGTTTATACTCATAAGAACATAGACCCGGATACGCTTCATTACAGAAATAAAGATGGCAGAAGATTGCAGTTATCCTTATTAGTTTACTCACCAGAAATCTCTGGTGCCTTAATATAAGTACCGCATTAAATTGAAGAGATTTGATGTGAAATAAGCTCAAAAATGAAAAAACCATGTAAAAAGTCTGTAACTTAATTGACATAATTTGAATAAAATAGAAAATTATTTCTGCATCACAGCATACAAGTATACATTTGTTACTGTTACAATCTCTAAAATTTAACATAAATAATTTTTGGACAAAATCAATAAAATTGAACAAATTACTGTGATAAACAGTAATATCAGGCATTCCTCTAGTATAAACTTTATTAGGGTTATATAGGAAAAGAAAATGAACAGCTTTAGCCCAGTACTCTAGATTAGCTTAAATTATTAATCTATAATTGTTGTAATATTCTACTCAGTAGGCCGACCATAAAACACATTTTTCCAATTTAATGAATATAGTAACTTGATTAATTTCATTTTAAGCGGATCGGCACATCACATAAGCGGATTTCACATAAAATATATCAAATTCAACACATTAATAATTATGGTTCCAGAGATTTCAAAAAGAGTAAATTGATAAGAATAAACCAAAGTAGTGTAGTCTACCTATGCAATAGCTATAAATCTAAACTAATAACAGAGCGACTTCCATGCTTATATGTTCATATATATGAACTTTTTCCTCTAAGTTTCCATAACTTACTTTGATGCGAGTAATTAGCTGGTACAGTACTATGGCAGACTCTTCCTTAAACATTCCGTAAATCTGTGATGTTTTCCAAGACGAAATAAGTTACAGTACTTGATGAATAATCTAATATTCTACACTTCAAAAAACAAAAAAGCCACAAACTAAATACACTGGAACAATATGAAATATTCATACACCATAAACAAGAAGGTACCAACTTACTCAATGACCAAATAACTTACAATCTAATGCAATTTTCAATTACATAATGGCCGCTCATCCTAACCTCAACAAAACACAACCCCTGGTGGTAGGCTGATGACGCTTCTCTTTAGAAGCGAAATGCATATCCATCCAATATAAGTGAGTAAAAATATATAATTTAAAAGTAAATACAGTATCAGATTTGATATTAGATTTTTTTGAAGGATGAAGCCTTCATAGGTCTGATACCTTTGCATGCGGTTAATAAGTTGGATGATGGTGATTGATGAGTTGGATCTACAACTTTAGGTGGGCTCCGAACAACCGGGAAGTGATTTTACAGCTGAGACCAGTCTTTTTGCTGGCCAATTCAATCTGATTTCGGTACTTCAATCCAGTACTTCAATATTACAGAGGATTACTCTGTGAATCAACGGTAGCTACTAGAGAAGAATGATAAAAGAGGAAACCAAGGCTTTATTAGCAGAGACAGACGCTCCAACCGATTGCGCCACCACGGCTGTAATGAGACTGAATTATTCATCAACATTTTCCTGTATCTGTTGCATGAGTGTGGACCCTCAACCACTCAATTTCCACGCCACACAACGGCATTTCGCTTTCTTATGCAACAGATTCATCAAGGCTTAAATTTCGTTCCAAAGATGGTTCAAACGTTGGTGATTCGTCATTTGGTAGGCGGACCCCTCAACAGGCACGGAAACGGGCTGAGAAGTGGTTTAGTAGCTGTTGCTGGCTTTTAAATCGATAGCTCTGTGAATGCCATTGTTAGCCGTTGATTATTAATGGCGGCATATAGATAGTGCTGATGACTACAACACAGCACGTGCTTCTCGCTATCGCTACGTTAATTCAACGCTACTCTGTTGACAGACGACATCCGTTAATCGTATACATGAACGATACACAAGTGGCAGGACACTATAAATAGACTACACATGCCGTAGAAACACAGATTACTGTTCAGCCAATCTTTCACTCCTCGTTTGCGTCATACGCTCTTTAGACAAAAAAAAGTAAATAAATAAAAAGGGAAGTGATAGGTTAAATATATAAAATTATAATATTTTTGAAAGATAATTTACAGTAAAGATCTCTAGCGCCTCCCTCGCATTATGATTTAAGATCGCCTTGCATTTATCATCAGGTTCTCATATTCAACAATGCATATAGGAAAAGTTCTCCGTTGTAAATACTTCTCAAACTTTTCAATAAATATACGTGACTATACCAACATTGATGTGATGCTATATTAATAACAGCAATAATATAATTTTGAAAACAAACTGATTGCTAAATTGCCAAAAAACCTTTTTACGGCTGTAGGCTAATTATGCTAAAAATTTGCTGGTAATAGATTTTTGCTGATTCTGACACTGCCGCCAGTCCGAGATATTTTTTATCACTTATTGTGTATGTAACTTCTTTCTTATTCTTTTATCTATTTTATTTTATTAAATTTGACTTAATAATATATTTATTAGTGATTGTACATTGTAATTCACTTTATACTTGTTGACTTGGCCGATTCATGTATTGTTTTTATGGCTCAATAAATTGATTTGATTTGGGCTTTCCTTTAATTAACATCTTTACTTATTTTTTTTTTGTTTTCTCCTTTTAGTTTCTCCACTTTTTTCTTTATCTCTGGTCCTCATTATTATTGGTGTGCTGTCTATTTAATCTTTTTCTTCAAGTAATACTGATGTAATTTGTTTCTCATGCTGAACTTGTAATAACTATGTATGGGCACCTCCTGAAAAACCTACAGGCGTAGGAGGACCTTTATTGTAATTATCCTGTAAAATAAATTGATTGATATTGACTGGAATATCATTAATCTAGAACACACCACATTTTTCAAACTACATCTAAATTTCCCATCGAATCATATTTTAATTGTGGGATGAATATGCCAATAACGAGGACTGAAACAAGGAAACGCAAACCCTGACCTGTCTTCAATCAAATGCCACAGACTCTGCGCTGTACAGTAAAACACAAAATTCAATATTGATGCGTGATTTGGTATTCTCTTTGAAGCGACATGTTACGACATTACGTCTGACATGTAAGATTTGTCGATTGTAATTCAGACTTGTTTAGATTCTCTTCAAATTTCGACTTTTCCCAATAAGTCCTTGAGGCATTTCACATATATGAGTAACTCGAGATCTTCCAAGGCTGAATAAGGGGATTCTGAAGTTGTCAAGTAGGCTACATTGTAACATTTCAGATGCATGTATATTTTGACACATGTATGCCACAGTGTTACAGGTTGGTAAGATTTGATTTTGAATCTTCTTTAGTGTTGTATTTACGTACGTTTTATTTTTGTTTGATTGCAGAGCGAGATCAAAATGGTTCCCAAGAATTTGAGTCAAAGGGTCGAGGTGCTTGGTTCAGTGACGAGGGAGGCATCTTCAGATACGCCAACGCGTCCACACCGCCTGAGGGACAGTTTCCCATGCAGAACGCTGGTCCTGTCAAATTTGAACCGCCAAATGTACCGGTCATATTTGTGCTCGGTAAGTGACCAATAAATGGAACGTTATACAACTATAACAAATTTGAGTATCACCGGAAATGTTGGTTAAAAACAAAGAAACACCAAATAACTCAAGAGTTCTCCTGAAATACCTATGATCTAATTTGTAAACTCACTGGAAAAGTTGATTAAAAAATAAGCATCAAATTTACCATATAGCTTTCAAGATGTCTCCTGAAATTGATACAGTATGATTTAATTTGTAAATATTGCTTTCAATTTGTTGAATAACAGTCTTTAAGTGATGTCAAAGGTACTGAATTTGTTCAGATGCGACCTGAGAACATGGATATCTACCATTGGTTGATCAACGCTCTTGTGCCTCAATTTCGCCCGCAACACTTTGTATTGTAAAGTGATAAAAATAAATACTATTATCTATCTATACCAGGCCTGAACCAGCCAGACAACACTATATTATTAATCATTTGTTGAATTTTGAGAATTTTCAAGGTGATTATGAGTTATCTGAACTAGGCTATAAGATCCTTTTATAAAATGGATTCTAGTATTTTCAGTGTAGTTGTCCTTTCCTTATAGAGCTGTCTGTGTGAAGTTGGGTTTGCCATCTATTTATGTAGATACCGGTTGAGCCAATAGCCGAGTCAATTTTTTTTAAATTGTAAAAACTAAGCTACTCTTCATTTTCTGTGATAGAGAATCTGAATAATATTGGAATGATGAAACTGTGGTAGACATCCAAAATAAATAAACACAATGTCACAGCCACTTAAATGATTACACACGAGATACGGTATAGTTTCGACTAACACATTATTTTCTTGGACAATCCCAGTTGAATTGAAGTTGATAATGACGTGACAGTCAAAACTTAAGTATCTTGTGTGTTAATAATTAAAGTGGTTGTGACAACATCTGTATTATTCATTACAGAGAATCTGCATTGCTACTAAGATACAGAAAGAACAAATGTAAATTAAAGGAAGAGGTTTGATAAATTATGTGATGCTGTTTCATGGCGAAGGAATGTTAGAGAACATACTATCCTACCAGAAGCTATGATTAGGATATTTTCTAGGTAAACTTGAACGTCAAGGGTTGCTTGGCGGCACCAAAAATAAGATATACAAACCAATTATTGTTCCCCAAACTTCTAACCTAAAAATTAAGCGTCTGCTATAATTTTTCAACAGCAGATTTACGCCAAATGATTAATTAATTTTTGTCTTTTGAATAACATATTAAGTTTAAAATTAGATGAGTAATTACGGATTTATTTTAATGTTAAAATTTAAAGGGGCCGATATTTGGTATGTTTTCTTGAGCATGCTAAGAACTAAAGAAACTTTAGAATTAACAAATCAAAAGAGATGCAAGAGATTGAAATGAAGAAAGCAGGTAATATCCATTTCTGTGGCTCACTTAAATTGATAGGTAGTGAAATCAATAAAAGGAACGTATTGGTAACCAATGAGCAATAAATGGATCTCAAAACTGAAAATTTATAATTGATTGAAACTCCATATTTATCCATTATTTTCAGTTAGGCTTAGGAGTCAAGTAAATTCTAAAAGAAAATTACTTTTATTACAGCAGATCACATTGTAACTGATGAAGTCTGAGGTTAATAAGTTAATTATTTAAATCTACCTGGTAAGCTAGCGAGAAAATTACCTGAACAGATCTTTCAATTAATTTACAGTCTCAAAAATAATAATTTAAGGATGATTGAAGTCCTTACTCTAACCCTAACTTACCCTAACAGAGCAAAGAACTAACCTAAAAAGTAAACTTTCTGTCGTCTGCTAAAATGAACAGCTGTTCATTGCCAACCTTCATCGTAGGTGATAAACTAATGTTAACTGAGAACATATTATATCAATTACCTATATCTGATATCATAAAATAATAATACGAAAATTATACACACGAGAAATTTTCAATGTAATTTTAAACGTTATCAATGAAACTAATATCCCTTTCAAAAATATATCAATTCTTAGGTCCAACTGTATTTTTAATGATATCAACATCCAAGTTTCCGTGGTGTAGCGGTTATCACGTCTGCCTAACACGCAGAAGGTCCCCAGTTCGATCCTGGGCGGAAACAAAGTTTTTGATAGATTTTTTCAATCGAATTTATTTTTAATTCAATAAATTCTTATTGTATGGATGTTTTTTAATGAATTTAAGTTTTTTTTATAACAATGAATTCAAATCGAAGTGATAGCCGCGAGCCGTAGCAGGTATCTGTTCAATCAGATAGATAAGCTGCGTTCTCGTAAGTCCTGTTCGTAACGGTGACCGATTAGATTGGCCAGCAAAAAAGACAATGTTCTCTGCTGAAAATCACTTCCCGGTGGTTCGGAACCCACCTAAAACTGTAGGTCCAACTCATCAATCACCATCATCCAACTCATTACCCACGCACAGGTCTCAGACCCATGTGGGCTTCATCCTCAAAAAAAAAAAAAAAAAAAAAAAGGAAAAAAGTCATCAAAAGCCCATTTTTCACCCTTTTATGGCTTTTAATGATTGACATTAAAATGAAAACACATTTTATTGAAATTAATTGAATGAAATTAGTTAAAATAATTAAAAAAAACTGTATTGGAATAACTTTTAAAGAGCTAGATGTCTCAATGTGCATGCAGATAAAGATATGCAAGAAATATTTAAAATAAAGCAAAAAATAATACAGTCTATGGTTTCAAAATATTTGGGATTTCAATTTGTTCTGAGAAATGTAACCATCTCTATGCTATTATCTTGGTTCATGAACTCTTTATCACCAAGAAATAAATTACCTATTTTCTAAAAAACGAATAATTCTAAACTACTCTAATGTCTCCAATGATAAAAAGAAGCGATTGAATGTGCTATCTTATGATTTCATCAAATTCAAAATTGGGTTTCTCATCAATAACAATGTACTGGTAATTGGAAATGTGTTTGATATTGATATTTTCAATGTCAGTCGTCAATAACATTGAAATCACCCAACTAGGGAAAAGATGTTTGGAAAATTTAATACGATATTGACCTATCGTGGAAGCC
This sequence comes from Conomelus anceps, assembly GCA_948455865.1. Classification (NCBI taxonomy): domain Eukaryota; kingdom Metazoa; phylum Arthropoda; class Insecta; order Hemiptera; family Delphacidae; genus Conomelus; species Conomelus anceps. The sequence continues at coordinate 88,018,881 of OX418218.1, read as the reverse complement.
ATTACCATTATCAGGAATCTATTCTCAAATGTTCAGCTAAACAACAATAATTTTGCTGTAGCCTACTTAATAATTTATTTAATAATTCACCTCGAGCAAATTGACTCTTTCACCCAGCAGAATAAAATAATGAGATGAAAATTGTATTTTCTTGATAAAATCTGAATGGTTTTCAACTCATGATCACTCTGAGATGATTCTTATCAATAAAATGATGACACCTGTATTATATTACACTTACAATATTACTACAACCATAGAATGATTACTCATCTCGGTAGATTTCTGTAGGTGATAGATTCATGTTTTTATTGAACTTCGTTGAAAATAGCAAACAATATTTTCCTGCTCCTTTGTTAGGGACTCCATGCTTACTAACAATACATTTATTAAAAAAAAGGTCAAACCAATAATGTTTTTGTGAAAAGATAAAGACTATTGCAATGCCATCATTATTTTAATATCTTATTTATGGGTACTTGGTGACTTGTTTATACAATGTTATATGCACTTTGAAATAATTCGTTTTATAATGAATAAATACAGGCTTATGAATAAAAATTAATAAACTTATTGACACAAAACTAACAGAGTTTCTAAATGAGTACCGGTAATCAGCAATTAGTTCAAACAGTGAAATGATAAAACAATAGATAAATAGTGAATAACTAGATTAATATTCATCAACACAGCACAGCTAAGTTTGAGTGCTAACCGACCATCAAATAGCAAGTATAAAAAATAATAATCGTTATTTCAACTCAAAATTAACATAAAACTTACAAGAGAGTCGAAGTTTTAGATTACCATAACTTAATAAATGTTGAACCTATGATTGAAAAATAGAAAAAAAAACAAAAGAAATCACATTTAAAGAGAAACAAATGAATTCTAGAATAGTCTTGAACGGGAGGACACTATTTGTACGACTGTAGTTTTGACCGACCTAGTAAAGAAAGGTCGTCTTCGTATGAGGTGGTTAAGTCACATCTAGCCAGGTTCGGTTAGGTTTGGTTAGCTAGCAGTACGTCGATCAAACTTTTAGGTCGTCCTAAATAGGATACCACCCATCTTGAACAAGTCCTTAATCTCGTCTATTCTTCACTTAAAAAACATATTATCATTATATCACATTTATTATACTCGTTTTTTAAGAAAACCTAAAACAACATTCTATATACAATTATTGAATTTATTTATCTGTTTTTTTTTTTGAAGGATGAAACCCACATAGGTCTGAGAGCTGTGCGTGGGTAATGAGTTGAATGATGGAACATTTAATATTGTGATAAATCAAAATTAATATTTTAATAAGAACAAGAGGTGGATTTTGAGAAATCTGTTGCTCTCCATTGTCTATAAAATGAAATAAATCAAAATTTAAATATTATTGATTGTCTAAGGTTAAATTATGAAAAAAGCCATTCCGGTGGTTCGGAACCCACCTAAAACTGTAGGTCCAACTCATCAATCACCATCATCCAACTCATTACCCACGCACAGGTCTCAGACCTATGTGGGCTTCATCCTCAAAAAAAGAAGATTTTTTACTGTATTTCCTTTTTACAAGCCGATTTTAGAGAAAATCTTTTCATAAGAATTTATAAGGACCCTCTTATTTTTTAAGTGCAGTAGCCTACTTTGAAGTGTTTAATTATTAAATTTAACACATTACATTTCTGGTTAAACAATAATTAAGGGTGCTTGCACAATGGAGCATTCAATACTCGATGATAATTACCATCGCAAAATCAAACACATGCTGTGGAATGGTGTTTGCTTTTGAAGGATGAAGCCCACATAGGTCTGAGACCTGTGCGTGGGTAATGAGTTGGGTGATGGTGATTGATGAGTTGGACCTACAGTTTTAGGTAGGTTCCTAACTACTGGGAAGTAATTGAGATTATAAACTTATTTATTTAAGTTCATTTATTTATTAAAATTATAACTTCTTTATTTAATTCCTGGATTTCTTTATTTAAATATATTTATAAATTTATCCATTAAAATTTATTTACAAATCCTTTATTTAGGAAATTCAGTTGGTAGTGTGGAAACTATAAAATACGAATTCTATCTTCCTCCATCACGCCCACACTCTGAATTTTTTGGCGCCATTGCACCTAAACGTTTGGCATAGAAATGTCAACTAATTAAAAAACTGCACAATATGAATTCAAAATGAAAAATGACGATGTACTGTTTTTAGTGTCAACCGAATTGCTACTTTCAATCCATCGTTATCGATTTCCTGTTGACTCGAAAGTCGAAACTCGATTCCACTTTTGTCTTTAGAAGACCCCTGAGAGAAGTGGCGCTCAATTTGAATTGCCTCCAGTGATTGACTCAATTATTCACGAAAAAGCTTTTTAAATAGCTCTTTACCCCGTAGTGTTAATTGCTCCACAACTGACAGGCATTGCATCTTGTTACCATTACTCCGTAGTGTACTATATATATACTAGTATACTATATTTGTACTAAATGTACAGAGTTCTTTTAATGCATAAAGGCCGCACTGAACTAAATGTTGGTCATCCATTTATCGCCAATAGCAAATGATCAGCGACTGCCTTGACCTCTCGGTTCCTTAAAAAACCTTCCTCCCTCCAATAACAGCTACAATTTCCCTACTTGACTATCATAGTCAAAATTCGTTAAATTATTCAAACGGTATGCATTATTACTTATCATAACCGTTTGGTCTAATTGTCAGACTGTCTTGAGCAGTGAATAATATCATTTGTGATTCGGTGAATTCAAATTCTGAAGATTTGAATTAGTTATTTTTTATTATATAAATGTATTGATTATAAATTATACAGGTAGTTGAGACAATCCAATAATTTTAGTCGTATTTTATATTGTATTTTGTAATTTGTAGCCCATAATTATGTTGATTCACAATGGGAGCAAATAAAAATAATGCATTTTTCTGTCCTTTAATTTTTTCTATCAATAACAATTTGTAAGTTGCAAATTCTAATAAATTTAAACAGGTCTACACAAATATTTCACAGCATTCGAACATTATATTTATGTAAATTATAGATAATTCTACACACATCTAAAACAGGAGGACGTGTACCTACAACATAAGCTCATTTTAAAAACTAGGATGAATTAAAAAAGTATAAATTATATTAAAAAATTAATAGAAAAAAATTAGTAACTTTCTTATTAAATCGAAACTTTTCGACATCGAAGTGGAGCCAGAGTTCCATTACATTATGCATTTTTCAATCCTAACAATTTGTTCGGAACCCATTTACAAAATTCAATGAATTTCAATACCCTACTGCTTGCCTTTTTTACAATATTATTTATTTCTTGTCTAGATTATTTATTTGTTGAGTTATTTCAGTGTAGTGTGTTATTCAATTGATTTTGTCCAACGTGAATCATTCAGTCTTTGAATTGCTGAATTGCAAAAACCTAGTTATATTGGTAGGAAATTCTACAACAAGCTACCGCAGTTTTTGAAGAGTCTTGAAAATATAGAAATATTTAAAAAACAATTGAAGAAATATTTAGTTGATAAAGCTTTTTATAGTGTACAAGAGTTCCTTTCACATCAAAATTAAGCCTCACCTCAACTAAAATAATAATAATAATAACTAATTGATATAGATATTGATTTAAAAAATATTTAGTTGATAAAGCTTTTTATAGTGTACAAGAGTTCCTTTCACATCAAAATTAAGCCTCACCTCAACTAATTGATATAGATATTGATTTAAAAAATATTTAGTTGATAAAGCTTTTTATAGTGTACAAGAGTTCCTTTCACATCAAAATTAAGCCTCACCTCAACTAATTGATATAGATATTGATTTAAAAAATATTTAGTTGATAAAGCTTTTTATAGTGTACAAGAGTTCCTTTCACATCAAAATTAAGCCTCACCTCAACTAATTGATATAGATATTGATTTAAAAAATATTTAGTTGATAAAGCTTTTTATAGTGTACAAGAGTTCCTTTCACATCAAAATTAAGCCTCACCTCAACTAAAATAATAATAATAATAACTAATTGATATAGATATTGATTTAAAAAATATTTAGTTGATAAAGCTTTTTATAGTGTACAAGAGTTCCTTTCACATCAAAATTAAGCCTCACCTCAACTAATTGATATAGATATTGATTTAAAAAATATTTAGTTGATAAAGCTTTTTATAGTGTACAAGAGTTCCTTTCACATCAAAATTAAGCCTCACCTCAACTAATTGATATAGATATTGATTTAAAAAATATTTAGTTGATAAAGCTTTTTATAGTGTACAAGAGTTCCTTTCACATCAAAATTAAGCCTCACCTCAACTAATTGATATAGATATTGATTTAAAAAATATTTAGTTGATAAAGCTTTTTATAGTGTACAAGAGTTCCTTTCACATCAAAATTAAGCCTCACCTCAACTAATTGATATAGTAATTAATTATGGTATCTAGTGTATATGACTAATGTTAATCTGACTTGTCTTATACTCCTTAACTGGAGTCTCCAAGACGTAATCTACAAAAAAAAAATTGTTTTTTTATTTTGTATGAAATGCTTTCGTCTTTTCTTTATACTTTACTATTGGTTTGTTTTTCAGGTGGCCCTGGCAGCGGGAAGGTGACACATTGTGATAATTTAACACAGGAAAAGCGAGGAATAGTGCACATTAATATGACTGATTTATTGCAACAGTATACAATAGGAAACGGTGAGTATAGCTTGATTGTTTATTTACTTACTCAGAATTACATAGTTGAGTGCAACAGCCATAGCCCAAATAGCACTCATGAAACATTGATAACAAAACAAATAAGAATAAGCATTAAGAAAATTTAAAAGTAAGTTCAGAGTGAAAAACAATTATCTCGTAATTAAGAGATTTATAAGCATAACAAAAAAAAGTTAAAGGTAATGGACTAATTGAAGAAATATTCAGTTCATAAAGCTTTTTATAGTGTACAAGAGTTCCTTTCACATCAAAATTAAGCCTCACCTCAACTAATTGAAGTAATTATGGTATCTAGTGTATAATATTGTTGATCTGACTTGTCTTATACTCCTTAACTGGAGTCTCCAAGACGTAATCTACAAAAAAAAACTGTTTTTCTGTTTAGATTATGATTTTTATATACTCATTAACTTCAAGGCCTTTGAAGATAAGTCTCTGTGACTCGAAATCGTTTGGCTTGAAGAGAGTAAGAATATAATTTATTCTCAATTAAAATTGACTGCAAGTCGTTGAATTTACTATGAAAACTTGATAACAACAACGCAGATTGTTATGGAACTAGAAATCCAAGAATTCTATACTCACTTATACTGGAGGGATGCATTTCACTCTGAAGATATTGTACAATCTAATATCAAAACTGTAACTGTTTTTCTGTTTAAATTATGAGTTTTACTCACTTATACTGGAGGGATGAATTTTGCTTCTAAAGCCTCTATGGCTGATGAAGCTTCTCTATAGAAGTGAAATGCATCTCTCCAGTATAAGTGGGTAACAATTATAATATTTAAATAGAAATGCAGTGTCAGTTTTGATACTATAGATTGAAAGTACGATGAAAGTCATGAAAAGCATAACAGGTGAAAGTATACAGATTTAAATTCAATTATTTTATAAAAATCCTTTCGAGATACTAACAATGATTTAAATTATCACTCGTTTAAATAATAATAAGTATTGGGGAAGTGATAGCCGCGAGCCGTAGCAGGTATCTGTTCAATCAGATAGAGATAAGCTGCGTTCTCGTAGGTCCTGTTCGTAACGGTGACCGATTAGATTGGCCAGCAAGAAAGACACTGTTCTCTGCTGTAGAATCACTTCCCGGTGGTTCGGAACCCACCTAAAACTGTAGGTCCAACGCATCAATCACCATCATCAAACTCATTACCCACAGTTCTCAGACCTATGTGGGCTTCATCCTCAAAAAAGTAACTATAATAAATAACAATGTCATTCAAATTGATAATTTTTATTTAAAATTTAAGTTCAATGAAATTGCAACACATACATAAATAACATAATCACACAAACAAAAATTCCCAAATAAAACTACTTTTTTTAAAATTAGTATCAATTACATTTTAAAGACACTATCAGGCTTATAATTAAGATAAAGGAATAAATGAATGGAGTTCAAGGATTAACTTAAGGAATAAAGAAATGAAGTTTAAGGTTTAAGTGAAGGAAAAGTTTTAGTATTACAAATTTGATACAATCACTAACAGAAACCTTTTCGATGATTTAATTCTGAACCATTGAATAATTAATAAACTAAAAAATGACTTTGTATTTCAAATTCAAACTTTTATTATTTTTCTTCAAATTTACAATTAAATTGCAGCATATTGTTGCATGAAGAACAAAAGTCTCCAAATAAAACTAAACTAATACACTTTTCCTATAAATAGTGATCATTATTATGCAAAGTATACAAGTTAGATACAATAACTGGCAGTTTTTTTCGAATTCCCAACAATGATTTGATTCTGCATCATTAAATTGTCAATAAATACAACAAATAATATTGTAATTCAAATTTTCATCTTTTGCTTCAAATTACAATAAAATTGTGCTTATTGTTGCATGAATAACAAAAATTTTACAATAAAAACTAAAATAATGTACTTTACCTAAAGTTACTATTTAATTACATTTAAAGAAGCTACCAGGTAGGGTAAAAGCCAGCAGTGGGTATCCAGTTCAACAAAACTTCAATTTACAATGACAAAAACTTTACGGTACCGGTACCTCATTTTTTAATATAACATATGTTATAATTTTTAGATAGAGTGTAATAAAAAATATAAATAATGTTGGAAACCAGTAGATTAAAAATATGACCAAGACAAAATAATGATAGATTTAAAGTTTTAGTTACTATATTATGCCATAAGAAAGATTTTCAGATTAAGCATGTTGAAAAATAGAACGGAAACGGTAGGAGAGTGAAGAATAATAATTTTTACTTTTATAATTATACATTAATAATTGACAATTATTGAGTATTATATTACGGAAGTACAAAGAAACATTCACTGTATCAAACTCCTGGTACTTGTTTCATAGTAAGAATACATATTGGATGAATACATATTGGATGAATACATATTGTCTAATGAATGTCTACATAATATCTAACGAATGAATACATATTTGATGAGCATAGAAATATACTTATGATGATTGGTATCTTTAGTATGGTTTACAACTATATCACACACTATTGGCGTGCAAAAAATAATTTGAACTTTCTTTTTTGTACTCTATAAACTATAAAGCTCGTAAAAAAGCTCATTTGGCAGGAAAATCAAGTTGTATTTTTGTTTACTTGTTCCAAATATTCAAAGAGAAATATGATTAATGGAGTCTTCACATGACGGATTGACGCACAATCGATTGATTCTTGGAATTGGTTCTGGCAAATAGGTTTCTGTATTCGTTGACTGTAAATGATCAGTTTTCATTGTATGAGTCATTCGATTAGATCAATCATGTGGTACCAGTGAGTAGTTTGCATCAATAAATAAATATTTGAAGCACGAATTGATGAAACAATATAAGTTCCAATTTTAAATAAAAAATATGGTAAATTCATGCGGAATTGCTTGGCGGTAGTTGCATTAAATAAAACTACTGAAAGCCATTATTGCATGATTATTTCAATTTCCCAACAAAGCATTTTCCAAGCACACAGGAACAACACATTTTGATTGATTCCATTTTTAAAGAAACAAAAATGTTAAATCTCATGCAGAATTGTTTGGCGGTAGTTGCATTAAATAAAACTACTCAAAGCCATTTTATTGCATGATTTTCAATTCCCCAACTAAGCATATCCCAATCACACAGGAGCAACACATTTTGATTGATTTATTATAATTATTATTAATAATAATAATAATAATAATAAAAAACGTATGGGTTTTATTGGTGGGGAGGCCCCTTTTACGGGTAGTACCACCTCGCAGATTGAGCCTTGTTAAGGGAAACATGGTGGACCTACAATTTCAGGTGGGTTCTGAACCCGTTCTATTATGCTCATAATAATAGAGTGTAGAATGATGAATGATTCAAGATTGAAAAATTTTGAGAACCAGAATAACTCAAAGGCAAATCTTAGCAATTTGAGATCTGAAAAACAGTTGCTCTCTTTTTCAGGATGAAGCCCACATAGGTCTGAGACTTGTGCGTGGGCAATGATGGTGATTGATGAGTTGGACCTAAAATTTTGGGTCCAAATACTGATATATTCTATTCTCTTGGCTATTTTGGTATTGTTAATGAACTGAAGTATTGAGTCACTATTTTATATCATTACTTAAATAAATAAAAATTTGAAGATTAATCAAAATGACATAAATTATGTGTACAAAAAAAAAAAAAAACAATAGATAGGGCTACCCTACAAGAAGCAATAATTTCATATAGTTCAATAACCTAGGGACACAGTTAGCATCTTATGTCATTATCACTCATGCAAATAATGGATATTTGAAGATAGCTCTATGACAAATGAATAAAATTGGAGAAAATATATATTATAGCAGGCCTACAAATTTGGGTGTTCTAACGCTGAAACTTCTATCACTGTAAAATAAAAATGGAACTGGCTGTGGGCTACACTCTTGATGTTCATTGTCCTTTGGTTTATCGATTCCCTATGGACGAGGTCGTTGAGTAACACCAATATAAGGAAGAGAGATAGGTAGAAAGATAGAAAAAAATAGGGAGGGTGCGGGAGAGAATACTAGAAAGAGTGAGTGAGTGTGAGGGAGCGTAACTTATATGTGTTGCCAAACATATCGAATTCAATCAACACATGAAAAGAGTTTTTGGTATCTGCGATCAGAATGTTGAAATCATTCATTGAATTGATGACTCAATCTTTTAATAGATGAAATTGAACCTAAACAAACTGTAAAAAATATCATGCAGGTTGATTGGGTTCTTCCATTATCACAATATTATTAAAGTTAGTACTCCCAAGGAGGAAATGCCAAGAAATTTTTTAATGTTTTTCTCTGTATTGAGATTGTTATATTTTTTATCTCTTGCTGTTTTATTGATTGTTTTATTCGGTCAGTAATTATTTATCACCATGAGCGGAGAAGTTATATGCATAATAATAATACATCAAAATATTTTCAACTAGTTTTTATTTCGGAGGATGAATTAAGCCCACATATAGGTCTGATACCTGTGCGTGGGTAATGAATTGGATGATGGTGATTGATGGGTTAGAACTACAGTTTTAGGTGGGTTCCGAACCACCGGGAAGTAATTTTACAGCAGAGAAACAGAGTCTTTTTTGCTGGCCAATTCAATCAGTCACACTTTCAAAGAGCGCCCAGGAGTTTCGTAGCTTAGCTCTGATTGAACAGATACCTGCAATAGGCACTCGGCTATCACTTTTCCCTCGTCTTGACAATTCAATAGAACTAACCACTTCACGATTTTTGTGATTAATAACCACTTTGAAATTTGGATAAAATACAGAGCAACTCATTCAATAAATAAGATGGCAGTCCAGTGCTACCAACCTATGATTTTCGAATGTGCCTCAGGCTTGTGCGTCAGTAATATGGTGAGATAAGGCTCGAAAAATTCTAGATCCGGAAAAATTGAGCTTGATATAGTTTTAAAATAATATCAGAGAGAATGTTTCCGGTTCACGTTCTATAATAACTAATGTTATTTAAGTTGTCCACATGTAATACACACATTTTAGACCACCACGGTCTAATTGTACCCGATATAATATCGATAATTATATCGATAGTTTTTAGATAATTTAACTAGATTTGTTTTTGGTTGACATTTAATAAATATTTTATTTGTCCTAAAATGTGATTCAAATACGCCTGTTATTTCATTTGCATCTTTAATGCGTTCGATTGATTTGCTTATTTATTTATGAAAAAATAACACAATCAAGCAAAGATACAACAGGCTAATGCCCCCAACTGATTTCTTCATAAATGTTCAACACTGAAGAACCAAATTTATTCTATGTAAATAGATTGAAATAGGCAGCATTCCTCATTACTGATGACAATAGATGATCAGAATATTCTAGACTATTTTGATGAGGTAATTTCCACTCAATCAGATACCAGAATACTACCAATCAGGACAATCAGAATAGCCTTTAAAACTATAACCTCCAATAATTTTATTTTGTTTCTTATTCTACAACAAACCCATAGTAGAATTGTTATTAGTTTGATTGACAATAGCATGATAGAATTGTTGTATTTCTACTATGTAGTACCACAGACCAACCATAATTACTGACTATTTATCCTTATTTTATGGTAGTACATTCTAGCTAGTACATTCAGATTTTTTAAAGAACCCCTCACCAACCTAAGATCCTTATTAAACAGTGCCAATGCAGTCGCGGTTGCGCGCCACAAGTCAGGATAAATTACGCCAGCCGGGTAAATTTGATTGAAAAATTTGCTGATAGCTCTAAACATGTTAATGCCTTCATGTACTTTGACATTGTTGAGCTCGGTCAGACGCTCAGCTGATGTAATTAACTATAGTTAGCTCAATTAGATGGATATAAATTAGTTGTAGTTAGCCTAAATTGTGGCACGCGATCGCGACTTCAGTGGCTCTGTTTAATAAAGGCCCTTTGATATAAATTTCTTGGATTTCTTGTTCCATAACGATCTGCGTTGTTAATATTGAATTTTTATTGTAAATTCAACGACTTGCAGTCAATTTTAATTGTGAATAAATAATATTTCTACTTACCCAAGCCAAACGTTTTTGAGTAATATGTGACGTTAAATTTACAATAGAAAGTCAAAATAAATTTTAATTAGAATTCTACCGGCTTGAGCTTAATATTTCTAATTTCATTATGAAGAATTGACCTATTTTTGAAAAAATGCACCGATTTTTTAAAAATTAATGCATTTAAAAAATATATAATAATCATATAGTTATTATTATTACTGAAATACTATTATTATTATTACGATTTTTGAAAAATTAATGCATTTAAAAGAGTATATAATAATCATATAGTTATTATTATAACATTAATTTATGAATTAAAAATTCTCCAACAAACCATTATGTCTTGTTTTGATAAACAAACTCATAATATATTGCACAGAAGACATTTTTTAAGTACCGTATCGTCTGAAACTCCTGTTCTTTTTTCGCATGAAGCCCCTTATGGATTGGATCTGTTGAGAGCGCAATTTCACATCCTTTCATCCTTTTCTCTACATCCTTGTCTATGCTTGGCCAATATATGCCTGTCCGTGGGTGTTCCACCGGGAAATTTTCTAAAATATCCCCCCCCCCCCACTGCCTACTTCCCTGCTGGGAAGCAACTCATTCATAACTGGCATCAATATTTGAATGAAACCTGCAGTTGGAAATCGTGTAATTAAATGAGAGGTGTAAGTCGATTTTTGTGACAATTGATCACTAACCGGCGATAAGCTGGGTGAATGGGACAAGGGAGGAAGGAAGACACGTCGTGTGACGTGTGCCTCTTGTCTCTTGCCGTATGACACACGCGAGCGAAAGCCTTTTAAGGTCAATGACAAAATTTGCGTGCCGCTGCGCCCCTCACTGCAATCTATTGCCAATGGCATATGCCAAGTCTCGCACACCACCACTTTGTTTATCTCGGAACCTTCAAATTTGCTTGTGGTTTATATATTACTCATGTCTGTCATCCTGTGTTCATCATAACCAATTGTAATATTGCAATGTATTTATTTAAATTGCAGACAGTGAATGCTCCCGGAAAATCCCATTTTTGCCTTTGCAACACAACAATACCAATACGGTATAAATAATAAAATGTTATATTTTCAAATGAATGTATGTAGAAAATGAAGATAGGGACAAGCAATAGACCCATAATACCCATGGAAGGGTGAGGTTTGGTTTGACAGCAGTCAAACAATTACTAGAAATGAGGAGACTATAATAATATACTTTTTTTAGTAGACTAATAGTACGGTATTGAATATTTAAGGCAAAATATCAACGCAGAATATTTCTGAGTTGATATCTATTTTTATTGTAAGATTATTGTGAGCTTATTATAATTTGATGTTGTATTAATTTTGAACAGGAATGTTTTACTTTTAGAAGAATAACTAACATTAATATGGTATGGTTCTAGGAGAGAAAAAATAGAGTTCCTGGATTTCTTGTTCCATGACGAACTGCGTTGTTAATATTAATTTCTCAAGTGAATTCAACGACTTGCAGTCAAATTTTTATTAAGAATAAGTAGTATTTTACTTAGTCTGTAGGCCGAACGTTTTCGAATTGTTAAAACCCATCTTCAAGGTGGGTTTTAACAACTCAAAAACGTTTGGCCTACAGAGTAAGTAAAAACTACTTATTCTTAATAAAAATTTGACTGCAAGTCGTTTAATTCACTTGAAAAGTTAATACTCTCATTTGTGTTACTGCAATAAAATATTTATTTTATTTATGTAGCTTCATATTACTTTTTCACTTGATATTTAAACTTAAATAACCATTGAAAATGATCTTTACTAGAGTTGAATTCACTAGTCAAGTTTATTTTCTATAATTACTTATGATTTTATGACAATAATTGTGTCACGGAAGCTGATTTGGGCGTATATCTGTATGCTTCCATATACTTTGTATCAAATAAATAATCCGTGTTGAAAGAAATACAATTAATTTATCTGAATTTGTTCCTAACAGATATGAAAGACTTCAGCCAGCTATCAAGTCGAACGGTGACGGAGGTTTTGATGCTTGAAATGAAAATGTCACCCGCTGCCAAAACTTATCTTGTGTCCGGATATCCTCGCAATATGAGAGATGTCGTCGAGTACTCAGATAAGGTGAACACCATTATTATCTTATTGATCTCGTCTAGACTAACCAAAGAAATAATTCAAAATTTAAAAATGTTTTATTGTCAATGATAACAATTAGGCTATTAACAATAATTTAGTTTGCAGTTACGGTTTTTATAAAAAATTAAAATTTTGCTCTCCGCCTGGAGCAAGATTTAATATTTTTTCGAATCCATTCCGTAGTAGTGGTACTGTTGTCAACATGTTGCAAAGTGCAGTTCATTATGAATCAAAGAATTGTTCAAATATTAATACAATGTAGGCCTATATGACATGTTTTATATCATAAAAGTCACGTTTGAAAAAACATCTGCACTGCAATTTGGATTAGAAATAATAATAATAATAATAATAATAATAATAATAATAATAATAATAATAATAATAATAATAATAATAATAATAATAATAATAATAATAATATAATAATAATAATAATAATAATAATAATAATAATAATAATAATAATAATAATAATAATAATAATAATAATAATAATAATAATAATAATAATAATAATAATAATAATAATGAAATTGTATGACTGAATAAATTGAGAGAGTAAATGGATAAATAATTGCACGCAGCTTGCGAACGCCGGCGGTTCAGCGGTAGATGAGTTCTAGTGAAGAAGTACACACTTGAGCGGAGCAAGTGACTTACAAGCGGCGTGCACGCGACTTGCAAATTGAGCACGCAGCTTTCTGCCCAACCGCCGCGTGCACGCAGCTTCCACAACACGCCGGGCGGTCTGGCCGGTTGAAACCGCTGAAAACACGCTCTAGTGTGTATTGCAGAGAAAAAACACGCAAATATTAATAAAATATAATATTGGGAACGAAATTGTCTCATGTTAAACATTTCAATAGTCAAAAACCCAAGAAGTTTTCATATCACAAAAAAATCAAATTTTAAGTGTGATTATAACCTCAATTTTCGCAACATGTTTTCCTTGAAACACATTCGAAAAGATAATAAAAATGTGGGTGTATGATGGTTTTTGTGAATGGGTGTTGAATAATACAAGGTTGCGTGACTTTGAAATTCACCACTGACCAATCACCTTTATCGGCAATATCATCCATTGCACTAACACACATCTTTCTCATTCGTTTCTCAGTTTTCTTATTCGTTTTCCTTTCCTTTTGTTTCTCTTTTCCCTTCTTCTGTTTTCCCTTTCTCATTCTTCTCACTCCCTCTAATCACATATTTCATTCTCACTCTCTCTCATCACATATCTCATTTATCAGTTTATTTTTAAAATTAAAAATGGTCGGCACTTGATCGATTTAGAAACATAAGACATTTTTGTTGGAATTTAAAATGAAGAATGTTATTTTTTACCAATGAGATCCAGGCCGGGTCAATGAACTTTTCAATATGATTATAGTTTGAAAATACTAGTGCTATTTAAAAATGGCGCTCCTATGGTTCCTCCTTATGGAGTGGTGGGGGAGGGAAGCAAACAGCGTTTTTCGAGCAGATTTTTTAATAATCTGTCTGGATCTCTGGGAATTTTTCCTAAATTATTTATTTATTCAACTAACATACAATCAATGAGAGTACAAGAGGCTATTGCCTTAGAATCAAAATTTGAGGTTAGGAATAAAAAATCAAAATCAAAATTAAATTTAATCAATCAATAACATAATAATTACAAGAACCTTTTAGTTTAACTTGATAAATACAGAATATGTTATATAGATAATTCACCTTTAGAAATGTTTATGTTATGTTCTCTATTACGGTGGGATCTAGTTAATATGTTGTTCCACTAAAGAAATTTTGTTCAACATAATAATATTCATATCAATACATGTTTGTCTTTTTTGGCAAATCTTGGTGGGTGGGGGGACCGTGGCCCCCTTCTGACCTTCCCAAATGATGCCCCTGAACCTATACACAGCATAGCTGTAAAACCAAGGTCATGCTTTAGAATTGCATAAGACCACCCAACACAAGCTCTTAATTCTTAAATAGTTTATTTCTTAAAAATAGCTAAATAATTATAGCTAAATTCTTAAAAAATCTTCAATAGCTATATTATACCTAATACATAGCTCCTGATTCATATACGTGGATAAATTATTTTATTTCAAATTATAGATATATTTTTTTTTTTGAGGATGAAGCCCACATAGGTCTGAGACCTGTGCGTGGGTATGGGTAATGAGTTGGATGATGGTGATTGATGAGTTGGACCTACAGTTTTAGGTGGGTTCCGAACCACTGGGAAGTGATTTTACAGCAGAGAACAGTGTCTTTTTTGCTGGCTAATCTAATCGGTCACCGTTACGAACAGGACCTACGAGAACGCAGCTTATCTCTCTGATTGAACAGATACCTGCTACGGCTCGCGGCTATCACTTCCCTTATCATTTATCATTTAATAAAGCTAGTTTGAACATATTTAAGCCTATTATACAAGTAAATAATGCAGAAATAGAATTTATTAGTTTCGAATTCCTCAAAGTAGGCTACTATTAATATTATTTTATACTGAAGACTTCCACAATGGCGGATATTGACAACAGCATTGAATAGCTGATAGGCTAAATTAAAATTAATAAATTGTTTCTGTATATTTGTATATATATTTTTTTAAATACTATATTTGTATAGTATTACAGTATAATATACTGTATTTGTATATAGTATAGTTTCTGTATGTTTCTGTATATAGTATTATAGTGGGGTATCATAATTGAAAAAAAAAGACTCTTAATAACAGTTTCTTGAGTAGAGATTCTCTTTAAATGCATAAAAATAATATTCTATATTTGTGTGTTGTGTTTATAAATAAATTATAAATGGAAAAAAATGTCACCACATATTGAAATTTAGAATTTACTAATGCATGTGGTATATAGTTATCAAAACTGACAAAGGACATAAATAGCGTAGTAAACTTCAGTTTGTTAAATTGTCGGTTACTTCAAACTAAATAATGCAGATAATGTTTTAGGCCTATATTTTGAAAAAAAAACTGGTAATTACGTAGTTCAAGTTCAAATTGTTTTTTTATTTAGACAAAGATACAACATGATAAATTAAGATTATAAAGTTGATTAGTTTTAATTAAAACATGGTAAATTAAAATAATTTAGTTACTTACTGATAATGAAAACTCTAGTTTCCAAACTAAAGCATAGGAGTGTCATTTTGGCTCAACCTAGGGGGATTATTTTATATTTAAAAAAATAAACGTTAAAAAATTATTATGGGATGTAAAAATTGATTCTCAGTACTTTCTCTTTGTCAATCCATTGATATTTGATGTTAAATCCTTTTTAGAAGTCTTAAAATAGTTCACTCTCTAGATGGAGACAGAACCATTTCACTTGTCCTTCGCACCCACGATTTTCTTCTGATTGATCTGCACATGCTATTCTACTTGCGTTTAATTCCATAAATGTTTAAGTAGGTATCTCCTTGTGCAAAACGGACCAATTTCAAGAGTATTTTTGAAGCTCTACTGTGACACTGAACTTTTGTGCTCTTTTGATCTTTGTACAAAATTAAACCTTCCTTTTCTCGTTGTGTTCAATTTTGGATATTTTCCCAATCAGTTTGATTATTATCAGAGGTTAGAAGTTGAAAAACTGATCTTATTTTTTTAACCGACACAAATATTTTATTTGCATTAACCGATTCCTGAGATTACACCCAATATATTTTGACAATAATGTTTTTGCAGGAAAAGTACTAAATCAATCACACCTAAATTCAGTAGGCCTAGATACAAGTAGAACCAAACCATTAACTAAGCTTTGAAGGCATGATGGACAAAAAAATTCCAGTTCTATTTCGGAATATAAGAATATTTTAACTTTTCATGTGAAATTTAACAACTTGCAGTCAAATATTCATTAAGAATAAGTATAACTTACTAAATCTGTAGGCCGAGCGCTTTCGAATCTGTGAGATCCATCTTCAGAGGCGTGGGTTCCTAGATCATCATGTCAGTTTTTTGGTTAGAAGTGTTGTGGTTTTTGTAAAATGTGATCAAAAAGTTTGTGTGATTTAAAATTTAGTCATTTTACAAAAACCACAACACTTCTAACCAAAAAACTGACATGATGATCTAGGAACCCACGCCTCTGAAGATGGATCTCACAGATTCGAAAGCGCTCGGCCTACAGATTAAGTAAGTTATACTTATTCTTAATGAATATTTGACTGCAAGTCGTTAAATTTCACATGAAAAGTTAATATTAACAACGCAGTTCGTCATGGAACAAGAAATCCAGGAATTTAAGATTATTTATTCTAAATTCACAGACATAATATGTACACTGCTTACAAAAAAGTATTGTACAATCTAAAGAAAATAATAATACAAAAATATAGTTTGTTTATATTACTTCAATTATTGTTTGTCTCATTGATATCCGTAGTTGTCTTTGTTTCTTGTTAAACTTGATCGTAACCTAAAATTTGGATTTTTTAATTGGATTTTCGTAAAGAAAGCAGTAGTGGACTGTGCCTGTTGCATCTTCACTTGATTATGTTTTGTAATAAATCGATAAATAAATAATATATTTTGATCAGCAATCAATTTTTGAAGAAAAACTGCTAAATTAATTTTTCCTAAGTTCAGTACCCTTATATTTATATTACAGTATTGATTATATTTTTTGCCATGTTTTATCATTCCACACAGGCTCGTTGTAACATCAGGATGTGAATTTTTATAAGAATTTCTCTAAATGAATTAATAATACATCATGTGAAAAATGAGATATAGCCAATAAAAAATCATTTTATTGATTCATTCATTTGTTTTATTTTTTCATTAATGAGCGCATACCATCATTAGTAATAGTCCTTTATATATTATTCAAACATTCGTATTGTTTTTTTTTTTTTTTTTTTTTGATGATGAAGCCCACATAGGTCTGAGTTGGATGATGGTGATTTATGAGTTGGACCTACAGTTTTAGGTGGGTTCCGAACCACCGGGAAGTGATTTTCAGCAGAGAACAGTGTTTCTTTTCAGCTATTTTAGGAATTGCCGTCTGATCTTTTGCTGGCCGATGGAGTCAATATTTCAATTCGGAAGTTTTCCAATCATAGATAATGAATTGCTGCTGTCCATTCACAAGAATTTCAAGTAGGTTACCAACCTATAACATTGATTATATTGGGCTCAAAGTTTTTTAAACTAGATGTCTCCATTTTCTAATTACATTGCTGATAATGCAGGTGAACGATGATACAAAAAATGTCAGGTTTAAATAGGAATCGAACCCACGACCGCCGGAGTGGCTGTCAGTCACAAGGCATTATGGCGGCGGCTAGCTGTCACAGCAAAATTATTTAACCAGATAATTCACTTCAAAGTTCCTTTTAATCCTTTAAATGTAAAACAAAAATGTATAAAATTGTAGGGTAATATCTTCCTAAATAGCTTGAAGAATATTGTTTGATTGAGTTCTCATAATTTCATGAAAAACTTTACAACTTCAAAACTTTTACAAAATAAACTTCACAATTTTATAATTTCTATTCGAAAGTGAAGGCATGATGGAATTGTGAATAAATATTCTATTATACTATAAATAATAATATGTATAATATTATATTATATAATATACTATTAGTAATAATATTCTATTATTCTATATTCTATTGTACTATTGTGTTTATTCTATTGTGAATAAATTGAATTACCGTACAGCAATCCATCAATATTTGGAACGTACATTTGATCATATCGTCCATTTTCTAATGTTCTTTATCCATAAATATCTAGAATCAAAGGTGTATTCAATAAATGCTCTAATGGAAATCAATCAAAAGTATTCACCACAAGAATTAAGTGGCTTTTTCCAGAAAGTACTCTAATGGATGTCTTTCAAACGTCTCCAAACAAAAGAGTTGAATGCCTTTTTACGGGTCCAACTTTGCACCTGATAATGATAAAAGTGTGCTCCAAGAATAACTAAATTCATGAATTTTTTTTCATCTTTCTTTTTACGGAGGATGAAGCCCACATAGGTCTGAGACCTGTGCGTAGGTAATGAATTGGATGATGGTGATTGATGAGATGGACCTACAGTTTTAGGTGGGTTCCGAACCGCTGGGAAGTGATTTTACAGCAGAGAACAGAGTCTTTGGGGAAGTGATAGCCGAGTGTCGTAGCAGGTATTTGTTCAATCAGAGATAAGCTACGAAACACCTGGGCGCTCTTTGTAAGGGTGACCGATTGGGTTGGCCAGCAAAAAAACTCTGTTCTCTGCTGTCAAATCACTTCCCTGGTGGTTCGGAACCCAACTAAAACTGTAAGTCCAACTCATCAATCACCATCATCCATTTCATTACCCACGCAGAGGTCTCAGACTTATGTGGGCTTCATCCTCCGAATAAAAGAAAAAAAAGAGTTCATAATGATCTGCAAGTCGTTAAATTTTCCATAAAAAATTAATAACGAAAACTTTAGCAACCGTTCTTGTGTCACGCTATAGTATTTACAAGGTTTCCTCGTTTCCCTCAATTTTGAGGGTATATTGTTTGAAACAGAGAATTATCGGCTTAATTCAATTACCAAGTCCCCAATCTACAGCCTAACTACTCACGTACAGGACTGTATTAGAAATAATTGATAATTTTCTGGTCTTGGATCGGTCTTTAAATACTTGCATGCAGCGTTTGAGGTAATTGATTTTCAAAACCGTATCGTTCATCCACGTCTTGAACGATTACAAAACTTTGTCCGACACAAACTTCGGTTTCGAACAGTTTTAGCATGATTTATTAGCAAATTGACTAGCACCGAATTATTCATTAGAATAGAAGTTAGTCTGCTCTCTTCTGTGAGAAGGCCCAAAGGGCGATTCAAGTTTAGTCCATGTACGACGATTATTTCAAACCTACTATTCTACTCACAGCCCGTCATGGATCAACAAATTTAATACTAAGTTTCTCACTTTCCCAATTTTATATTATTCTGTAGATTAATTGGGTTCGGAACCCACCTAAAACTGTAGGTCCAACCACCATCATCCAATTCATTTCCCACGCACAGGTCTTAGACCTGTGTGGGCTTCATCCTCCAAAAAATCACATCAAAATTTATTACACAGGACTACCTAAAACGGGATTAATAGCTCCCTTTTCCTTTTATAATATTCCTAGTTACAATAATTCCAAAGGAGAAGGATTTTTATTTATGTTTCAATTGATTTTTATTTTTTAAAGTCAGTTAACCTATTCATGAACATACAAAAATAGATTGTTAATAATAAATTCTTGATTGTCAAAAGAGGAAAAATAAAAATGATATATGATATTATTTTAACATAAAATCTGTCTTCTAACAATGGTAGATAGGTACACTCTTATATTAATGAAGTACCCTACTCTTTCAGGGCTATAAGAAAATGTTCTTTTACAAAGTATAACAATAAACTACAAACTACTATTAAGTAATTGATAAACATTGATATATAATATGAATTTGGAGTAGATGCAATATCTAAAAAGAGAAACAAATAAACGATTTCAAAATGGTTAGTTTATTGTATTGAGATTAGCCTACACTTCGTTTAAAATCAAATAATGCTCTGTTGCTCCACTAGGTAGGTTATTCTTATACTTAGAATTACCAGATAACAGGCATTACTTTTGTAAGAATAAAATGGAGCCAACATTAGTATAAAGTATAATTAGTATGATTACATAGGTAGGCCTACTCAGATGGATAAAATGCATGTCTCTATACTATCATACGTATAGCAAGTAGCAACTACAAATTATATTTTAGTTATTATCTGCGGAACAAAATATGAACCTATGAATATATTAGACTACTGACATTATTGATATACCATACAGTATTATTAAGGTATTCAAAATTTGTGAAGAGAGCCATTTTGGACTCAAATCTGTTGCATCTTCATCATAACTTTGGCCCAATAAAAATAATTAAGTAAATGATTGCAGAAGTAATTTTTGATTGAACCTCTTTTATTTTTTCTACGAATATCATTTCTATAGTATCTATGAATATATTACTGACATTATTGGTACTCCATACTGTATTATTGATGTATTCAAAATTTGTGACGAGAGCAGTTTTTGACTTAAATCTGTTACATCTTCATCATAATTTTGGCCCAATTAATAAGTAAATAATTGCAGAAATAATATTTTTGATTTTTATTTTTTTTTCTATGAATATCATTTCTATAAATCATTTATAATATCTATGAATATATTACTGACATTATTGGTACTCTATACTGCATTATTGAGGTATTCAAAATTTGTGAAGAGAGCAGTTTTGGACTTAAATCTGTTGCATCTTTGTATTTATTGTAATTTTTACCCAATAAAAAAATAAATGAATGGATGAATGAACGAATAAATAAATAAATGGATAAATAGATAATTGTAGAAATAAATTTAATTTTAATAGCTTGTTTATATTTTTTAATATTTCTTATTTACAGATTCAAACGGTGAATGGAGTGGTAGTGGTGGCTTGGCGACAGAGGGTGCTGGAGCGGCAAATAGATTATGGCGCCAAATTGGGCCACGTGGTGCTGAGTTTGGCGCGAATGGAGCTGGCCAACTTCTTCAAGAACGTCATGCCTGTTGCCGACTACTTTGATCAGCGGGGCATGGTCATAGCGGTCAGTCATCTCTTAAAACTTACTACCGTCACCTTAATATTTAATAAATAACTAATAATGTAAACTTAATAAAATGATAATTAATAGTATAATTAGTAGATACTAATAGTAGAATCTTAATGTGTACAAAATAGTGCACTTTTTGAGGGAATGAAGTCCACATAGGTCTCAGACCTCTTGTCTTATCTTATCTTTGAAAGTGGTGACCAAATGCTTTTTCATAAATCTTAAATTTCTGGGCACAAACACTGGAAAACGCTTGGGGAGTATTTTGAAACCCTTAATCAAATTTTTAGGCCCTGTGGTTTACAAATACAGTGATCAACTAAATTTTGAAAAATCGTCAACTTTGGCCATAGCCCTAATATTAAGAAACTTTGAAAATCTTTCCTTTGCTCGCTTCTCTATCATTCAATTAAACATGAAAAATTTGTTTTTCCAAATTTCAATTTTTTGACATAGCTCTTGAGAAGAGTTAAAAAATTATATATTTTTGGGGTATTTTGAACAAATTTTTTAAAGTATTTTTTTAGCGCGCATCTAGATTTTAATTCTAGGTTCTAAATCTGAAATTCCAACTTTTTCAGCCACATAGCTCTGAGAATAGCTGGACAATCACTTAATTAAAAAAAACGTCAATAATAGGCATATTTTGGAAAGTTATGAAACCCTTTCTTAGCACACACCAAGCGCCTCAGCTGAACATGAGAACAAAATGTCAACATTTTTGACCAAGTTCTCAAGAAACTGTGATGAAAATAAGTGTCTCAGACTGTGATATTGACTTTTATTTATATAAATCACTCCCACCCAATGATAACTCTTGGAACCTCCTCCCAGCCAATCATAATGCAGAATGATTCGTCCACCTTCCAACCAATCACAAGGCTGCTCTCTTATTCCAACCAATCAGAGCTCTTTCTTCAAAATGCTGGCAGCCAATCACAAAATACCATATATTCAGTAAACGATGTTGCTCGATTTAAGATGGTTCAAGGCTAGAAATGGAGGAAGGCTTGCTCCCTTGCTGTCATTAACATTTAAAGATTAACGAATTTCATCAGATACCTTAATTAATATCTCTTACTTGAAGAAAATCTTTTAACAACAAGGCTAGGTTCAAGGCTAGAAATGAAGAAAGGCTTGATCCCTTGCTGTCATTAACATTTAAAGATTAACGAATTTCACCAGATACCTTAATTAATATCTCTTACTTGAAGAAAATCTTTCAACAACAAGGCTAGGTTCAAGGCTAGAAATGAAGAAAGGCTTGATCCCTTGCTGTCATTAACATTTAAAGATTAACGAATTTCATCAGATACCTTAATTAATATCTCTTACTTGAAGAAAATCTTTTAACAACAAGGCTAGGTTCAAGGCTAGAAATGAAGAAAGGCTTGATCCCTTGCTGTCATTAACATTTAAAGATTAACGAATTTCACCAGATACCTTAATTAATATCTCTTACTTGAAGAAAATCTTTCAACAACAAGGCTAGGTTCAAGGCTAGAAATGAAGAAAGGCTTGATCCCTTGCTGTCATTAACATTATTTAAAGATTAACGAATTTTACTGGATACCTTGACTATCTCTCACTTGAAAAAATCTTTCGACGTCCAGCTAAATATCTAATATTGACTTCAGTACCAGGCGACCGTCTCACAACCAAACAGCCCTTGCAGAATATCGATTCATCAATAATTACAGTTATTAAGTCTTTTTAGGATTCTTCTTCAGCTTCATAGTCTGTCACCTGATCGATTGTTTAATACACCATGTAGTTAAAAATAGACGTTCATCGAAGTAGTTCAAGGTCTCATGAAGCAATGATCAAGGTCACATGAGAAGCAGCTTGCTTTCTTTTTTCAATCGTTCTGCGTTGACAAAGCGGCTACTGGAGAATACCATCGATTGATCTGGTTCAGCCAGACAAAATACACCAGGGCACCAGAATCTCCAAACTATTGCTTCCAAACATTTAAGTCTGACAAACTTGTAAGTCTGGTAATGTAGATCTTTTAAGGCTTGTAAATCTGTTACAATTGTAAGGATATCTGATAAGGATATCTGAAACACAAAATGAGAATAAAGAAGACAGAAAAAATATATATATAATTATATATAAAAGAATAACTTGAGTGTCAGGGACTCCTCCTCCCCGAAATGAAAATGAATTTGGTAAAAAAACTAATTTTGACACACATGGAAATTTGTGTTGGAAATTATTAAATTTTCTTGATCTCTTTAAAATTAATAATAATATTCTAAGAATCTGATATTATTTAATCTTTTAATTTGTCAAATGATCAGAAATTCCAAACATCTTTTTTTGGTCTTGCCCCAGGTGGGTACCCATGAAGCTGCAATGCTACTGATCATTTTGATTTTACCATATCATTCAATTGTTATTGTTATTATTATTATTATTATTAATATTATTATTATTATTATTAATATTATTATTATTATAATAATAATATATTATTGGCAAGCAGCAATGGGTGAAGATGGCTAACTATATAATTACCATACTACAGAAAAAAAAGAGAGATCTTGATGCAGCAGGGTAGCTTGAATAAGCTAAAGGAATGAGAGGCCGTTCTGAAGTAATGTGATAAACAGTTCCAGGCGGTCTCTAGGTTTGGAGGTGGTTTTAGCCAATAGTTCATGCTCATGTACATGTCAAAATGGCAAAACGCCTTAATAAAAGAAAAAAAAGAAAAAATATTATTATTATTATTATTATTATTATTGATGTGTCTATTAGTAGTGTCTAAGCCGTCTTTGCATTAAAGTGGGAAAACAAGAATAATTAAGTACTTGGTATATCACAATAAAATTCAATGAATATATACTGTAATGAACAAGAATATTTAAAGAATAAGATTATTTAAATGTAATATATTATATATTATTAAAGTGATACCAATGATATTATAGTAATTATATGATATAATATCTGTGATGTTTTCCATGACGAAATACTTAATGAACAATCTAATATTAAAATAACTGACACTGTATTTCACTTTTATATATTATCGTTTTACTCACTTATATTGGAGATGCTTGAGGAATGCATTTCGGGAGGGATCCGTCAAGCATCTGCAATATAAGTGAGTAAAGCAATATATAAAAGTGAAATACAGTGTCAGTTTTAATATTAGATTGATATAATATTTTGAGCTGAATGTAGTAATTGTATGAGCAAATGCTTAAAACAATTAAATTATTTATTATGTGGTAATATAATAAATAATACATATTTCACCAATTTAAAAAAATAACACACCATCTTGTAACGAGTTATTTTGTTACGCTGTATTACCAGGAAAGTCTGATGAAATGTCTCTGTGTTGTAGGTGAATGGAGAGAGAAACCCAGCAGAAGTTTACAATGACTTCAGAGCGGGCGTTTTACGAATTTTGGGCCCAACGTCGACGGGTGGCACCCAGGTGGCGCCCACAGCCGCAGCCACCCGCACCACGACCACTGTGTCTGTCTACAACCCTCCGGCCAGCTCAAAAAGTGTCAGAAGAAAAAGAGACCATCCCCCAGTCGTATGGGTTGTTGGTATGTGCCCAAAAATCTTCACAAAAAGTTTATTATTGGTAATTTTTTTTTAATTTGGAGACAGGAATTTATAAACTATACTGGACGTTCTATTAAGAATCACTATAGTATCGACGCTTTACTGTGAGCACCCTAAGTAGCAGTTTGCCCGATTCAATTGAATCTGAATATTTTTGTCATCTGAATATTTTGACAGTTTTAACTTTGAAAGATTGATCAACGTTCGAAAAAGTCAACGTCCTAAAAGAAAAATAGCATCAATAATTAATCAAGTATATAATAACAATACTTATTACAACAACTTTTTTTATTTTTTATTATCTCACTTTTACATGACAAAATCAATAATATAAGTACAGTATACAGATACAAGCATAATTTATACACATATTGTGAGAATAGTAGTAGAAAAGTAAATTCAATCATCTGTATTCTGGTGGCTACCCTATGAAGCTAATTTTAGCTTTTATTAGGGGTTTTTATCAAATTATTTTTCTGTTCATTTTGTTTTTCTAGACTTATTTCAATTACTATACCACAGTATTGTTTTATGAGGTTCAGTTGTACTTATGGCTACAATTTTTGTAATAATAATAATAATAAAATTAATAATAATTTAATAAAAATAACACGTTTGGATGCGCTAGTTCTTGTTCAAAATATAGATTTGAAGTAAGATTCGTCGGTTGAGTTTCCATGTTAGAGCGGAAGAGCTACTAGAAATACTACTACTAGAAATACTACAACTAGAGCTACTTGAAATACTACTACTAGAAATACTACAACTAGAGCTACTAGAAATACTACTACTAGAAATACTACAAATAGAGCTACTAGAAATACTACTACTAGAAATACTACAAATAGAGCTACTAGAAATACTACTACTAGAAATACTACAACTAGAGCTACTAGAAATACTACAACTAGAGCTACTAGAAATACTACTACTAGAAATACTACAAATAGAGCTACTAGAAATACTACCACTAGAAATACTACAACTAGAGCTACTAGAAATTCTACCACTAGAAATACTACAACTAGAGCTACTAGAAATACTACAAATAGAGCTACTAGAAATACTACAAATAGAGCTACTAGAAATACTACTACTAGAGCTACTAGAATAACTACTAGAGCTACTATGAACCGAATAAAAATAATATTAATTAAATGAGAATAGAGAATTCGGTCACCTTTATTATCAATTTATCAACCATGAAGTCGCACTAAAGAACTATTTGCTTGAGCTCATTCAAGTAACTTACCCTGAAGTTTATTACCCTGTAAACAATAGTAATATAAATAAACAGCATTCCTCAATTTCATCGCTTTGTAGAAACGTTTCTAGTAAATAGTTCAGTCTTGAATATTATTGTTAGCAGTGAACTATCACAATATAAGAACAAAGAAATCGATTTGAGTTATCGTTCCTGATTTACAAGCTTCAAATTGAAAAATTGTACCTTTTCACCCCCTAACAACATTGAGCTCACCCCCTTGAGGCATTTTGATATTACCCACGGTTACAGGTTACAGGTAGCGATTGGGCAAAAAAAAAAACGTTTCTTCATTAATTGTTTCCTTTGATAGGCATATGCTGTCCAATTTGGCTGAACGAATTGGTCACTTTTGAAGTTTCAAGACTGAAATTGATAAATTCCACTTGTGCTTTAGAATCAAATTAGAAGAATGCTTGAAAGAAAGAACAGATAGCAGGTTAAAGGAGAATTAAACAAAGATTTTGAGAAAAAAACATTGAACTTGTGTCAGTTTTCTATCACATCACGATGTCTTCTAACCCAATTCAAGAATGAAAATAAAGCATATTGAAACTGGGGCAGTCCAAAATGATCTACATTCAGTTGCCTTTTGATAAAGGGTTCAGTGAATTCAAATACCTTCAATTCTATTCAAAATGATGTGTCACACTCATTCTTTTGTTCAGAGAGTCACGCGAAATGTCTATTGTGTCTTTATACTCATCTCCATCAAACTATCACTTCCCACTTTCTTTAATAAATCAATCTTTTCAAGTTCTTTTTTCTAGGTCAAGTGATTTAAATACGCAAATAGAGTTCCATCTACACCTACTATTATAATTGTTTTACTTGAAAATTATTTTCTTTTCATAAACAAATTCTGTGTCTTGTACAATCTTACATTCAATCGTAATAGTCTTATTGTCTTGAGTGTCTTGTATATTCTGTGTCTTGTACAATCTTATAGTGCAATAGTGTGTCTAAATTTTTACGAAATGTGCAATATCGGACAATATCGTACTAGTGTCTTGTTTCAATGTTGTGTTTTGTATAAATTCTGTTTTGTTTGGGAGAATCAAAGTTTCAAAATATTATGTTTATTTTCCTATTTAACAAGCAAGGAGGATAGTAGTTTACAATGTTTCCTCATTAGTGTTTGCTGGTGGATAAGTGAAAAGTGATCTGTTGAGTAGATTATTCAACAGCTCGTTATTTAGACCGGGTTTGATTCCCGGATAATTTTGAAATAATTACGGTACCTTTAAAAACATTGGATTACTACATAGTTGGAAAAAGGGATAAACTATAGATGGGGTAGTTAGCTGTATCCTTTTACTCTTCTACACTCATTAAACAGAGTGTTTCCTGAAACGTATCACTTCAGCAACTGGTTATACAGCTCAAATAAAAAAGGGTTGTATGTATATTGAAAACAGTTATTGCTGTATTCATTGCCGACTATTCCATAACAGTTATTGCTGTTTCTTCTGAAATAACTCTCTGCAATTATGATTGTAGAGTAACTACACATTTAGAATATTTTTTTGGTGTAGATATGTATATCTACTACATACACACATGTATGTCTTGTGTAGGAAGCTTAAACTTGAAAGTTTTATTTTCCTGCTCAATTTTTATTGTTATTTTAGTCAAAATAAACACTTTGTGTGAGTTGATAGGCATGGGACCAGTCTCAGTATATTTTCGACTGCTTTTGTGACGACTAGCACAAACAATCAATCAATTTAAAACTTATTAAATGGATACCTTCTCCCCTCTTTCCACCTTATTGTCACGTCCCAGGGTTGTGGGATTTTTAGTATGTTACATCCTTAGTACTGTAATAAAATCCCAAAGTGAAAAACTGTTGCATCTTTCATGCATTCTATAATGAATGTACAGTATAGACTCACTTCAAAGGCATTTGACTGCATATCTTGTCAGTAATTTTCATTGAATTAAATTAGAAATAAATAAAGGCTTGTTTTAAAAAAATTTTTTGAATACAATTTGAATATAAAAAGTCTATTACTGCTAGAATAGCAGAAAAAAACAGGCATATGCCTGTCAGTTTATAACCTCAGGGTGACCGTCAAGATGTATGCAATCGAAAAGGTTCTTAAGTGCATAAATTTTATATTAATTAAACATAAATAATTACGGTATTGAAAATAAACCTTACTAGTGAATTATTACTACTTACTTATTAGTGTGATGACAGTTTCGCACTGTTGGAGTGCTTCCTCAGTCAGGGCTGGACGCCTAATTTTTGTGCTAGTCATCACTATAAAACAGTAGATTTTGAAGTTCAGCAACAAATTCCTCATATTCTATTTCGGGCATATTTTAGGCTTTCATTACAAATCTACAACTCAACTACGCTTTCGATGACGCTTGTTACAACCTGATCACTCCAAGTCATAGCCTTCTCTATATCGAATATTTTATTTTGAGCAAGGTAGGCATAAAGTGGTCAGGATATAACTAGCGTTATTGTTAACATAGTTCTGCTCGAACTCTCTGTTTATAATTCAAGTATTAATCTTGTAGCCTACTTTTCTTGTTGACTAGGCGGTCCGGGCAGCAACAAGGCGCAGCTGTGCGGACGCGTGGCAAAGCAGGCGCCGGGGTGGGCGCACATTAGCATCGGGCGTCTGCTGAGGACGGCTGCAGACGGTCAGCACCCACTGCTCACCGCCGAAGAGGATGTCGCCCAACTCAGGCAGGCCATTGCTGCCGGCGAAATGGCGCCGAGTGTGAGTGGGTCTATTTTATCAGTTCAATCTAGAGCTAACAAAACCAAAGACAATTTATTGGTGATGTGAATAAAGTTGAGTCAGCTGAGTATCTCATACTTTTGACTCGGGGCTTGGGAATTTTGTTAACTGAGCTAAATAAAAATTAAGTCACTTTCTCATGCCACATGCTACTTGCAGTCTTAACATGAAATACCTTATTAGTAGAGCGCGTTCCAACATCTATTTTGCACATAAATGTTGTTATTATTAAAGAAATAGTATTAAAGTAGATCTATAGATACTATCTTTGAAAAACGACTTAACATATCTTCAATGGATTTTTGTAAAAATACTCTAATTTTTTGAAAAATAATTCTATCTATTACTGGGCAAATCTAGTCACGTTTTGCAAAATACAACACTGATGAATACTCTATAAATATTTCACTCCAATATAAGTGAGTAAAACAATTTATATAAAAGTGAAATACAGTATCAGTTTTAATATTAGATTATAAATATTTATTTCATTTTGCAACTAAAGAAGTAATGTATCTATTCTCATAATGTAAAATGGAATGAGACAATCGTCAGTTCCAGCGGCGGCGATTGGCAATTAAACGTGGGGGTGAAGAACCGGGCGATTGTGGGAAGGGGTGGTCCTGGTAATCCCCCCACCACCACGGAAAATGTTTATACATGGCAAGGCTGTAAATGGGGGTTTAAGCATTCTAGAACACAATATTAACATATAATGTTGTACATACCGTATTATGTTAATAATTTTATCCTCAGTTTGTAGCCTAAATATTAAAAATCCCCCTAATCGCCGCCACTGGTCAGTTCTACCCGATTATTATTATTACTTAGCCTACATCTTGCATTTTAGTTAGTAGACTATTATTAATTAATGCTGAACTCTTCACGTCACTCCCACATAATTTTCTGCATAATTACTTTCCAGATTACTCACTTCAATGAATTGTAGAATGATAATTTCAAAATCCTAGGGCGTATTCCTGTGGAGTCAGGTCGCAAGTAATTAAAAAAGCCCTTCTCTAGCGACATGCATCACGCAAGGGTCTTCTAATAGTCTTTCGTAATCATTCAAATTAATTTATTACGATTCTCGTGATGAGCTAGGCTACTTACTACTCGGAATAGTCCACGATTTTTTCAGACTAATCCAAGTTATTTGCCCCGCTTTTATAGGTCGATTTTGAACGCAGCGTTTAGGTTAAATAATTTATGGTTGAAAAATAATCGGGCATCATTGGTTGAGGTTATTTTTCTTCACGAAGGTTGCTGCTGCAAGAATCCCCACCGGATTTGTTGTAGTTGACGTGTTTGCCGCTAGATGGCAGGCGAGCCAATTAGAATTTCATGCCTCAATGACGCAACTGTCAGTTGTATTGGGGTTGAAGTTCGGAGAAGGTAGTTCAATCGGATATTATTAAAAACAGGTAATATTGCAAAGTTTACTAATATGTATCGATTAAATTATTAGTGTTTATTAATTTAAATATTGTAAACTAATCAAATATCCAGTTTCCAAAACCCTCTACAATAAAATAACATTTATTCGAAACAAAATCACTTGGACAAACTTTCATTTACGGTAGTGACTAGTACAAGGCCTACTAAGAAGATGCGCCTTGAACTCTGCCAATGATTATCAATCGTATTATTGATTTCTTGGGCGTATTTTTTATTCAACATAGTCAGCAGACATTTCTTGCTTCATCACAAGACAAAATAATTAGCTTCTTACCAACACTATTGTTGTGCCCATGCTTCGTATCGGGATTCACAATATTTTGACAGTTTCAAAAGTATTTTATTATAGAATACTCCAGTCCACTACGTGGACTTGCTATTAGGCTTATGTCTAGTCTATATTTCATAGATTTTAATATTTTGTCATAACTTATATTCCTACTGGAGGGTAAACATGCAGTGTATCTTGTGATGGAGTAACTATTATAGTTATTGTCATTATTAGGATAGAGTATTATCAAATTTTATCCAAAAGTATAGCAACTACATGGTATACTAGTATGATCAGTAAGCTACCGTACTGATCATATACAGCCAAAACTTGTTTGTAGAATATAGTATTCTGTATCAGGTTGAACTATTCTGTAATGATTGTTTATCATTATTCAAGATCATTCTATGAAATACTTTTTTATTCAAATAAACGATGGTGTAACTATATTATTACCTTATTATTACTATATATTACCTTTTCAAATTTCTTGTTCCATAACGATCTGAGTTGTTAGTTGTTAACATTAACTTTTTATGGTAAATTTAACGACTTACAGTCAATTTTAATTGAGAATAAATAATATATTTACTCACGTAGGCTAAAGCGTTTTCGAATCGACATAATTCATTTTCAACAGATATTGAAAATGAATCATCACGATGTTGAAAGCAGCTGTTGAAAATGAATCATCAAGATTCGAAAACGTTTCAGCCTATGTGAGTAAATATATTATTTATTCTCAATTAAAATTGATTGCAAGTCGTTAAATTTAGCATAAAAAGTCAGGGGCGGATCCGAAACTTTAACTAATGGATGTAAATAGGTGTAACTAGAATATATAATTTCTGAGTTTAAATAGAATAATAATTAATGTACGGTAGCAGAAAAATTAAGTTCAACCCATAATTATTTAATGCTTGTATCTCACATAAACATTAAGTGGGAAAACCACATTGAAATGTTCATAACATGAACTTAACTTTTTTTTTTGAGGATGAAGCCCACATAGGTCTGAGACCTGTGCGTGGGTAATGAGTTGGATGATGGTGATTGATGAGTTGGACCTACAGTTTTAGGTGGGTTCCGAACCACCGGGAAGTGATTTTACAGCAGAGAACAGTGTCTTTTTTGCTGGCCAATCTAATCGGTCACCGTTACGAACGGGACCTACGAGAACGCAGCTTATCTCTCTGATTGAACAGATACCAGCTACGGCTCGTGGCTATCAATACAAAAAATATGTTATTAGTAGTTAAGACAGGGGGATGACCAATGAGATGTTGCTGGGAGGGTTAGACTCTCGGTATAATAATTACAATAGTAATTTGTTATTTGGAGTAGTAGACCTCTAACGATAAATTGGAGCGATATATATGGCTTTTTATTCCAAAACGGGGGTTCGGGGTACTCCCCGAGAAATAAAAAAAAATCACCTCTCTAAAACCACATTTCAAGTGATTCTAGGCATTAATTCTTCTAACATAACACTTCAACACATGTAATGTGTCAAAGTACATTTTATCTAGTTTCTGTTTTTTCCCCTTCTTCTCCTTCTTTTTCTTCTCTCTCTTTTCCCCCCTTTTCCTTTTTTCTTCTTCTGCGTTGGGGGGGGGGGGGGATATCCCCTCCCTCCCCCCGTGGATCAGCAACTGTAAAAAGTTAATATTATTACAATTAATTGATAACTATATGTGTCAACTAGAAACAGACTAACTCAAATATGCATTACTATATTTATCATAAGTAGTAAGGGGCATTACAGTAGAGAATCCAATACTCGAGGATGATCCATCGCTGCTTTAATCTGTCATACTGTTCTCTGCTGTAAAATCACTTCCCGGTGGTTCGGAACCCACCTAAAACTGTAGGTCCAACTCATCAATCACCATCATCCAACTAATTACCCACGTATAGGTGACAGGGACCTAAGTGGGTTTTATCCTAAAAACAATCCCTATACCACAGCACGTGTTTGATTTTGCGATGTTGATTATCATTATTTTAGTGGTATTGCACCACTGTGCAAGCACCCGTAGTAAGTAAGTATCGTTTAACCAGCAATTCAATATGTTAAATTAATAATTAAAAACTTTAAAGTAGGCTAACGCACTTAAAAAAATGAGAGGGTTCTTATGAAACGATTTTCACTGAAATCGGCTTGTAAAAAGGAAATACAGTTATAAATGTATTTGTTTCTCAAGTTATCCTTCAGACAATTATTTTCAAAAATTGCTTTGTTTCTTAAATGATCCTCCAGACAATTATTATTTTTTAAATTTTAATTAATTTTATTTTTTAGACAATGGAGAGCAACATGTTTCTTAAAATCTACCTTTTATTATTATTTTTATTGTTATTATTATTATTATTATTACAATATTAATTTTGATTTATCACAATATTAAATGCTAATTTGCCAATAGCTGGAAGAAAATTGAATAAAATATAATTATATCAGAATCATTAAAATATAAGAAAAAAACATATGAAAATAATTAATGTACATGAATAGAAAAGTAATAATGATAATGAAGTATTGGAAATTTTATTTAAAAGATAATTTTTTCGGAGGATGAAGCCCACATAGGTCTAAGACCCGTGCGTGGGTAATGAGTGATTAATGAGTTGAACCTACTGTTTTAGGTGGGTTCCGAACCAGCGGGAAGAGGTTTTACAGCAGAGAACAGTCTTTTTTGCTGGTAAATCCAATCGGTCACCCTTACAAAGAGGGCCCAGGAGTTTCTTAGCTTATCTCTGATTGAACAGATACCTGCTACGGCACTCGGCTATCACTTCACGTGATATTAACTTTAAACGGATGAGAGATTGAATCATAGAGGTGTGATATCTATTACATAAATGTCTATCACTGTACACAGGTCTTGCAATTTGGGTTAAAATGAGCATATAGTAGCCTACATTTCTAGTAACTACTTGATATAAGTAGACAACCATATTTAGGCATAGCTATGTGAGAATAATTTTTGTGACAACTAATACCTGAATTTGCATCAATACCATTTCAATTGCATATCATTTTAATACCGGATTTATATCAATATAGGAAATGGTGGAGAGGATAGTCGACGAGCAGATAGCTTCCAACAGCAGTGCGGCCGGGGTGCTGCTCGATGGTTATCCCAGAGATATTCCTCAGGTGGAAGGATTTGAAGAAAAGGTATGTATCAATTATGTGACTTCATAACTTAACTTCAATTATTGTGATTACTGAACGAGCTTAGCGAGCTCTTACTTTTGACTTGACTCGAGGGTCGCGACTGTCAATAAATGTAAATTACCTATTCAACCCCATTGACATAATCGCAACTATAATTATATTGGAATAAATTAGGAAACCGATGAAATTAAATTTGGAATGAGTAATTTGTGGATTAACTGGGATTAACTGACATAGAAATAATATAACAATCAATTCAACTGTGATTCAAACTTTAAGAAAATTTGCATGACTTTTTCAATGATGACACTCTCTACTCACTATTTTCTTATATTTCTTATGTCACAATTTATTTAAATTTCACTTCCCTTGCATGGGGCTTTGCTATATTTAACCTCTTTGTCAGTTGGGTGTTGTCTTAATTAAAAAGTTTTAAAAGAATAAATAAATTCGGTAATATTATAAAGTGGAATTGAGATTTCTCTGTGGCTTGCAAAATTAGGCCTTCATATTTCATTTTTTCAATAATAATAATAATAATAATAATAATAAATAATAATTAATATTAATAAATTAAAAAAAAATATTATTATTATCTTTTTTGTGATGTGCTAATTTTTTGGGATTTTGTGTCAGCTATTTTTGTGATAACTGCTATAAATTTATCATAATTCAATAATCGCTGGCATAAGGTAGACAAATTTTTCAATAAAAAAACGTACGGTAATCTACAGCCGCGTCTCCACCAACCGAACATGCTCGGCGATCAGTGTTCACTGGAATTATCTGATGTCGCCGAACATATGATCGGTGTGGTGCGAATAGTGGCGGGAACTTGTTGTTGCTCGTCACTGTTCGCTCACAGACCGAACATCTCAATTGAACTCACGAACATATTCGGTGACCCATATGTTTAATGTTTGTCCGTTTTTTTGTATTCGCCAACAGTGTTCGGCAGACATGTTCGGTTGGTGGAGACGCGGCTTGAATGTAATTTTTATCGGAATTGATTGATTATTAATATGATTATAATACTGATTACATTATATCGAATATTATGATGTATGTATTAAGTTTTATATGCATGATAGCTCTTCAACATCAATAGCATTACCCACAGATTATAACAGTTTGGTCAGCTTCATACATTTTGTACGGTAGTCTGATTATTTTCATTCTTTCATCTATAGTAGGTACTAATTGTGTCACATTTTCTTGAATTTCTCAGTTTGACCAGCAGCCGACGCTGTTGCTGTTGGACTGTTCGAAGCTGCAGTTGGGACGCGGGCGTCTCGACGACAGCATCGCCGCATTCCGACGCCGGCTCGAGTTGTTCAGGGAATGGACGCTACCCATGCTCAAGGCGCTTGACGACCAGAATCGACTTGTCATTGTTAGTACCGGTACCCATTATAAGTGTAAGTACCCACATGAGTCTGAAGACTTGTGCGTGGGTAATGAGGTGAATGATGAAAAACATTCATGGCTGGATGAGATTCGAACCCAAGGCTGCACTTACCAATTCAATCATTTATTTTTGCATCTACAAAATCAAATCCGTTGAAAAATCTGTTTGTTGATATTTTTAATGGTGTAATCACATCAATTCTATATTGCAATAAATAATTACACTATAGTTGCAAATTGTGAGTTTACTAATAACCTATTATCAAAACTTACACTTTATTTCTATTTAATAAAGGAATTTTACTCACTTATACTGAAGATACTGGAGGGATGCATTTAAATTCTAAAGAGAAGCTTCATCAGCCATCAAAGGCTGATGAAGCTTCTATTTAGAAGTGAAATGCATACCTCCAGTATCTTCAGTATAAGTGAATGAAAATTATTTATTAAATAGAAATACAGTCTCAGTTTTAATATTAGTTTATTCATCAAGTATTTCGTCAAAGATTTGAAAACATCAGAGATTTGACTAATAAGCCGAATATTTCAATAACTAATATCAAAACTGACATTGTATTTCTATATAAATTATGATTTTTACTCATTCATACTCATAATCACTTTCTTCGGAGGATGAAGCCCTCTGAGACCTGTGCGTGGGTAATGAATTGGATGATGGTGATTGATACGTTGGACCTATAGTTTTAGGTGGGTTCCGAACCACTGGAAAGTGATTTTACAGTAGAGAACAGAGTCTTTTTTGATGGCCAATCCAATCGGTCACTCTTACAAAGAGCGCCGAGGAGTTTCGTAGCTTATCTCTGATTGAACAGATACCTGCTACGGCACTCGGCTATCACTTCCCTATCATTCATACAATAAATGATTTTCACTCACTTATACTGGAGATACTGGAGGGATGCATTCCACTTCTAAAGAGAAGCTTCATCAGCCTCTGATTAAATAGAAATACAGTGTCAGTTTTAATATTAGATTGCTCATCAAGTATTTCATCATGGAAAACATTACAGATTCCACTAATAAGCCGAATATTTCCTTTTCATGTGAAATTTAACGACTTGCAGTCAAATATTTGTTAAGAATAAGTATAATAACTCACTTAATCTGGCCGAGCGCTTTCGAATCTATGAGATCCATCTTCAAGCCTCTGAAGATGGATCTCATAGATTCGAAAGCGCTCGGCCAGATTAAGTGAGTTATTATACTTATTCTTAACAAATATTTGACTGCAAGTCGTTAAATTTCACATGAAAAGTTAATATTAACAACGCAGTTCGTCATGGAACAAGAAATCCAAGAATTGTATTTCTATTTATTTAAATTATGATTTTTACTCACTTATACTCATAATCACTTAACCATGATTTAAAAAATATAAATACAGTGTCAGTTTTTATATAAGATTGTTAATTAAATATTTCGTCATGGAAAACATCACACATTTCAATTACTGTGATAGATTTATTGACAAAAGTATTGAATATTGTGTGATTTTGCAGGTTGACGGCGACACCGATTCACCTCAGGTGCAGGACGAGTTCTGTCAGAAACTTTTACAGGAAATCGAGCGACTGACAGAGGATGAAGCACAAGCACCAGGGGAACAGCTGCCGAATGGAGTTCTCAAAAACGAGGACACCACAATCCATGACCTTGAGGTTGAGGGCGACGACCACATCCAACCACAGGTGCACAAAGCGGCCAACCATGTACCAAAAAAATCAAAGACAAAACCACAACCACAGCAAACCCCCAACCAGAAACATATGGCCAATGGTTATGGCCCACCAGGGATCAGTGACATCAGCAAAACGTTTGCAGCCTACAATAAAGCGTCAGTGCCCAATGGTCATGTGCCCACTGGACAGAAGCCTCAAAACCATGTTAACGAGCATTATCCAATGGACTCAAATATGTAAGGTCCAACTACACGAGCCGTCCGTTTACGTGCGTAGTTTTATTTATTTAAAATCAAAACTGACTCTGTATTTCTATTTAAATTATGATTTTTACTCACTTATATTGGAGGGATATGCATTTCGCTTCTAAAGAGAAGCTTCATCAGCCTGCCACCAGGGGTCGTGTTTTGTTGAGGTTAGGATGGTTTCATACCATCGTATCACCATTCACTTTGAGTTGAGTTCATGGGAGCCTTACCGGTTACCAGTAAATGGAATTTTACTGCAAACTAAAGCATCTGATTGGTCTATTTAAAGTTTTGAACAGCACTGAATTTGAATAGACTAATCAGACGCCTTGGTTTCCGGTAAAACTAAATTAACCGGTAAACGCTGAGGCTCCCATGAACCCAACCATTGTAAAGTGTTCTATTTTTCTAATTTTTTTATTTCTTTAATAAATATGGTCCTCACTTATCTGTTTTTAACAGGTTTAAACCTGGAAAAAATAGTAAAATTGATAAATTTGGAAGATTTTATCAATAAAACACAGTCTCGTCCAGCGTTTACGCACGATAACGGATCGTCAGTGTAGTTCGACCCCAACATTATAACATACCTCTCCAAACACTACCCTACCCACCCAGTGCAGAAGCACTGTCAAGACATTCTATGAAACTGTGCCTTTCAAAACTTGTGAACCAAAATGTTATTGAAGAAAATTTGTTAATTTTATAATGTTTATATTGTAAAATAGTTATTATTGCCATCTTAAAATAGTTCTATAAATTATTCGTTTTTTTCTAATTAGAAGAAATATTGAGTGGCATTCAATATATATATTAGTCTAGAAATGCAAATGTTGATATGATTCATGTTGAGTTTTACAAATTTATTGTTAGTATAATATTTTGTTAACTAATACAGTGATGATGACTGTCTAAGTTCAATTTAGATTTTTCTATAAATCCCGTATTCATGTTCATAAACATCTATTATGAATTATCTACAACAATGCTGTTGAGAATTTTAAAATACTACACAAAAAATGTTACATATAACAAAAAAATAAGACAATGCCTAAAATACAACTAGGTACTTTCCCAATTTTAAAAGTACAAATTTTGAAAATCCAAATTCTCAAGTTTTTCAAAATTGATTTCATTAATCAAGCATATTACTATGTATTTTCAACATGTGATTATATTATGTCATATTTATGAGATTTAACTCTACATATCAGATTTAATTCAAGAATAGATTATAATTAGCTGTAAATTTTAACAAATATTGGAGGTCCACGGCCTAATTCATAGTCATATCAACTTTTGTATTCAAATTTATCATGTTAAATTATTATAACGGGACCATTTACCTTGTAATAGTTATTATTCATTTATCTGATTGGATCCTGTTTCAACAGAATTATTGTTCAATTGAAGAAAAAACAATCAAAAGTTCATAAAACGAATTTTGTAGAGTATAGTTTTAAAATATAATTAATGAAGCTACTCAAAACTAGCATTGATTTGTAATTTACATTCAAGACAGATTTTTTTAAACTTTCTTGTCCTGAAGTATTAGTGAAAGAGTTTCTGTTTAAAATAATGATATTGATTTTTTTTAATAAGTTAAAACGATTATTTATTCATTTTAGAACCCAGCAACTCATTTTCTCATCTGATTTTTTGATAAACTAATTGATGTAAACAATTTAAGTAGTTCATGAAATTATTATTTCATTATTAAATTCATTATTAGAATTATTATTATTATTAAATTGTGTAAGCTCGTTGAAATTATACTGTTGATCTTTTAAACGTTGTTACCAATATCTTGGATTTTTTCGGAGAATGAAGCCCACATAGGTCTGAGACCTGTGCGTGAGTTATAAATTGGATGATGATGATTGATGAGTTGGACCAACAGTTTTAGGTAGTTTCCGAACCATTTAGCATACCGTTCCGCATTTTTCCCACTCGCTATTATTGATCAGGTCAGTTGTATGCATGTACATAATCTTATATGCGAATTCGCTGAACTAACATAATCGAAAATAGCAAGTGGGAGAAAATTAATGGTCTACTTAAACTCATTATTTACAATGTAATATTTTTATAAAATATTGTTGAGAATATATATTGCTATTTGTTTAAATAATATAGCTGAAAAAATTATCTGGAGTTTATTTGGTAAATGTATTTAACACACTGATGCCGATTATCAATGTATATAGCTTGTCAACTCACTCTTGGCAGTTGTATGAATTTGCCTAGCGCATGTTGGCACTTTACTAATAACTACAAGTCTATGTTGTGAGGTGTTCTCCAATACAGTAAGCCTACTTTGTCATATGGACAATGATTATACTCCACACCACGAAATTGTGGAGTAGTAAAAAACAACTGACTGCGGTGACAAACCATTTGACTACTAGCGTCAGACTTGTAGACTAGGCAACACTGTACGAGCAGTGTTGTCAATTTGTGCATTGAGGTTGGTGATTCTCTACTATCAGCTGCTGGCTTGGTCCCATATACCTCAATTTATAGAACTTCCCAATTTATTTGTGTGAACAATATTTTTCATAGACTTGAAACTCTGTGCTACCAGGGATACTTAGTGAGACCATCAGAATTGCTTGTTTCTGCGCACTGCCAAGAATGAATTGACAGACTAACACCATGCATGTATAAAATTATATAAGAAAACATGTTTTCATTTCAGGGATTTCATGTGTAACAATAGAAAGAGTGTCAAAAGTCAAGCTAATTCGGTCTGTGATAGAGGTAACTTTGTGATAGGAGAAAGTATGGTATTTAATGAGTTGGTTAAAAGAGTTTCTTGCAACTTTAGCACTCAATTTTTTGATAAAAATTGAGAAAACAGAAAAATTGTCAAAAAAGAAATAATAACTTGATTGAGGGATTAGGTACTATTGATAACTGAGAAAATTATGGCATGATAAATCTGTTCTCAAAAACATTGATGATACAGAGAATAAACCAACCTGATATATCTTTTCAAAAGTTAAATTTTCATAATATTCATTTTTTTAATGCCAAAAGAGAAAGAATGTTAAAAAAATATTTCTTTACGCCCGGCTTCAGCCTTCCAACCATGGAGGTATAAAAAAGAAAATATAACAACTACAACATTGGTGTATATCTATAGTGGAGTATAGCCGCTCAAGATCGTCGACTACACTTTTATGACTTCTCGCTCTCTCTCTCTCTCTCTCTCTCTCTCTCTCTCTCTCTCTACTTTCTTATACATCCATGCTTTCAGCTCACCAAAAACAGGTGGCTGTAAGGGCAAAGGCAGTTCATTCCAAACCAGGCCCAAGATCTTTCAATATGAAGTAATGAGCGTTTTCTAAACAAACCTAGATTATTAAAATTGAATCAGTATTAATCCCACTGTTCATAGAGCGTTCCAATTATCAATAATATTCATTTTCATTCAAATCCAACATGGACGAAATCCCGTTTATCAGAAAGCATACTCAGGACAATATTCATTCTTCTCTTAAGATAAGTATAATTATATTTGTGTGGATTACTCATTTGAATAAGATTCTTAATGTACAATTTTTAATAAAAATCTAATATGTTTTATCGAATCTTGTTGAAAAGATCTTGCTGGCGAGATCTTAATTAGAATTTTAAAAACCGTTTAATGTGTAGGATGAAATTATTGTAAAATTTACAAATAATGTTAAAACTTCTAATCAATTTGTTACCATTTATTTGTCCAATGATTTGAATGTTCAATTAACTTTATTTTACTGATTGTGAAATTTTTGGAAAAATTAAAATATTACATTGAAATGTGAAGTTTGTTTTATACCTTCAAATACCTTCTTTTTTATAGATCCCCTATGAATGTTACAGCTGCAGCAATGAAATACCGGTACCTTATTTATAATGTTTGACATTTTTAAATACAGAACTCCCGATTATATGGGATTATTAAATTTGTAGGACCATCACGGATAATTGAAAATCACGGTTGAAGCAAATGTCATAATAATGTGCCTAAATACAAGGTATTTCCAGCGGTCGGAAATTCCTCGAATACCGGGAATTGTGCGGGGAAATGTATAGGAATTTATAATACTATCCTTGAAACTAGTGGGAGGTTTATAATGCAATAAAACTAGCTTCTCGAATTTATTGTGTTTGTAAACAATATTCTCTACTGCTTTCCCCGCCCCACCACACACACAGCAGAATCCCGGTTAATCCGCAACCTGGATAATCAGGAGTTGTTTATTTTTTAATATTTAATTAATATTTATAATACATCATAATTTGTATTTGATAATTTAACTTCAATAAGGAAGACTGAATAAATTTGTTCTAATGTTAGGGGCAGAAAACTCTGTTTGCAATGGATCGAATAAGTGATGTTACGAAAAATGAAAAAACATTGAAAAGAACTTTATTAAATTATTGATTGAAAGATCAGTCGATCATAATTTGTTGTTACCATTGAAAAAAGTATCACTGACAATCAATTTAAGATAAAATGGTGGCTGACTGGTTCCAACATTTCTCAGGAATGCTTTGTTTTCCCAATGCATATGGCATTTTGTCTCCAGTGAATAGAAAATATGTCCCTCTTGCTCTGAAACAAGGATAATTCAAATACAATAAAGAAAGAGAGTACGATATGTCAGATTTTTTGAAAGCTATACAATCAATCTGATATCAAAAACTGATGAAGCTTCTCTTTAGAAGTGAAATGCATCCCTCCAGTAGAAGTGAGTAAAAATTATAATTTAAATAGAAACAAAATTTATTAATTTCGAATATCTCAAAGTGCTATTAATTTATACTGAAGACTTCCACAATGATGGATATTGACAACAACATTGAATAGCTGATGGAAATAGATGAATGCTACTGTAAAAAAAAATCAGTCACCACCGGGAATCGAACCACGGACCTCCCAATTGCCGGTCGGGCGCCGTAACCACTAGGCTATAGTGAACCTGCACAGTAGCGCTCATTTTAGACTT
This sequence comes from Conomelus anceps, assembly GCA_948455865.1. NCBI lineage: Eukaryota > Metazoa > Arthropoda > Insecta > Hemiptera > Delphacidae > Conomelus > Conomelus anceps. Next base: position 87,976,483 of record OX418218.1, on the reverse strand, counting down.
GTCCATATCGGATCATATATTACAAGTTGGTTTTGATGAAACAGACAATTTAACAAACTGACAAATATATAGAGACAGAATTTCTTAATTTCAACAGTGCTATTAACATTATAGTGAAGACTTCTGCAATGAAATGATACATTTCCATCAACTATTCAATGCTGTTGTCAATATCCACCATTGCGGAGTCTTTAGTATAAATGAACAGCACTCTGAGGAATTCTAAATTAATAAATTCTGTTTCTGTATAACTTATTTGTCAGTTTGTTAAATTGTCAGTTACTTAAAAACTAACTTGTTAAATAGAAATACACAGAGCTGATGAAGCTTCTTTTTAGAAGTGAAATGCATCCCTCCATTTGTGAGTATAAATCATAATTTAAATATAACTGCAGTTTCAGTTTTGATATAAGATTTTTCGTAGATAAGACTATACAATCAATTTTGGCTAATTTGTGTCAGCAATAAATATTTCATTAATTTCAAGTAAATGAGGCTGAATAAATGCTAAAATTTCACAAAATTGAAAAAACTTACTTCCTGTCGACATTTTCTCCCATTTCAATGATATCTGAACAGCACTTTTCATCTATGAAATCACTGTAGTTACCACATTTTGCAGCCAGGAATACTGACTCACTTCTGGTTATTGCTTCCGCGTATAAAATGTACGATCTACAATGTGTGCAGTAGCCTGAAAGTCCACAAAATTCAATTATTATTGATAAACAGATTCAATAGACTATCAATGGGGCGAAATATAGTCGTGCCAGATATTTGCTCTCTTATTTGAAATCTTACCGAATCTTATCAGAAACTGTAGCCTACTAACTGCTTGGCGTTGTTGTTGTTTGGCATAAGGACGTACCGGTTAATAGTGGATAGTGGACCTTGATAGGGTGTTTATGATCCAATAGAAAACGGTTAGGTGTATAGAAAGAGTGAATAGATTAGATTCATGTAGGCCGTAGTTCAAGAGACATGGTCTCCTAACTGTACCCTGCTTATATGTGTATGAATCTTATTATATGTAAAAACGAATGATATTAACCAAAATCTTGACGTACACGATTATAATACAAGAAGCCGAGGAGATTATCACTTGGTGAGTCACAATAATAGCTTATTCAAACAAAAACCTAGTTATATTGGTAGGAAATTCTACAACAAGCTACCGCAGTTTTTAAAGAGTCTTGAAAATATAGAAATATTTAAAAAACAATTAAAAAATATTTAGTTGGTTAAGCTTTTTATAGTGTACAAGAGTTCCTTTCACATCAAAATTAAGCCTCACCTCAACTGATTGAAGTAATTATGGTATCTAGTGTATAATTTAATATTGTTGATGTGACTTGTCTTATATTCCTTAACTGGAGTCTCCAAGACTAATCTACAAAAAAATTTTTTTAATGAACTTGCTAGCGTCAGAGTTGTACACTAGGCAACACATTACAAGCAGTGTTGTCAATTTGTGTGGTTAATAGCTTTCTACTATCAGCTGCTGGCATGTTCTCATATCTGGCAACACTGCAATTTTTCAAAGCCGTCTAATTTGGTGGCCTGAACTATAGTGCTTATATGATATTGCCAAAGATGAGGTCCAGACGAGTGAAATACTACTATTAACGTTTTATGTGAATTTAACGACTTGCAGTCAAATATTCATTAAGAGAGGCCTCTGAAAACGGATCTCAAAGATTCGAAAGCGCTCGGCCTACAGAGTAAGTAAATTTTATTTATTCTTAATGAATATTTGACTGCAAGTCGTTAAATTCACATAAAAAGTTAATATTAACAACGCAGTTCGTCATGGAACAAGAAATCCAGGAATGAAATACTACTTTTACCTAAGGAGCTGTCAGAAACTATACTAACTGCTTGGCGTTGCTGTGTGTGCATAAGGACCTATGGACCTAAGGACCCCCCCCCCCCCCCCAGGACCACCACCAGTGACGCTTCGTTCCTTTCCCCACCGCAAAGCAAAACCCTGGGTGCACATTTAAAAATACGTAATGAAAATCATGGAAGCACAATATTATTACCAAAATCAAGTCCGCAGCCAGGCTGAATGGGCACTCCGCCATTCGGGTAAAAGTCAACATGTCCGACTGGATCAAAGTAGCCCAGCCAATGACCACAGGTGTGTACGATATCTACGAATTGGGCATCAGATGCATCAATCCTGTACTCTGGCTTACTACTGAAATAAACGCCTGCCGGATCAAAGCCTAGAAAATGGAGAGTTCTTGAAATACACAAAATAAATTGAAAAACAGAAAATACGCAACAAAATTATTGGGAAGCTATATCATAAAACATAGGTCTGATAATTTTTCAGACAGCGGATGCATTAATCTAAACAAGATTTTAAATTATTTATTGTTAAAACTGACACTGTATTTCACTATGGAGTCGGCGTAGCCGAGTTGGCTTATCGCTGGTCTGATAAGCCAAAGGTCCTGGGTTCGATCCCAGTTGAGTAGCCTACAAGATATTTTTCTCGAGCCACTCCCGTGTTTCGGAGGACACGTTAAGCCGTCGGTCCCGGTTGCATATAAAAAAAAGCAGTCGTTAAAAAAGCGGCGAGGTGGAACTACCCGTAAGGGTCTCCCCACCACGAAAAGCCATACGAATTTACTTTACTTTTATATATTGTTTTACTCACTTATATTGGAGATGCTTGAAAGGGGTGCATTTCACTTCTGAAAAGAAGCTTTGTTCAGCTTCTTTTCAGAAGTGAAATGCATCCCTCAAGCATCTCCAATATAAGTGAGTAAAACCATAGACGAACCATCAAGAACCATCTTACTTACTCCCTAATCTATGGTAAAACAATATATAAAAGTGAAATACAGTGTCAGTTTTAATATTAGATTGTTCATTAGGTATTTCGTCATGGAAAACATCACAGATAAAAATTATGGCTTCTTTCTTTGGACGAATGGACTGTGTTAGTGCTTTTTTACAAAGTTTAATTAATATTCTAGAAATGCAAAGAATTGGTCATTGTTCTTCAAAGTGAAATTCCTTGTAAAAATTGGAATAACCTAATATTAGGATTCTTCAGTGCTGTAAATTTTTTAAGAAAGCAGATGTGGGCAAAAGCCTGTTGTATTTTTTGCTTTATTGTATTTTTGTCATGAATCAATATATAAATACACATGTCTGTGACATGCAGTGATAAGAAGGAACCAGAAGCTGATAAGAAATGAAATATATTTATTAATCACAAGAAAATAAAATACAAGTAAGAGAAAAAAGCAAACTATGAATATACTCTTCACCTAGATACAGGTCTGTGTGTGAGGAGGGTCGTTTTTATAATAGTTTATGTCTTATAATGGCATAATACTTTTTTTTAATTCCTGGTTTTCTTGTTCCATGACGAGCTACGTTGTTAATATAACTTTTTAAGTGAATTCAACGACTTGCAGTCAAATTTTCATCAAGAATGAGCAGAATTTACTTACTCTGTAGTCAGAACGTTTTAAGGTATTGAATCTCATCATCAAGGCCTTGATGATGAGATTCAATACCTCGAAAACGTTCGGCCTACAGAGTAAGTAAATTCTGCTTATTCTTAATGAAAATTTGACTGCAAGTCGTTGAATTCACTTAAAAAGTTTATAACCTTTTTGACATAGGTACCATAATAGAAATGATGTCATACACAATATAATCAAGTAAAATTCATTAACAGGCCTACACAAAAGTCACTTATATAAACAAAAAAATCGAAACTATTCAAGTTTATTCAAAAATAATTCATTTTTTGAAATGAAATCAGTTAAGTTCAACCAGCAGAACAAGAAGAAAAAAGGGGGGAAAAGAAAGAAAGAAAACAGCAGCTATTAAGAAACATGAAAAACTTGAAAAGCAGCAACTATTCAGAAACAAGGGAACAAGGCAATGTAAAAAGAGATAGCAAAACATATTCACCGACAAAATCACTGAAGTGGCTTTCAGTGCGATTAATTTGAGAAATTAGTTGCCAATGATATTTTTCAGCCACATGGATCGGTACAGACGAAGATTCACCACCGTATCTGTCCCACAAAGCAATTGAATGAAAATTCAAAATCAATCTGTACCAAAACCATTTAGCTTTGACAATTCTTTCATATTATTGACTATCGATTCTCTTAGTTGATTGTCTCGTGGGGAAGATATGGGACTGCAGCCCCTTTTCTTTCCCCAGTCAAACGTAAAAAATATAAAAGTTTGAGATATTTGTTTTTTTTAATTTTGAATTATTTAGCTCCTGATTCTGAAGCAACTTGATTCCTTATAATCAAAATTAGCCAAATAAAAAAATCAAGAAAGATCCCAGTTCCTATGCCGGGAATGAGTTATAATCAGAGAGGGAACCAAATTCTAGGAAAGGGACCCAAATAAACGGGAAGTGATAGCCATATGAGCCGTAGCAGGTATCTGTTCAATCAGAAAGAGATAAGCTACGTTCTCCTGGGCACTCTTTGTAAGGGTGACCGATTAGATTGGCCAGCATAAAAGACACTTTTCTCGGCTGTGAAATCACTTCCCATTGGTTCGGAACCCACCTAAAACTGTAGGTCCAGCTTATCAACCAACTCATTGCCCACGCACAGGTCTCAGACCTATGTGGGCTTCATCCTCAAAACAATTTCACTAAAGTCTTTTGTTGCTATAATTTTGATGACAGAAAATTTTCATCTAGATTACAAAATGTTGATGTGTCTCCAACAACTAGAATGTATATTTTTTACCTGTTATTCTGGGAAGTTTATTTTCCAAACTGCTGCCAGCTATTCCTACAACATGCGCACCTAAGCTGTGACCCAGCAAATGTATTGATTTGGGATCAACTTCGACATCATTTATCAAAAATTTCAAAAATTCTGACAATTTTTTTGCCACACTGTCCACTCTGAGGCGGGCGATTATGTACAAAGTCATACTTGGCCAGTCTACACTGATTACGTTGCAATCTTTCGCTTGAAGATACGCTGAAAACATAAAAAAGAATTTTTCAAATGAAATAAATAGTTAGTTTGAAGTGACTGACAATTGAATGAACTGACAAATATACATAAACAGAATTGATTAATTTCGAATTCCTTTAATTGCTATTACTTTATACTGAAGACTTCCGCAATGGCGGATATTGACAACAGCATTGAACAGCTGATGGGAATCGATGAATGCTACTGTACAAAAATATCAGTCACCACCGGGAATCGAACCACGGATCTCTCATGGTCTAGTGGTTAAGGGCGCTCAACCGGCAATTGAGAGGTCCGTGCTTCGATTCCCGGTGGTGACTGATATTTTTGTACAGTACCGTAGCATTCATCGATTCCCATCAGCTGTTCAATGCTGTTGTCAATATCCGCCATTGCGGAAGTCTTCAGTATAAAGTAATAGCAATTAAAGGAATTCGAAATTAATCAATTCTGTTTATGAAATAAATAGCCTAAGCATAGGCATTTTCCTTTTACTCTTCCATTTACTGGTGGAGAGCCCCTAAGCGTAACAGTTCCAAGCTTATTCAAAGCCCCCAATCAGGTCCTTCCACTAATCAAACTTCAAGTACCGGTAAGTTACTGATCAGATCAGCCTTTGTTCAACTTCTACTTTTTGGACCATTTCTTTTATTTGATTCGAACTCTAGCCTAATTTATTTTAAATAAATTCCAACTAATTAATGATCGTTTTTGGTGTTTAATCCTGTCCTGTTAAAACATTTCTCTACAACGAATTACCTCTGTATGAGGTGTTGATCACGATCGTTGACCCCCACTAATGCGCCTTTGCTTGTTTGGTGAAAGAAGGCCGGCATAATATGATATTTTTGAAGAATTTATAAAATATGAAAATAAAAGTCATAACCTATACTCTTTGTATAATCAGACCTATTAGCTCATCACACAAGACACAATAATTATATCTTATTAACAAGTATTATTATTATTATTTTTTTTTTGTAGAAATCGTATCATGACTATTATTATAATTATTACAACAATGATCTCACTTGAACAAAGCTAAAATTTTCTTCACTCAGGAAATCCAACAATAGTTCGTTATTTCAAGCAAACTGAGGAGATAGATAATTTTACATGCTTATTAGGTGTGTCCAATTTAATATCTAAAAGGTTTTTTTATTCACTTAAAAAGTTAATATTAACAACGCAGTTCGTCATGGAACAAGAAATCAAGGTATTTATAAGTTTTTTGTAAGAAGAAACAATGAAAATAATCCTTAAGAATACACTGTGATTACAAGTATGCAAATAGATTCAACACGCTCAAGATAAGAACTTGAATACAATAAATTATTCTCCATTATAATTATGTGGAACCGATAAGCAAATTTTTGTTTTTGGGAGTGCAAGGAGTGAAATTTTTGCTGGGAGCAGGACGAGAAATCACTGTACTTGACGAATAAAGCATCAAAATATTTAATATTTGAGTTTAATTACGTATTATTGAAGCACACTCAATTTTTTGTTTTTGAGGAAGACGAGCTCTCAACTTATTTAGATTTTTTCTTGGGGAAAAACACTAGAATACCTCCACTTGAATGATTTTTGAGGTCATCTTTTGCTTCAATCTAATATTAAAACTGACACTGTATTTATTCAATGAAATATATGATTTTCACTCATTTTTACTGGAGGGATGCATTTCACTTCTAAAGAGAAGGCTGACGAAATGCATTCCTCCAGTATCTCCAGTAAAAGTGAGTGAAAATCATGAATTTAATTGAATAAATACAGTGTCAGTTTTGATATTAGATTGTTCATCAAGTATTTCGTCATGAAAAACATCACATATCATCTTGCTTTATACCTCCAAGCCCTGAAAGAACCGAAATTCCTTTTTCTATAAACAAAGCAGTTATCTAGGATAAGGATTAATTATAGTTTTTTGTGTAGACCTTCATAGTAAATTTTTGTCACCAATGTAACAAAGAATGATAGTTCAGTGAAGGGATAAATCTCTAATGGTCTTGTGTACCTACTCAACAGAATCCTTGTACAACTACTGCAATTGAGTCGTCTCTATGGTTAGGTTAGGTTATCAAATAGTCCCATATGCATAGTGTTATCAACTGGAAGTTTCAATTGGATGGAAAAAATCATTAAATTAATTGTTAAGTTCTGGGTTCTCACTTGTAAGTCAACGTAAGTCGCTTTTACACTCGCTTTTTGGTTGAATGAACCAGGTGTGGATGTATTAAGTGAAGATAATGATAAGAGTGTATTATTAAACAGAGTGTTTCGGAACTCTCTACCAATACTTCAAGGCAGTGTTTCTGGACCACTAACAAAAGTAAATATCGTAATAAAAATTTTCTAAAATCCCCAGTTACCCACACAGCCGCCATTTTGTTTTTTTCACTATTCCTTTTTTATTCGAACACCTCTGAATGTATAATTTTGAAATTTTGCAAACAGCTTTATAACAATTAAAACAATCTTAGAAAAATCAATAAAAATTTTCCGTCATCAAAAAACAAAATGGCGGCCATTTAAAATCTTTGAACAGGATTAAATTAATAATGGCTAATGATATCAAAATTTGACTGGAATAACGTTTTTTAGATATTTTTATTTCAAATCCAACGATACCAACGATGCTACTTCTTTGGGTGTGCGGTGGTTGAGAACGGGTTGCAGTTTTTCGCTTCCAACCACCGCACACCTTAAAAAGTAGCATATCTCTGTTAATTGTTGGCCAATATTGGAAAATAAGGTATCGTTGGATTTGCAATAAAAATATCTAAAAAATGTTATTCTAGTCAAATTTTGATATCATCAGCCATTATTAATTAAATCCTGTTCAAAGATTTTAAATGGCCGCCATTTTGTTTTTTGATGTCGGAAAATTTTGATTGATTTTTTAAGATTGTTTCAATTGTTATAAAGCTGTTTGCAAAATTTCAAAATTATGCATTCAGAGGTATACGAATAAAAAAATAATGAGTGAAAAAACAAAATGGCGGCTGTGTGAGTAACTGGGGATTTTAGAAAAATTTTATTATGATATTTACTTTTGTTAGTGGTCCATAAACACTGCCTAGAAGTATTGGTAGAGAGTTCCGAAACACCCTGTATATTATATTAAGTGTATTTCAATCATATTGATTCTGACTACACCTCAATTTAACCTATAGGCTACTGATGATTGAATTATTCTACTGAGATGACTTAAGACCCAGCATATAATGTTTGCAAAAGGACGCCATCATCACTCCTTAACATCATCACTCCCCCCTGAAATTTTAGGCCATATAACATGTTTACTCCTTACAGTAGTTTATGTTATGCTTTTTGAATTTCAGTACATCTCAATGAGATCATTTTTTAAATACACTTCCTTGATGCAATAGGTCTAATCATATTCAGTAGGCCTACTCAGGTCTCGTCACCTCGTCAGAACACGCGGCCTGGCACAACGGCCTGACCTTCAACTGTGCTTATTAGAATTGCATTGTCCACGACAAGCTGAGAGCGGCCTGCCGCGTCGGCCTGCGTCAGGCCGCTTTAGTCTGTGTTGAAACACAGTTTGAACGCGACAGCCAGTGGATCACATCCAAATGGACACCATGAAGCTCATAGAGGAATTCAGAAAATATTTAATAATTTCGAATTCCTCCAAGTGCTATTAATTTATACTGAAGACTTCTGCAATGGCAGAAAAGGACAACAGTATTGAATAGCTGATGGAAATCGATGAATGCTACTGTACAAAAATATTAGTCACCACCGGGAATCGAACCACGGACCTCCCAATTGCCGAGCGCCTTGATCACTAGACTATGAGATACTAACTTGTGAGATATGAGCCGATATGGCCAAGTCTAAAATAAATGCTGCTGTACAGAAGGGTCACTATAGTCTAGTGGTTAAGGCGCTTGGGAGGTCCGTGATTCGATTCCCGGTGGTGACTGATATGACCACTAGACTATGGAGACCTTTCTGCACAGCAAAATTTTATTTTAAACTTGGCCATATCGGCTTGTATCTCACAAGTTAGTATCTCATAGACAAGTGGTCAGGCGCCCGACCAGCAATTGGGAGGTCCGTGGTTCGATTCCCGGTGGTGACTGATATTTTTGTACAGTAGCATTCATCGATTTCCATCAGCTATTCAATACTGTTGTCAATATCCGCCATTGCAGAAGTCTTTGGTATAAATTAATATCACTTGAAGGAATTCGAAATTAATAAATTCTATTTCTGTATATTTGTCAGTTTGTTTAATTGTCAAATATTTCAAACGAATCTGTATACTTTTGTATTTGTGTCATAGGAGCAAAATGGATACACTGTATCTGTTGCTTCTGAGTATTATTGTATTAAATAAATAAATATAACCACAAATATCATATAAACAGCGCAATCTAACTAGCCGGCGTTAGGCCGCTCTCTGTCTGACATCTCCAGGCCGTCATCCAAAGCGACTGTATGCGACGGCATGAACGCGGCGTTCTGGCCGCCAGGCCGCGTTCTGTCTGGCAAGAACTTAAATGTAAATGATTGTTATCCAAGATTTAGGATGTTTAATGGTCAAGTACAATGATTATTGTTGAAGTAGAATCTTGAGAATATTTCAATATACTTTCTTAGTAGTGGTGAAGGTGATATTGTGGAAGGTATCCATAATGAATAATAAGACGAAATTGTCACAACCACATTTATTAAGACACACTTAATAAATGTGGTTGTGACAATTTCGTCTCATTATTCATTTCAATATAGGCCTACACTTGAAATGCTTCCAAAACTGTTTTACCGTCTAATTTCATGTGGAAATAATATGCTTAATGATTATATATTAGCCTACTAAAGTAAGATTTACTATCAATGGGCACGTAATCAGAGGGGAATTTCATTGGGAAGGCGTAGCTCAAAATTCAATACTTTTTATTTCTTTATTATTTGGAATTTATAATATAATTTTTAAATTTGTTAAAAAACATATTTACCTTTTCTTATATCTCTACTGAATCTCATATGTCCCTTACTGAACCAACCGTGAACGATAATTTTTGTCTCTTTGGACTTATCAAACTTTGATTGTTTTATGCTTGTTTTGTTTCCAATAAATAACTCTTCATAACTAATTGAATCACTGAAAAGCATACAACATGATTAAATTAGCACTGATAATGAGATTAATTTTGAAAAATCATCTTGTCTAACAAAAATATATAGCATTAGACTTCCATTATAATCTAATGAACCGTTTTCCTAAATGAAGGCCCTAGAGAAATGTTGAAAGAGTAAATTGATAGGAATGGCTGCCATCTTAAACCATGGTTATTTCTGTAATAAATCGTTGTAATAAATCGTAAATTTAACAATGGACTTCTTATGTGAATTACGTCTTAAAGACTCCGTTTAAGACAAGTCCGATTAAAAATTACACATAAAATATTATAGGCGTAACGATGGTTTTTTTAGGGGACGTAACCCCCGCCCCCACCATCTCAGAAGAAATTTAAAAAATTGTAAGTAGCAATATTGTGAAATCTTTTTTTGAAGGAAGTAATAATATGTAAGAGTAGTTGACTGGTGGGGGTAAACCCTAGTCAAATCTAGTCACGCCTACACTTATACACTAGTTAATTGCAAGTTAGTTTGAAGTAAATGACAATTTAACAAACTGACAAATATCTGAGGAATTCGAAGTTAATAAATAATGTTACTAGATAATTACCTTCTTTACCAATCAGTTGAGGTGAGGCTTAATTTTGATGCGAAAGGAACTCTTGTACACTATAAAAAGTTTTATCAACTAAATATTATTTCAATTGCTTTTTAAATATTTCCAAGACTCTTCAAAAAGACTGTGACAGCTTGTTGTAGAGTTTCCTACCAATATAACTAAGTTTTTGTTCGAATAAGCTACTGTAGGTTTCATATAACTTGGCAGCAGTTGGGTTCAGATTTAACAAGTCTTCCCATCTCCTACACGCTGCCAAGTTATATGAATACGGTACTACAGTACTATTGTGACTCACCAAGTGATAATCTCCTCAGCTTCTTGTATTATAATCGTGTACCAATATTTTGGTCTATATCACTCTTTTTTACATATTTTTCAATTTCAATGGGAAGTGATAGCCGCGAGCCGTAGCAGGTATCTGTTCAATCAGATAGAGATAAGCTGCGTTCTCGTAGGACCTGTTTGTAACGGTGACCGATTAGATTGGCCAGCAAAAAATACACTGTTCTCTGCTGTAAAATCACCTCCCGGTGGTTCGGAACCCACCTAAAAAAACTGTAGGTCCAACTTATCAATCACCATCATCCAACTCATTACCCACGCACAGGTCTCAGACCTATGTGGGCTTCATCCTAAAAAAAAAATTATTTAACATACACAGAAAAAAGCAATAAAGCAAAGAAGTAGAAATAACAAACAGACAATAATTACAAATAGGTGGCTCCATGGTGGGGTGTGCAGGAGAGCGAAACCTATCCAACTATGGCAAGGCCATGCATTTAGGATAAGTGAAAAACGGAAATGAGAAAGGAAGGGGATTAAATAAAGAACAAGGATAAAGCAAGCGAGTCCACTGTTCAAAAAAACACCAATATCAACAACATTGAACACGCTCCGGAAGAAAACAGGCAAAAAACGTTAGAAGAAAAAGAAATCAATATGGTCACAGATCAAGATTGAAAAAGTAATTACTCAAGACCCAATCTTTAATTTCCAGTTTAGCTTTCCTAGTAATCCTCGGATTCAAAATCAAGTGCTCCGGCATTATGTTGATTATGATTATGTTGTTGGTATTTACATAAATCAGCTGCCTCCTAATACTTTCGACATTAGTATAATATATTTTGTACTTATCGGCTCTAGGTCTTAAACTGTAGTGGTTCAATTAAGAATTTCTATTTTCTATTATATAGCTAATTACATTTTTCACATATAGTATAAAATAGCTTCATAAACATGTAAGCAGGGTACAGTTAGGAGGCCAATTCACGGCTTACATGAATCTAATCAATTTATTACTCTTTCCATACACCTAAGAGCTTTCTTTTGAAACACCCTAACATGTTTTTGTTTTGATAAATTACCCCATACTAAAATAGCATACCTAATATGTGACAGTAAGAGTAAGCTGTAAAAAGTACCTTTGTCATTTTTTCATCTAGCAAGCTGTCGCAGGACAAATACCCCAGATGAAATTTTACAACATATTTCCTCAATGTATGGAGCCTAGGTCAATCGTCTATCCAACAAAACTGCTATATATATATTATAATAAGTTCGTTTACTGTTAGTGAAAGTTAGATATAATTATATTGGTGAGTTTACAGAAAACAAATCATAAAGAGTAATCTAGAGTGCAAGACATTAAATTCCAATTTTATTATATTAGAGAAAAATTTTCAAGTAACAACATTTTCAGAGTGCATTTTATTGATAAGTATTGTTGATGAGGGGAGGTTACTGATTGAACCCCCCCCCCCCCCACCTCTTGAGAAATTTCTGGCTATGCCTATGTACACAACCACCGATGCAGCCAGAGCCTGTGATGAGAGTGGACTGTGCATTTCTGAAAGTCCGCATTTCAACTAGTAGTACCAGAATTTTATAATCGTCATTAGGCTATGAAAGTCTAAATCAAAATTTGAAATGAGCTTCGGTGGGAAAATACAAGGATTGCGGTTTTTGTTTGCTGATAATGCACACATGAGCCTGCGACTTGTGCGTGGGCCATGAGGTGAATGATTACACAAAATATCCAAGGCTGAACGGTAATCGAGCCCGTAACCACAGGAGTAGCAGTCAGAGTCTTACCAGAGATATTGCTCCTACTGATTACACAACTGCGGATGCCAAAGCTAGTTTTCCTCAGTTTAACATGTTCACAAAAAGAAACGTTTGAACTGTAAACTACAAGTGTTACAATAATAATGTAGTTTTAATTAATTTATTCATTATGTACTAAATTTTACTTTTGTAGTTGATAGAACCAACTTGAATAAAAATAGGTTTTCAACAAATACTAGAATCAAAACGATCAGTCGAAAAAAACAAATTTTCAAATTAAATTTTACAGTCTCACATTTTTAAAACAATTTCGGTTGGTTCTCCAAAATTTAGTTTAATTTTTTATTTGTGAGCTAGAAATGGAAAAAATATGATTTACTTTCACACGCAAACATATAAAATTTTCCGCTAAAGAGGTACATTAATTTTTAGTACTTTTCTTTAATTTTCACTATTCATCTTGAAATCGTAAGTCAATGAAGTCTATGTTTATTCAGCGTCTACTGAAAATGTCAGATAGTACTGCTGGCTTACTGGACATTTTGTTTAAGGATGAAGCCCACATGGGTTTGAGACCAGTGCGTGGGTAATGAGTTGGATGATGAGGATTGATGAGTTTGACCTACAGTTTTAGGTGGGATCCGAGCCACCGGGAAGTGATTTTACAGGAGAGAACAGTGTCTTTTTGCTGGCCAATCCAATCGGTCACCCTTTCAAAGAGGGCCCAGAACAGCTTTGCTTATCTACGGCTCAAGGCTATCACTCTCACATTATTTTTGTCAAATTGTGATGTAGAGTTTCTGATGGCAATGCTTTCGTTGGTCATACTATGCAGCCTATATACAGTATTTACACAAAGTGTTCTGTCCATGCAAACGGAGAAGTTTCCATTAGAGAGTATAGTAATCAATAAAAAATGGTGGCTGTGACAGAGGCAGCCGTCCGATAACTAATATATTTACTGAAGGGAACATATATAGCTTCGTTAATTCTATCAAGTAGTGTGTAAAACAGTGACACCTATTGAGAATACGTCGGAACATAATTTTTCACACTATATTATGATAACACTCAAGATTTGACAGTAGCTTTTATATGAATGGAATTGAATTACTGAAATGAAGGAGGGTGATGGATCATTGGATACTGGACATAGACAGTTCTTATAGTACTGCGACTTATAGTAGTAGAGGTCATTTCTTGGGTTTATTTCTTGAAATAAATCGAAGATTTAACTTATTCACTACGCAAGAAAATTATAAATAAGTAGTAAAAAAGCAACATTTTAGTTTACTGAAGATTTGAAGTAAGTAAAGAAATAAAGTACTACTTGAGATTTTCAGAAGGAAAGACAATTAATATATATTTCAGGTTGATAAGAATTGTGCAGGTGGGTAGCATGAAATTTTCACAATTGTAATAGTAGTCTATTTCAAAGATTTTTAATTACTTATATTCATTATAAACTTGAAAAGCACTTTTAAATGGAAATTGACTCACGTTATGGCGTGACGGCCGTTTCGCTCTGTTGTCTAGAGCATCATCAGACGACCCACAGTACACTCACAGTGTACAGTGTACTGTGGGTAGTCTGATGATGCTCTAGACAACAGAGCTAAACGGCCGTCACGCCATAACGTGAGTCAATTTCCATTTAAAAGTGTTTTTCAAGTTTATAATACATATTAGTGGAAACAAGATGGATCTTCAACATCATACTTATATTTGTTGCAATAAATGAGTTCAATAAATATAATCATTATTATAAAATGATGATTTTATAAACTACTGATTTTATTATAAATTATGTACTACAACATTGAATTCAAAGCTTTATTCCATTACGCAATTCACACTGTGTAAAATCTCACATTTTCTGTAATTAAAATCACGACTCCAAGAGACGGTCATTCGGTGTTCAATTAAATTACAAAATGTCTTTAATTATTAAATGATTTTATTAATCATTCATTAATAATAAAAAAAACATTATTCTTTAATAGCACCCAAAATATGACTAAAGTATCATTGTATCTAACTTTGTCCAATGTTGCTGTTTTTTTATCATGTGTTACTTAGTTTTAATTCGATTCTCTTTCAGGTAAAAAATAAAGGACAAAAATTCCGACTACTGCAGTTTTAAAGCATCTGAACTGAAAGATGGTTTTCTACATTAAACCCATGAATCTCATTTTTAAAATTCAAGGTTTGACTGAAAATTTTAGTATTAAGTCACTTCTACTGAATTTAATATTCGGAGGTTTCTGGTTCTACACACGTTGGTCCAGGCATGACAATCTTCAAATGTGGGATTATCTATTACAGAAGATAGTTACATTATCAATATCTGTGACAATGATTTTTGTAGTTACGCGCCAATGGTTATACATGGATGATTATAGAAATATAATGAAAACACTGAAGGGACTGAAGCATGATACATTGACACTGACCAACAATTTACCTGAAAATGACTGCATTTCGTATCAGTGGATAACATTTTACTACTTGATGTTCCAGAATTTAGCATACGCTTTGCAAAAAGTATTAAATATTGATGATGTTCAAAATACACTGGGGGTTGATCGAGCATATGCATTTTTTCTAGTATTCGTTGACTGCTATGTCGCAAATTTGATAAATCCAATAACATGGCAGTACAATTTCATTATGAAGTATATTGAGAATTATTTTCGAGTTTTAAACAAATGTGCAGAAGATTTACAGAAAGCGATAAATCAATGTGATGCTTCCGAGATACAAACGGAAACAATCGAAACGATTTTTACACTACACCACACAATAAGAGGCCTAGCAGAAAGGGTTTGCTTTCATTTTACTCTGCCACTTCTTATTAACATAGGGGTGAAACTTTTAGCGACAAGTGTAACAGTTTTCAGGGTAGGTCGGTATGTCATAAAAGTTTCAGAAAGTTTCAATTTTACAAAACTGTTCATGATTTCAATAGTTTTCACAATGATCATCGATATAATAACAATTATTGAAATATCCAATTCAGTGGCAAATCATGGCAACAAAATGTATTTGACAGCTTACGGATTTCACACATTGAAAACAGACCGGAAACTGTTGACTCTGATAAAAGAATTTGTTTATTCAGCGGCAAATAATAAAATTCATTTCACAGTATATGATATTTTCAAATTGGAACGGAGCACAATTATAACAATTATTTGCACAATTATATCACATATTGTATTGTTGTATCAAATCACTTGAGCTATTGAAATTGAACAGTGTATCAATTAAATTACAATAGTTTTTAGTCACCTAATAAGAGCACACTTTGCCTTTTTCAGCACTAATTCAAATATCAAGTACTGTATTCCTCAACATTTTGAACATAAAAGCACTTTATTTAAAATAATAATGTTATAGTAATTGAAACAGAACAGAAGTTGTCAAGTTTCACTAAACTAATTAACTTTTTAGTATAGTGAAATTTGAAAACTTCTGTTTTGTTTCAATTAAGGAGAGATTTCACAATATCAATATATCAGTTCTACTAAGTTTATTAATAATAATGTTAGGTTGAAACCCCGCATTGAAACTGTATTTCAAAACATAATTTCTGCTGCAGTATTTTATTTATAACAATAATTACTAGTAGAGAATCATGCAATGATTAAGCACCATTTTGATTGTCAAGAATAAATGAGGTTCAATATAGAAAATATTATGAATATTTATGTAAATGTTCAGTGACAAATTGGGATCCACTAAGAAGATTGAACAGAGATAGACAATACTACATTGATTTCCACAGTTATATAATATATTGCATTGTGGTATCAAATCAGTTGAATGATCGAAATTGAATATTATAGCAATTGATGCAACATGAATTAGTAGAATATGTGTCTAGCAATGGATCGACTTATGCATTAATAAAATTAAATTAATTTCAAGACATTGTATTGTTGCAAGTTTATTTTCTCTTTCTACATTTATTCATTCATCCATCCCTGCCTTCATTCCCATCTGAAATCTTGACGTAAAAGATTAAAATACAAGAAGCCGAGGAGATTATCACTTGGTGAGTCACAATAGTAGCTTATTCATACAAAACCCTAGTTGAAACTCCACAACAAGCTACCGCAGTTTTTAAAGAGCCTTGAAAATATAGAAATATTTTAAGCTTTTTATAGTGTTCAAGACGAGTTCCTATCACATCAAAATTAATTAAGCCTCACCTGAACTTATTGATATAGTAATTTGGTAAACTTTTAAGCTTTTTATAGTGTTCAAGACGAGTTCCTATCACATCAAAATTAATTAAGCCTCACCTGAACTTATTGATATAGTAATTTGGTAACTAGTGTATAAGATTGTATAATATTGTTGATCTGACTTGTCTAATACTCCTTAACTGGAGTTTCTAAAAAATTATCTGATAAAACTAGGTGTCTAACTGTTCAATAAATAAAAACCTAGTTATATTGGTAGGAAACTCTACAACAAGCTAACAAAGCTCTTGAAAATACTGTATAGAAATATTTAAAAACCAATTGAAAAAATATTTAGATGATAAAGCTGTTTATAGTGTACAAGAGTTCCTTTCACAGCAACATTAAGCCTCACCTGAACTAATTGATATAGTAATTTATGGTAACTAGTATTTTATATACTTGTATTATATAAATTGTTGATCTGACTTGTCTTATACTCCTAACTGGAGTCTCCAAGACGAAATCCACAAAAAATCCTAAATTTTTTCTTACATATATTTTTGATTAGATTCACTATTCCACTCCAGTTTAGACCTCTAGAGGCCCCTTACAAGCCTAACAGACTCTAGAGGCCCCTGGCACTATAAAAGTAATATTTTTTATATTTTATACATTAAAATTTGTTCTCAACTAATTTATGAACTAACAATATACGAAAAGTGGGTTCAAGTTCTTAGGCAAACGATTCATAAAAGCAATGATTTATTGAATTTATGCTTTCACTTTACCCAATTTATAAACTTCATTTTAATAAATACTTGAAATTACTGTTTTCAAGTCTCAAATCAAGCTTTCAATATCGAAAATTCAAAAATTTTCCCATAATGTGGACTAAAGTGAATGGATTTACGCTTTTCTAGACGAGTCTAGAATCTCATGGAAGACAATTTTAGAGATACTATTTATCAAAATTTTCCCGGGGGAGGACCACCCCAGACCCCCCCGGGGGGGGGGGGGGCAAATCTGAGATCACCCTCCCCCGATAAAAAGATTTTCGTTACGCTACTGGTCAGACTGGTAAACTGGCGACAACACCACAGGAACGTTCATTTTGTGTTTTGAGTTCACAGGAATCCTGGAATTCACAGGAATATATTTATATATATTAAAAGTATAGTAAAAGTATATATATATATATAATTTTTTTATGAGAGGAATCAGCTAGTACAATATGGCAGATTCCTTCTGAAAAAAACTCTGATAGAACAAGCTCACCTACCGCGTATACAACATGAAGTGGACAGATTTTCCAGCATCACAAATAGGAAAGTAACGTTTTCTATGCTCTTCTAAATCTTCGTCAGTGATTTCCTGAGGTTGCAGACTCTTCTTGTAGTAATCATCCATGATTTTTAATGAAGTATCGTTGATAAGTTCTTTGTCAACAGCATCTGTTTATCATTCGACAAAAAAAAACAGTAATGCATCATTAGTTTAAAATAATAAGTACGGTGAGGTATATCAATTTATTATATTGACATTGGGTGCAGAACAGCATATTTTTTTCAAATTTCGAATGATTTCCAGATAAAAAAATGAACAATTTCTAATGCAAATAGTAACAGCCTATAAGTAATGTTTGAAAATGATAGGTTTTTGGCTAAAAAATGTTGTGATCACCAGTAAGGCTACCATTCAACGGTTTAGAATAATATGAGAAAATATTTCAACACAATCAGTCGCGGATTAATGAATTTTTATGGGAGGGGGCGACATACCCCAAAAATACCCGTTGGTCGGGGAGGGGGGGGGGTTATGGAATAATTTTTTTGGAAATAGCCTTTAACCGCATTTTACACCATTCTAGCACTTAAAATGTAGTAGAAATATAATTTTTTCGTGATTAAGAACAATCAAATTTCCCCTAGCTAGAGTAGTTTATTTCTGTATATTCATGTGGAATTAGGAATACAACTTTTTTATACAATACAATATGTCTTGAACAAAAATTGCTTTGCTAGCTTAATTTTTATCAAAATTTACAGAGAAATGAACAGAGTCTAAGCAATTTATTCGTGATCGTGATGATTTTTAGACCTATATATATATTTAAATTAATCTCAACATTCTTTCATGTTTCATAATACCAGTACTACAATAAATACGTATTAGGTCAAAAACAAACAGAGATGTATATGCCCCTACCTATTCTATAAAAGATTAATCTTATTCAGACTAATTTCACTTGATATAAGATTTCCTTCATTCTCTGTCATTTGTTAATTCGTCATTGAATTAAAATTATGTCAACAGTTAAAGATAAAGTAAAGGTAATATAGAAAATAAGACAAAATAAGTATTACAACATTAATTCCCGGCCGGCGGAGGCGGAATGGTAAGACAAGTTGGAGGTATTCCGTTTGTGGCGGAATTAAAATTTGAACCATGTGCATGTCACAAGTGTTACCCTTTTTAATTTTTTAAAATGTCCAAGCCCTCGGGGGGGGGCGGTCGCCCCCTCCGCCCCCCCCCCCCTTTAATCCGCCCTTGAACACAATCAAATATAAAAACGTCAACACTTGTACTGTAAAAATCAAGTAGAATATTGGGCTAAGCAGCAACTTTCGTAATATTCCTCATTTTTTTGTATTCGAAATGAACCAGCTATCCAATGTTCTGGTTTTCACTAGCCAAAACTAACTTTGAGCCTTTATGGTATTTGTTTTGCATCATAATTAATTTTATACTCCACACCAAATTCAAAAATCAATAGTGATCTCACTTGGACTATGAGGAAGCTATATACCAAGTTTCAAGAGTCTAGAATCTTCCTTTCAAGTGCTAGAGCACAGACGGACGGACGGACGGACAACGGCACGATTTCAAAAAGGCCCTATTGAGTCCCTAATTGTGTGCCTTAAGTTAACACATTTTGTTAAAAAACCGTGATGTGCACAACAATTATACAACCGGAGCCAGTTGCAATCTCTTTGTGTCCAGGTTTTGGTTGGCGAAATCCAGATCTTATGATTTCCATCCACATGTATTAGGCCTATATTTCAATCTCTTGCCTGTCCCTTTTCGAGACCTTCCATTATTATATTATACAAGGTGGTTTTTAAGTATGGAAACGGCTTTATATTGCGTTATACTGAGACGTTCTTCGCGAAAGAAGCTTATGGATTCTATATGGAAATATTGGATTCAACTTTATTTTTTTAAATGGTATGATGGTCATATATAACACATAATTTCAGTGTGAAATTTCATGAAAAAAACAATGGCGTGAACCGTTTTTCAAGAGATGCCTTTGTTTTTTTCTTGGAATTTCACACTGAAATGATGTGTCATATAACCACTATCCCATTTAAAAAAATAAAGTTGAATCCAATATGGCGGACAAAAATTTCAAAACCAGCAAAAAGTTGGATTTTTACAACTATGCAGATACGCATAAGCTTCTTTCACCAAGAACGTCTCAGTTACACAATATAAAGCCGTTTCCATAGTGCATAACATAACTTAACAATTGAACTCACCTACGAGTTATTCTAAACATTTGATAATTTTTTTATAACTGAAAGGCACCTTGGGGAAAAGAATGACACATTTTTTATTTCAATTTAACGATTGGGGTTTTCAAAATAATTTTTTGAAAAACAGAAATTTTTTGCATGTTTAAAATAATTTTATTTGAGAAAACTAATTGTTTGATTGGAATGAAAAATATGTCATTTTATTCCTCAGTGTGTCTTCCATTTAAAAAAACATTATCAAAAGTTTAAAATAACTTGTAGGGGAGATCAATTGCCCCCGAAAACCGAAAAATTTCAACTTTAAACTCATATTCCATAGAATATTTTATGGAAAAAATAATTTCTCATGGCAATAGTCAACATCTCATTACCTTAATAATATCCAATACAATAAACTTAAAAAAAAAATATGAACAAAAACCCTGCGCACAGCCTTAAAGCTGGGCATTCACGTTACGTTCCAACTTGTAGTACGACTTGCAGTACTGCTAGAAGGATAGTCGACTCCACTCACACTCTTACTTGCAATCCAACTTTATTCCTAGTCAGCTGTAAGCATCGCTCTCGAGCCGGAAATTGTAACCGAAGTTGCCCGAACTTGCCCGAAGGTCAAGCACTGGCTATCAAGAACAGGAATGGCTTATAGATAACTGCTTTTATAGTTGGCAGAGCCTTTTTGTACATTAAAGTTAGTTGCTATATTGATACCTGTATTCTTTAATATTGTTTGTTTTAGTGACTTGTAGTTAAATATAGGTATTGACTGTGATCATTTAATGTAGTTTTATGTTAATTAATGTATCGATTATTTCAATGGTGTATGACAATTGTCGATGTTATATTTGTTACAACCCATGACAAATGAATGAATAAATAAATAAATGAATAAACTGACTGAGATAAGTTGGACGATTTTGATCCGACTCTCCCACACCGTCGACAGTCAGAAGTCGTCCCTCTAGTCGTCCATCTACAATTCCAACTATCCAACAAGCCCATACACGTTCCATTATAGGATCCAACCTTGGAGGTTGGACTGCAAGTCGGAATGTGAATGCCCAGCTTAATTAACTTTTATTGCGATTGCACTTTTATTGTATTGCTAGCTTGATTGCTTATAGCTCTCAACTTTGGATTAAATTAACTTTTATTTTGCCTGCACTTTTATTGTAACTGCGCTTTATTGTATTTTCCTTTTTTGTAATTGTTAGTTGCTGACGTAGTCATAAAAATGTAGGCTATGTATATACTTTCTGACTAAATAAATCAATAAAATAATCTTGAAATCCAGGCTATCTAGCATCTATTAATAAATTAACAAAAAGGAAAACTATTCCTCAAACTGATTACTAGAATTCAAACAAAATGTCAATCAAACTTGAAATCGGTGATTTGTGTGAAATCTTTGTTGAAATCAAGTTCTAATGATATGAGTAGCGAACTGACCTCTCAAAATATAAAAGTTGTTAATATTATTGATAAAATACCACTTTAAAAAATAACTTTTTTTATTCTGAGAGAGGATGTCAACAATTTCATAGTCACTCATCAAAAAATCGTCATTGATAAGATTATGGGCTTGATCATTCAATAATGAAAGCAATATGCTTGTGAATAGATGTGAAAAATCACGATTGAAGTTTTTTTAATACGATACTATACATATAAATAGACTATATACTATACCATATACTACATGCTACTACTATATACTACTATACTACTACTATATGCTACATAACTAAATAGTTTATTAATTTCATGAGTGCGTTTGGGATATGCCTGTTGCACTTTCAAATTTTTGTATGCAAATAAATATATGTTTTGTGTATATATAGATTGTGTTTGTGGTATATAATATAAAACGTGTATAAATAAAATATAAACTATATGTTCTTTTAAGTTGGTCCCTCTATTAGAGGTACATTTCTACACAGCTTGGACTTTTATAAAGTTTTTAATGGGTAACTTATCGTAACATTGGCTTTAAAATTTGAATAGAAATAAGAATGGTTCAATAGAGCTAATAGCAGTAAAAGGTTAAATGTAGCATAATAAAATTACAACTAAATCAGTAATCTATTGGTAGACATTCTACGTTCAATAATGGGTTATAGAATTTTACTTAATTGATTGACTTTTCTACCAATTCCTAATTTATAATTAGATTTTAGATCTAATTTTATTTTTAGTTTTTTAGTTACGTCGATTCAGATTGATTTTAGCCTTTCAAAGTCGATGCCGAACTTTGCATAAATTCATTATATTTTTTCTTTTTTTCTGAGGTTGAAGCCCATATAGGTCTAACACTTGTGCGTGGGTAATGAGCTGGATGATGGTGATTGATGAGTTGGACCTACAATAATATTTGGTGACTTCAAAAAGTTAATTTATTGTATCAAATGTTCAATTTTCTGAATTTAAAGTGGATATTTGAGCTTTCAAGTACATATGTAATCTTTTTAGTAGATTTATTTTTTTGTCAGTTGTCCTTGTAAATAGATTCAGATCAATTATTATTACACTTATTGAGAAAATAGAATTTCTTGGAAGGTTTTGATAGTTCCTCTTCAATGGAAAATAAAACAATTTTTGTGGACGATGAAGCCTACATATGTCTGAGACCTGTGCGTGAGTAATGAGTTGAATGATGGTGATTGATGAGTAGGGCCTACAGTTCTAGGTGGGTTCCGAACCACCAGGTAGTGATTTTACAGCAGAGAACAGTCTTTTTTTGCTGGCCAATCCAATCAGTCACCCTTACAGAGAGCGTCCAGGAGAGCTTTGCTCTAATCTGATTGAATCTGTAGGATACCTGCTACGGCAAACGGCTGTCTATTTTCATTATTATGATAAAACTACGCCATATGTTCTTAAATATGAAATATCACATTATTATAATGAAAGGGAAGTAATAGCCGTGAGCCGTAGCAGGTATCTGTTCAATCAATAAGCAGCGCTCTCCTGGGCCCTCTCTGTAAGGGTGCCCGATTGAATTCGCCAGCAAAAAAGACTCGGTTCTCTGCTGTGAAATCACTTCCCGGTGGTTCGGAACCCACCTAAAAATTTTAGGTTCACCATGTTTCCAATAATATGGCTCAAGCGGCGAGGTGGAACTACCCATAAGGGTCTCCCCACCCCAACAATAAAGGCCATACGCATTTACTTTTAAAAAAACTTAAGTTTTTATTACATATTAGTGGAAACAAGATGGATCTTCAACATTAGCATTTACTTTACTTTATTATAATGAAATTGAATCCATTATAGCACCTGAAATTTAAATTAAACATTAATTATAGTAACGTACTTACATGAAAAGAAAGGCAGAATAAGAAATATAAAAAAATAGTATTTCAGCATTTCTGGAGATTATATAACAGTTTCTATCACCAGCTCTTCAGCAAAAATTACAAAATTTCCACATTTTTCATTGTAAAAATGTTGCAAATAGATCACCGAGAAGAAAACTAACGAAAAAAATTCAGTTGAATTCTATAAATGCTCGATTTCCAACCGATTTTGTCACACTTGAGCTACATCATAAGATATATTGATAGATGGTAAACAATGGAACTAAAAACTGACTTTTGTGTTCTTTCATTTTTGAAGTGTCTCTTCAGATAAAACGCTTATCGCATTATTTTGCGAATTGTGTACCTATTGTACTTGTGTCCATAGAATACTAGTATTAGGAAAACATGCTACTACAAATACAATAAATAAGCATGTTGCACTGACTGCTATAATAAAACAAAAGCTAACAATTGATTTCGAATAATAAATGCAGGATTATCGGTTTATTGATAAGATCGTTGTTTTGCTCACAAATTTGCATTTTTTTTTTATTGCGGATGATGCCCACATAAGTCCGGATACTTTTGCGTAGGTAATGAGGTCAATGATGAGAAACGAAGCCACCCTTATCTTATCACAGACAAGCGCTCCAACCAACTGCGCCTCTATAGCCGCCTTTTCACAACTATAGGCCAGTGTAAACAACGTAATGGCGGAGTGCAATTTTAACAATTGAGGGACAGCAAACAAGAGTTTTATTAACTTTTTAGGTGAATTCAACGACTTGCAGTCAATTTTTTATTAAGAATAAAGTAATATTTTACTTACTCTCTAGGCCAAACGTTTTCGAATCGTTGAGATTCATTTTCAAAAGCCTAGGCCTGGAAAACGCTTGGCCTAGAGAGTAAGTAAAATATTACTTATTCTTAAATTGTCTGCGTCATTGAATTCACCTAAAAAGTTTATATTAACAACACAGTTTGTCATGGAACAAGAAATCCAGGAAGAGTTATATAGTAAGTTGAAACTATATTCTATCTACAAGCAGTAATTTGCTAACAAAATATTGTTATAATAAAGGCATTTCAGTTAGTATTTTAAGAAAATAATTAATTCACCAATTGACAACCTTAGAAAATATTCTGAGCCTAGGATGTCAAAAGAAGTATCCAATGCCCTTATTTGATTAATGGGAGCCTTTATATATGGGTAAGATACGAACTGCGTTTCATAGACGAAGAAAGTGTCATGGTCAATATGTTAATTTATTATAGGGCCTAACAATATTTTTATTGTTCGTATATTATGATAAGTTGATAGTTTATTTGTGTTCAAATAATAATAATAATTTTTTTTTTATTAGTTCACAATCTCAAATTACAATAAAATTGATATATTTTGCAATTCCTATATCATTAATTCATTTCATAATCATTAATAAAGTGAGATATTATTGGAAGAATTCCATTTCAATTTTACAGTGGCTACCCCATGAAGCTTAATTTAGCTTATATTGGGGTGTTGTTAATTAAATTGTTTAAGCTATTTAATGTTAATGTTATGTGGTGATTGATATATTTTATTGTTTTGCTTTCAATATGTAAGTAGATTGTGTTAATATTTAAATTTGTCTGGTCTATTGGTTTGAGATATAATAGTTTTTTATTTCTCTTTTTAGTTCAGTGTATGTATTTAAGTTTCTTAGGTGATATGGAATGCTGTTTAGAGTGTGTGGTATGAAATATTCCGGAACTGCTTTTCCTATTTCTGTGTAGTATCCTGGTATTATGTACGGTATTGTATATTTCTGGTGTTGTATCTGTTTTCATTTGTCCGTCTGTATTCGTCTTCAAAATAGTGTCTTGGCAATATTGTATATTTGAATAAGTTTCTAAAATTGAGTATATTTAATGTGTTTGTATCTATTCCGTGGAAAAAAATTCTTCTTATTCTGTTTATTAGTTGTGCTATTGGATTTGATATATAGTTTGGTGCATGGCCGTAAACTGTTATTCCATATCTTATTTGTGACTCAACTAGACTGAAGTACACAGCTCGTTTCGTTTTCGGTGGTAGTGTTTCTCTTAGTTGATAGCATCTATGTGCTATACTCCTCAGTTTTTTTGTCAGAATTTGGGAGTGTGTGTGCCATTTCATATTTGAATCCAAGTGCATCCCCAGATATTTCACTGTGTTTGAG
Source organism: Conomelus anceps (assembly GCA_948455865.1). Classification (NCBI taxonomy): domain Eukaryota; kingdom Metazoa; phylum Arthropoda; class Insecta; order Hemiptera; family Delphacidae; genus Conomelus; species Conomelus anceps. The sequence goes on along the minus strand of OX418218.1, from coordinate 87,950,480 downwards.
TGTTTTATTTTTTTGCAATTGCATGTATTGGGTGAAATGAAACATTTGTAATTGTGACTAACTATTCTACTATTTGGATCAAGGATGTTTATATTTTGTTTTGGGTTATGGAAGACAATTGTATTGGTTTTTGAGCTGTTTATATGGATGTAATTATTATGAAAATATTTTGTTATTGTATTCACATCTTTTTGCACATTTTCGGCTGCTACTGATAAGATTCTGTTTGAATATAGTATTATGGTATCATCTGCATAATTATATACTTTTCCTTTGAAATCACAGTGTTTCAGATCACTGATATATAGATTGAAGAGCAATGGTGATAAAGGTGATCCCTAAATTACACCAAATTTCTGAGGCTTTGGGTTACTATTACTATTTCCAATTCTAACTATTATTTCCCTGTCTGCAAAATAGTTCTTGATGATTTCCAAATCCATTCCTGATAATCCCAGTTTACCCAGTTTTTTAATGAGTATTTTGTGTTGAATCGTATAATAATAATCTCACTTTTAAATGACAAAATCAATAATATAAGTACAGTATACAGATACAAGCATAATTTATACACATATTGTGAGAATAGTAGTAGTAGAATAGTAAATTCAATCATCTTTATTCTGGTGGCTACCCTATGAAGCTAATTTTAGCTTTTATTAGGGTTTTTTATCAAATTATTTTTTAGTTCATTTTGTTTTTCTAGACTTATTCCAATTATTATACCATAGCATTGTTTTATGAGGTTCAGTTGTAATTATGGCTACAATTTTTGTAATTTCTAATAATAATAATATGTAATAATAATAATAATAACAGGGGTGCCCACGGGGGGCTATGACGCAGACTGCGTCATTGGAATTCTTGGGGGGGTGGGGGAGGTAAAGTTGATTGAACGTGTTTAACGTGACAACATTCAAACATAACATAAATATTATGAAGTCACCAGATAGAATGCAAATTAATGACAATAGATTTAAATTTTCTATATGCTAATTATATTATTATAGCTAATATGAATTAGCTAAAACAGTTATGTTTAGAATTTGTGCAGGAAGTTATAAAGCTATTTCTTTTTTACCTTCACAAAAAAATGTAACCTATGTAAAGAATCCAGGGCTTAATTTCAGCCGGAGCACACCGGAGTGGAGCTCCGGCTATCTAAATCAATACCGGTAATAAAATCATTTTTTTTAAACCAGATCTGAACTAGCTTGTTATTTTGTATATTATGTAATATTATATGTGCATTACTAACCATGCTCAAATGCTGTTAAAATGCACCAATTCAAGTGTAATTTTCAAACATTTTCCCCCCCGGTAAGTCAGTTTTCCTCCGGTATTTCTCAATTTAGAAATTAACCCTTGGAAGAATCTCAAGAAATATACATAAATTTTGTATTATTATCGACTGGGTTTGAATTTTTTTTTTATACCTATATAGATCTTCTTTTAATTTTGGAAAGAATACGGTGGGCTTATTTTTCGAATTTTTTGTGGGGGGGGGATGGGCCCTGGATTATTTACATAGGTAACATTTTTTTTGTGAAGGTATAAAAGAAATAGCTTAATAACTTATGCCTAATTTATGTGGGGGAACTGGTGTTATGTTCATTATGTTAATTATTATAATAACATCTATGGTTATTTTGTTAAAATAATAGTAATAATAATAATAATAATAATAGTAATAATAATACAACTAAAAAATCACAACTAATTGGGTCATACAAACACAGAAAGATCTCCAAAAAGCAAACATAAAACAAGAAGAAATCCTAAATAAAAACATGTTCAGAAACAAGGTAAACAAATTTGAGGTTGAAGCAGAGCCAGACAAACCAAAACAATACCGACCCAAATGGTCTGATGAAAGGAAACAAGCATTCAGCTAAATTTAGGGGGGGGGTGTATCATGAGACTTGGGGGTTGGGCACCCCTGATAATAATAAAACTCAACAAAATTGGTAAACTTTATTTATTGAAAAAGCATAAAATAGACTTTGAAGCAAAACATTACAATAATTATCAAATATAGTTAATGAGGCTATTCAGCAATTATAGAATTGTGATAATATCTCCCACTGAACAGATACTGTTTGAGACAGAGAAGGAGAAACAATACTGAAGTTGCAGTTAGAAAAAGTTTCAGTGAAACAAACCAGGGCGGATATTTGCTAGTGGCCAGATCGATGATTAGCGACGCAATGAGCCCGCTGCCAACTGCAAGAAAGGCCAAGCCGGTGGGTAGAAGCAGTGCAGACCACGCCCAAAGCGCGGGAACCGTTGCTAGGCCAATATTTTTCCAGTTGCAGTCACCTTTCTCACATTGTATCATACTGCCAAACTTCAATCCGCCCAAAAACGACAAAATCGTTCCACTGTACACCAGCTGAGAAAGTCCCAAGACGGGCATGTAACCCGTGAACATTTGTAAAAAAACGGGGGCTGCATAGGGTCCCAGACCAGCCACTCCAATCCAGAACACTGGAAGAGGTGCATTTCTCATCTCACTCATCTGCACAGTCGCCAAATTCGAACGGGCATCTCTTACAAGTGAAAAAATTTCTTCTTTCTGTCGATTAATGTCTCCAGTGTGAATGAATCGGTGTTTCGTCTTCAATTCAGGTTTCTCTCCAAACGAGTAGTCATCCCCCTTGAATCGGGCCTTGAAGTGATGAGACAAAACGTCACTACTGTTCCATCCAATTGCACGGGCTGAGGAGAAAATTTTTTGACTTGCCAGAGGTGACAAAATATTCGTCTGGGTTATTATATGACATGGTTTTAGTAGTCTCAACATGCCCCCTGAAAAATTTAAATTTTAAATTAAGTTTTTACAATCTAATATTAAAACTGACACTGTATTTCACTTTTAAATAATGTTTTACTCACATATATAGCCAGGCTGACAAAGCTTCTTTTCAGAAGTGAAATGCATTCCTCAAGCATTTCCAATATATGTGAGTAAAACATTATTTAAAAGTGAAATACAGTGTCAGTTTTAATATTAGATTGTTCATTAAGTATTTCGTCATGGAAAACATCACAGAAGGTTTTACAAGTTAGTTTTGAAGTACTGTTGTGATCTGACGAGTTGATCCCTGGTTTTTCGGTGCGGGAGCGGGTGGCGGTAGTAGGAAGCCAAATGCGCATGCTCTATAGATTTATTCCCAATTTAAAAACAACGGCCAGAGACAAACAGGTTTTCTGCGCTTCAACTAGCCTAGTTGTGTCCAGGGCTAATGTTATTGCAATGCACAGTATCAGAGAGTTGCAGGAGAAGGGGAAGAATCGGCCAGGGATCAACTCGTCAGACCACAACAGTAAATCACAATTTAATAAACTGAAAAAGAGACAGAAACAGAATTAAAAGATTTCGAATTCCTCAATGTGCTATTAATTTTTTTTATTGCTGATGACGCCCAAATAAGTCCGAGACTTGTGCGTGGGTAATGAGGTGAATGATAGCACATAGATGCCAGACGGAGGAGCGGGAATCGTACTCACGACCGCTTAAACGACAGCAAGCTAAAGCTGCGACGCCCCAACAAACTGGGCCCGCCAATTATACTGAAGACTTCCTTGAGATGCCCGACTGGCAATTGGGACGTCTGCGGTTCGATTCCCGGCGGCGACTGATATTTTTATACAGTAGCGTTCATCGATCTCAATACTGTTGTCAATATCCGCCATTGAAGAAGTCTTCAGTATAAATTAATAGCACTTTGAGGAATTCGAAATCAATAAATTCCGTTTTTTAATAAAAATTGTAACATCTCCATAAATAACTTTAAATCTCCAGTTTCTTAAGCTATAAAACAGAATCCATTTTTCTTCATTACCTCCTATAAAATGGATTTATTTTTACACACAGCTTATTTATCTGCTGTACTCGGAGTTTCTATGAACCTTGTGCTCAGTGGCGGATTAATGAATTTTTATGGGAGGGGGCGACATACCCCAAAAATACCCGTTGGTCCGGGGGGGGGGGGGGGTTATGGAATATTTTTTTTGGAAATAGCCTTTAACCGCATTTTACACCATTCTAGCACTTAAAATGTAGTAGAAATATAATTTTTTCGTGATTAAGAACAATCAAATTTCCCCTAGCTAGAGTAGTTTATTTCTGTATATTCATGTGGAATTAGGAATACAACTTTTTTATACAATACAATATGTCTTGAACAAAAATTGCTTTGCTAGCTTAATTTTTATCAAAATTTACAGAGAAATGAACAGAGTCTAAGCAATTTATTCGTGATCGTGATGATTTTTAGACCTATATATATATTTAAATTAATCTCAACATTCTTTCATGTTTCATAATACCAGTACTACAATAAATACGTATTACGGTAGGTCAAAAACAAACAGAGATGTATATGCCCCTACCTATTCTATAAAAGATTAATCTTATTCAAACTAATTTCACTTGATATAAGATTTCCTTCATTCTCTGTCATTTGTTAATTCGTCATTGAATTAAAATTATGTCAACAGTTAAAGATAAAGTAAAGGTAATATAGAAAATAAGGCAAAATAAGTATTACAACATTAATTCCCGGCCGGCAGAGGCGGAGTGGTAAGACAAGTTGGAGGTATTCCGTCTGTGGCGGGACAATTAAAATTTGAACCGTGTGCATGTCACAAGTGTTACCCTTTTCAATTTTTTAAAATGTCCAAGCCCTCGGGGGGGGGGCGGTCGCCCCCTCCGCCCCCCCCTTTAATCCGCCCTTGCTTGTGCTGTATTAACATCAACCCCTTTGTTCAATAGTTGAAAGAGAGATACGTTTTGATATATGGTATAAAAAGAGGTAGTTATTTTGAGTTTTGTTTACATGAAAAGAATAGTAGATATTTGGATTTGCCCGAGTTGAGTGAGATTCAAAATGCTCTGTTATGACTTCAGTGTTAAGCTGATAATTTTAAAAATTTGTATTTGTTCGTTTTTGCTTGAGAGCTCCTCTGTTAATGAATGAACTTTTCACTAGGCAAAAAAAGTTAATCAATTGAAAACTGGAAAAGTTGTTGGCGAACATGCTTCCAAGCTCTCACGTCGTTTACATATTCAAATTTGTTGAGGCAAATATTACATGACAGGGTTGAAAACACAGTCAGTATAAGATAATTAACTATAAGAAATATTTGAAGGGTTTGCTCATCAGAGAATGTTTATATACTGTTGAAGATTTTTTTACAATTGAATTTTAGTTTTTGTGTTTGAGGTTTTGAAACTATCAGTATTCTGGATTTATATGTAGGCTAGTACATTGACGTTGTTGTGACATTTTTCATGTTTTTATGGCAATAAACGATTTGATTTGATAATTCACATCAAAATTAAGCCTCACCTCAACTAATTGAAGTAATTATGGTATCTAGTGTATAATATTGTTGATCTGACTTGTCTTATACTCCTTAACTGGAGTCTCCAAGACGTAATCTACAAAAAAAAAAAAAAAAAAAAAAAATTGAGTCGCTCACATCAGAAGGTAATTGAATTGTAAAAGGTGAATTAAATGTATTCACAAACATTAATTATTGTTAGTATAGCATAGACAAATTACGGTATCCTACATGAATTTATACAAATGCTTACGATGGCTGCCTCGCTCACTAAGTACTGAATGCATGCATTTCATGCTTGATTTTCTGCTCTTGAGAAAACAAACAAGTTAACAATACTATACACTTTTGTATATCGATTTCAATGCTAAATTTGTTGTCGGTACTAGCCTACATGGGATGCTATCTTGCAGAAGCCATCATACTTAATTCAACGAAAATACAATTACAGAAACGTTCACATGTGCGCGACTCTTTAGATGAAAAATTGATTGATAGAGGCATGGACTTCGACATCTCTATCATTAAGCTTGGGGGGGGGGGGATTTTTCAGATGGACGGGGTTAAGGATTAAAATATTTCATTTAATACCTTGCAGCAATACCTACAGATAAAAACTCAAAGAAATTATACCACCGTTTTTTCTAGTATAAGAATAAGTTTAATTTAATTCAATTATTTTTTTCAATTGAATTAGTCAATCCTTGACCAGCCGTCATGCTGGATAGATTTCGTCATGTAGTAAAACCGTAATACATTCAAACATTAAAACACTTATCGAGATGGCACTAAAAGATGTGGTCTCAAAACATTGCAAGGAACACGTTCATCCATTAAACACTTAATATTTCAGCTCATTTCAAAATAAGACAACTATTCTTGATGATCCAGTGCCCGGTTTCTTAGTTGTTCATCAAGTTTAATGGATCATTAACCCATTGCTTCAGCATTGAGTTAATGGTCCATTATGTTAATAAACGACTGAGAAAGCGGGCAGTAGAGTTGTAGTAAACGCCCAGAATTTAAAATTAAGATATGATTTTTGTACTCTCAGAACTTATTTCATAACTATTACGCAAATAAACTACAGAATCTTATAAAACATCTTACCTGTATTTCAAATTTGTTCAAATAAAGTTCAATGATTATGGATGCAGCATCTAAAAATAATATTGCTAATTTTCAGTCAACAGTAGTAACAACCAGAAATTTAGAAAATCTTTCATTTGCAATGACATATGAAGTTGAATCAAAGCCGATCTGTTTGTATATGAAACATATGTTAGTAATCATCCACCACTTTTAGATAAATTGCTTGACTAGAAGCGCTCGTCCGTCTGTGAAAAACAGCTGCAAAGCATGAAAATAGGCCTGGCACAAATAGTGACGCAGGGTGACAACTTGTGAAACACAGAAATGAATTAGGGTATTGACACAGCGAGCGTCGATACTAGAGCTAAGCTGAGATATAAAACACATACTGTGGAATAGGCTGAGACACACTGGGGCTGCGATCAAGTGCGTCTAGGCTCATTGATCAAACGTATTCACTGTTGGCTATAGTGTTTTACTTGGCTCTAGGGTCTGGGCTCTAGTATCGAGCTCCACTCTTTACAAAAATGTTTTACAATGTTGTAATGTTTAATTCATGGCATAAAATTAAGCGGCTGACAAATTGCGGTGTTGCCAGTTCATGCTGTGCATAGTGTCAGACTGCTAGCATTGGGCAGCACATTGGCTAGTGTTGCCAATTCGTGCATTGAGGCTCTGGTGATTCTCGACGATCCGTCCCATATCTGGCAACACCGCAATTTGTTTTAGCCGGCTAATTTGATGGCGCGAAGTTTGAAGTTTAAAAATTGTGTTATTTTTTGCTCCCTTCTACTCAGGAACGCCACATGGCGTGGACAACCATACCTAGACCCGAAGGGGCTCAGCCGGGGCCATGATATTAGCATTGTTTGTGTTATTTCGTCTGAGAGTAAACATTTTTTCAGAGGCAGGTATGGTTTTGGATGTTTTGGGAGTGGACATTAATTATCGCTTACTATTCTGTGACCAAGTCCGGCTAGAGTGCAAAAATTAGAATTTTGGGCGATTGTCTGGAGCAAAATTTTCTGTCGACACCTCTTAGGCCAAGCTCTGTGTAGAAAATATAAACAAATCGGATATTTTTGCTTCTAGATAACACGAAAATACATGATCTTTTAGTAAAAAAACATTGAAAAATTAAAAATAGCTAGTCTAATATTGTGGTAGATGATAACCCATAAAGATATTCAAGAATTTTTTTATAAACTTTTTATGGTCAATTCAACGACGTGCAGTCAATTTTAATTGAGAATAAATAATACTTTTACTCACTTTGGGCCAAACGTTTTTGAGTCGAGACTCACTTTAAAGGACTTTGAAAAATTTGACTGCAAGTCGTTGAATTTACCATTAAAAGTTTATTTTAACAACGCAGATCGTTATGAAACAAGAAATTCAGGAATTTATTATTATTATTGTCGATAGAACTACCAAGAGGAAGACGATAAGTATTCAATGACTCATGGTGTATGGTATTTATTTTTTTCTTCTTTGCCCAGTATTCTTTCATCCTTTGCGAGAACCGATGCTTCCTTTCTTCACTCCATAGTGGTCTGTACTGTTTAGGGTGCAGCTGTGAGAGAATTTCCCACTTATTCGCTTTTCTCCTGAATAACTCCCTGTTCATTTGTGTTGAGCGTGGTTAGATATCTTCTAATATTTTCTAACCAGGGTCCCGGGGACTAGTTAGTGACAGTAGGTATCTTAGCACTCTGTTGGTTAACCTGTATTCTGGAGAATATGACCATAAAACGCCGTTTCTTCATATCTTTTTCTGTGTTGGAAAATCTTTCTAAAAGCTCATTCTTCTGTAATCTAAATCTATTTTCTGTTTTTCTTGGACCAAGAATTTTCCTGATGATTTTCCTTTCTTCTTTTTTAATGTCGTCCATTTCCATTTTATTATTATTATTATCATACTAGCTGGCCCAACGTGCGTTGCTGCATTCTCATAAAAATTCTCCTTGATTTTATTATTTGCCACCTATCGCTGAGGTTACATTCCAAATTAGGAAAGAAGTTCGTCCTAGGGCTCTTCCAGCTGATCATAGAGGCTTCGTTGTTTTCTTAATCACCACCTCTGAATAAAGAAACATTTCAAATTTAAACCTCCTACGACTATAAGGGTAGAAGCTAGGTTTTTTATTTTATTATTCACCACCTCCCGCTGAGGCTGCATTTAAAATTTCTAGTTGCATTGGTTAAAAGATGTCATCAACCTGGCATAATTACATTTCATCAAACCCAGTCGTATGTTTCCTACATATTGCAAGGCTCCGACTGCATGGTAGCCTACATGCAAAGTATTTTGCTGTTCAAAGACAGCGTAAATAACGCCGCTAAGGAGCCTGCCATATGATTAAAAACTGTTGACTTCTATCAGCTGTTCCTTTAAGCTGTTTGGCCGGCAAGTTCAGTAGGTTAGGTCTATAAAATGGATTAATTAATAATAATTATTAGCTCCCCTATTAAAATTCATGGTCAGAAACCATCCCCAATATTCACAAAGCATATTCCCTAAGTTTCATGCCGATCTGTCAAGTAGTTTTGAAGTCTATAGGGAACATACATACAGACAGACATTCATTTTTATATATATAGACTAGCTAGCCCGACGCGCGTTGCTGCGTTCTCATAAAAATTCTTGATTTTATTATTTGTCACCTCCCACTGAGGTTACATTTCAAATTTCAACCTTCTAGGACTATTACAAGAAGTTAGTCCTAAGGCTCTTCCAGGTGATCAGAGAGGCCTCCTTCGTTGTTTTCTTACACAGTAAGACCTTACTCACCACCTCTCAATGAACATTTCAAATTTAAACCTACTACGACTATAAGGGTAGAAGCTAGGTTTTTCATCTTATTATTCGCCACCTCCCACTGAGGCTGCATTTCAAATTTCTAGCTGCATTGGTTAACAAATTTCATCAACCCGGCATAATTACATTTCATCATACCCAGTCATATCTTTCCTACATACTGCAAGGCTACGACTGCATCCTACATGCAAAGTTTTTGCTTTCCAGACAGCGTAAATAACGCCGCTAAGGTGCCTGCCATATGATTAAAAACTGTTGACTTCTATCAGCTGTTCCTTTAAGCTGTTTGGCCGGCAAGTTCAGTAGGTTAGGTGAATTATGATTTGCAAAACACACAAACAGCTTGTCCATCGAAACAGCGTGTACAGCAGATCGGAAAATTTCAAATTATTTTCAATATGATTAAAAGATCCCAGTAAGCTAGCTAGCCATGTACCCGTGCTTTGCATGGGCAAAACTTTAACCACCTAAAAACACCCCTAAAATTGCGAATTTTGAAAAATCCTTTCTTATTGCACGGTGAAATCCTATAAGGATTGTTCATACGAAATTTCAAGTTCATAGGCCTAGTAGTTTTGACTCTGCGTTGATGAGTGAGTCAGAGTATCATCCTTTTATAGATAGAGATTTACTGCACGGATAGAGCTTGGCAAAAACAAAAGTGTCTACACCTCACAAAAGAGATGGTCTGAGAGAGGTGTAGGTTTCAGAGTTGTCAGGAAAGCGATGGGATGCATTGCAGGCCACAAAGTGCCAGAACAGTTTGACGAAAAACGACAGAGCACAAGTTAAGGATTAGTTTGGAACCCACCTAAAACTGTAGGTCCAACTCATCAATCACCATCATCCAACTCATTACCCACGCACAGGTCTCAGACCTATGTGGGCTTCATCCACAAAAAAAAAGTTTCATTCTCAATCATGTCTCGGTAATGTCACAAAAATGTTACTCTTTTTCTATAAATCACTTCATTTTATTGCAGTAATAATAATTTACAACTAAACTACTCATATTACAAGAAACAATTAATCGAATATCGCTTTCAATAAATGAAGATTATAATAATGTCAAATTTTAACAGCTCTTATCAAAGCATACAAAAGAAATCTCCACACAAAAGTTAAATGTTCTACATAAATGGTGACAGTCTTTCATTGAATTTATCAAAATTTTCAGATGTAAACTATCATTATAATGCAAATTAAATGCAACCTAGGAGACAACAGTGACTTAAGAGAGGACAATTTTCAACTGAATTTATGATGATTATGAACAGTTTCGGATTACACAATCACAAATACATTTTTACATTCATATTATGTAATTATTATTTAGTCTAAATATAAATATTTAGAAAAGAAACTAACTCTTACAGGTCAACTGAAAGATGCATTTTGCATAATAAGTATTTGATTTTTTTAATATTGAATGGCAACTTGGAACGAATATAAAAAATGAGCGTAATATATCTAATGAAAGATGGTAGTTTTTTAAAGGAATTGTCGCAGTCATATTAATTAGTTATAAAATGGGACTCAAGTTTTGGCTGGTAGGAAATCATCATCCTCGGGGGGACTAAAATAGAAATATTTAGCAGCTCAATTTACACGATAAATGAAATATAAATATTATGCTAAAAAGGTAAAAATGTAGTTGCAACCAAGGTTAGTAGATAACAATTTCACCACTGTGACGTCACATCAACATTACCCCCACCATTTTGAATTACCATCTGCAACTGTTCAGCCTTTTATCTATTTACATTTGTTGAGTTCATGGGAGCCGGTAAACTGGTAAATGCTACCGGTAACCGCCTGATTGGTATTTCCAAATTGTTTAACGTCAATGTATTTGAATAGACCAATCTGGCGCCACCAGTAACATTTACCGGTTACCGGTAAAGCTCCCAAGAACTCAATCATTGGTTGCAACTGTGTCTAAATAGGCTCCATCCCACAGCCAATTACGTGAACGCTCATAAACCAATCAGAGGCGCTTGTTCTGTGAGCCAATAATATTGATCCATGTAGGACATGAATGGAGAATGTTTTAAAGCTCTAAACAATTATTAGAGTTTGATAATGATGTAACAGCCAAAACTATTATACTGACGACTATTAAAATTGAAATTGAAATACTTTCTTCTCCAAAATTAGCATAACAACAATAATTACAATTGGAAAATACAATATATTGGAGGCTCCTCTTATGGGCACATGCCTGTACTATGAAGTAATAATAATAATTACGTATTCATTGGGAATAACATATCAATGGTTGAGTCCTTGAGTGTCTTACGGTCTTAACAGTAACCGGTTAATGTTACCGATGGCGTCTAATTGGTCTAATAAAATTCACAAACGTTAAAAAAATTGAATAGACCAATCAGACGCTACCGGTTACATTTACCGGTTACCGGTATGGCTCCCATGAACGAAAACATTTATTGTGACAAATTTACAACGAATGTGAAGGTGCAACAGACTCAAGTCCAAAACTGCTCTCTTCACAAATTTTGAAAGTGTTACATTGTTCAAATCATTGAGGTTAACACAGACTAAAAATTTAAGTTCTGCTAATAACTTTCACTCGAAAAATAAAAAAAAGAATCATCTCACTTAACCACTATTAACACACAATAAGCTTCGGTTGACGTGTGAGGATCTTTGAATCTTCTGGATCGTTGAATCCGTCCCTTCATAACCACTATTAACTAACATTGTCACCAATACAAAGATTATTTCGTAATATTGCAGTATTGATGTTATTTATTGATAAGTTACGACACATTAATGTTAAAATAAATAGTAAACACTATTTCCTTCAACAAAAACGAAATTAAATTTATCTACGACCATGTCATAATGTATACATTACAGTTTCACAATTGATGCCAAAACAGCTGTCTTTTCGAAATGCTTTTTGAAACCCGTTGCATAATGAGCTCATTATAGTACAGGTTCTACATTATAACACGGGTTCTGGACCAATCAGAAGCATTTTTGATGGAATCAATATCGTAATTCAATATTGTGAAACTATCAGCTGATTTGATCAAACTTCTACACCAGCTGCTTTAACCTAACAATCTACTATAACTTCTCGTATTCAAGATGAGAGGTTAGGTATCTCTGCCAGTCACAGGTAAAATGAAATTGTTTTAATTAAATGTATACTAGTGGTCGTAGATAAAATAGTGTATGCAACGATTTTATTTGGCCATTAAAGCACTCGTGAGATATTTATAACACTCGCATTCGCTCGTGTTATAACTTACATCTAACTCGTGCCTTAATAAGGGTCAAAATAAAATCGTTGCATAAACTACTATTTTTACACATCTTTAGTAGTAATAATAATATTATAAAGTAGTTATTTCTTTTATTCGCTAGTTCATGATGAGCAGGCGTGACATTAGTTTATTCCCAATGAAATTTTCAAGTAATGCCTATTTGACCTATTATGTATTTTATACTTCTGTGGAAATTTCTTGTTTATAATAGAGGGTTTCACATTTCAAATTCACAATACAGGCATAAAATAGGATACAATTTAAATTATACAAACCTACAATATCATATCAATAAAACTGATATAAATATAATATATTTACAAAGTGAATAGTATGCCAAGGTACTTAACTATACATACAATTTATATACATATTTAGGTACAGTTTTAAAAAAGAAACAATCATTATTACAAAGCAATCAGACGCCTATCAAGGGCCAGAGTACACGAACGATCCGTTGTCGACGAGCCCCAGGGCTGACAATACTTTAGCAAATATATTATTTTCAAAACACAGCCAATATCTCCTACTTGTAGTTATAAAAAATACTCTTTTCTAGTGTAAAAAATAAACATCCAACATGCCTGATACACAAAACACATATAACGCACCATCTGTTTACAATAACTTAGAATTAGGAAAGTTATTAATAAAATGAGAGCTTAAATTACATCTACGGACTAAAAATCCAAGGTTACTAGAAAAAAGACTTACGGGTCTTCCTTAAAGTCGGCCACATTCAAAAATGTTTGGTACAAGTCAATTGAATGTAATCAATCGACAATACAATGTATAACTGAAAGCATTAGACCCTAGAAATTTGAAAATTTATTAACGTATACCACACAAACAACTTGTCCTAATTTTAAACCTGAGTTAAAACTACAGCCAATAACTCTATACGAGTATTCACATTAGTTGTTACAATAGTATAGTAGGTTTTACGACTTATAATGTTAATTTTATACATTTTATTATGTATTTAAAAAATAATGCAGCAGAAGAATGCTTACAAATAAAGAATAATGAGTTTTTAAGGTGACATATTCAGACTGAATGAAAATAGACTCATGAAACAAATATTGGACTTTTTCAAAAACAAAAAAACGAAATTCAACTAGTTTGAACAAGTTGAACTTGATTTTAATGAATTGAATATTACGGAGAATATAATCAAGAACACTGTACATTTAAGAAATTTGTTGAAAGATGAAAATAGAACATCCTAAAGCTAGAAGAGGTACTGTAATAAAAGAAGAGAGAAGAAAGACAACATCAGAGAGAACGAAGGAGTACTGGAAGAAGCATCCATGAAAAAATAATTTATCAACGTACCCCAAAGTGGGTGATTCGAAAAAAATACAGCAGCACACCAATTTATCCGAAGCCCAATCATTCATGTCGATTTTAAATCACTTCCCGATGGTTCGGAACCTACCTAAAACTGTAGGTCCAACTCATCAATCGCCATCATCTAATTCATTACCCACGCACAGGTCTCAGACCTATGTGGGCTTCATCCTCCGAAAAAAAAACTAGTACTGTAACATAATTTATTAATTTCGAATTCCTCAGATATTTGTAAGTTTGTTAAATTGTCATTTACTTCAAACTAACTTGTATGCAGTCTGAAGTCTGTGTATACTGTACTTAATATGAATAGTTAACTTGTTAATTTGTATTCTTAATGTTTTGTGTAAACTGCATTTAAATCAGTTAGCGGTCATGGACCAAGCCGTAGAAGTGTGTGTTTTGTGTCTATGTAATGAGTATGATTGAATACAGCACACTTATATATAAATATCTACAGCAGTTAGCTTATTTTCTGTTTTTTATTCCCTATCAATGAATACAATTCAGGTTTGTTTGATGTATTAAAATATAGTTTTAGTTTTATTACTGATTTTTCTATTGCCAATCATGTCCACATAAGTCTAGAGATTTGTGTGTGGGTAATGAGGTGAATGATAAGAAACATCCATGGCTGAATGAGATTCAACCCTAAGGCTGCAGGAAACGAAGCCAGCCAGAGCCTTATCTTATCACAGACGAGCGCTCCAACCAACTGTGCTACCAGAGCCGCCGTATTATTTTCAAATTTATTGTTTTTCTATGAATGAACATATGTAGGGTAGGTCATTTCAGTAAACATTCAAACATGTGATCGTGTTATTACATATGAGTAACCATTGGAAACTGAAATAATAAACAGTTTAGTTTGATAGAATAAGCTCCACACGTAAGTTGAAAAAGTACTACTGTGAAAGAAATAAAAGAATGAATTACGAAAAGTGATTTTGATTTTAATTCAAGAGTTATCCTACAATTTTGGGGGCTCGTCCGGGATGGACTTCATAAAGTGAGAAAACATTGATAGAATATTGAAGAATATTGATAGAACATTCTCCAAAAACAGTTGTAAGTATCCTAGTTTCTAGGTAGGATAACAACTTGAAGAAAACTAATTTTGAAAATGGCATACCTAGCAAAGTCAAAAAAGGCTTATTTATTGATTCTAGCTGAAGAATTGAATATTGTTCTACCTAACAACCCTAGTCGTTCAGTTATGTATAGTAGTATTCATATAACTTGGCAGCGTGTAGCAGATGGGACATGCTATATCTTAACTCAACATACTGCTGCCAAGTTATATGAAAACTACTATAAGTTGATTGCTGAATCTGAAGACTATGATGAAGAGTTCACTAAGAGTCTATTAGAAAATATTATCACTGACCGTAAACACGAAGAGGAACGAGAAGAGAGACTTGAAAAAGAAAAGTTGGAACGTGAAGAGAGACTTCAATTAGAAAGAGAAAAGTTTGAACGCGAGGAGAAACTCGAAAGAGACAGATTAGAAAAGGAATTTGATTTGAGAAAATTAGAGATTGAAACTTCAACAAGGACGGATGGTGAGCCATCCAATAACAGTATACCTAAGAGTAATGACTTTTTAAAACTAATGACACGTTTCAATATGGATGGTGATATCGGTATCTACTTAGCTTTGTTTGAGAGACAAATAGGTAGAAATAATATTCCAAAAGAAAATTGGGTTGCATATTTAATGGGATTATTACCGCTAGAAATCGTGAATTTGATTGCAAGAGAGCCTGATGCACAAGCTAATAATTATGACCATATAAAAAGTGTGCTTCTCAAACGATTTAAACTCAGCCCAGAACAATTTCGACTGAAATTTGTTTTCCACAAAAAAGACACTTTATCTACATGGCGAGATTTTGCATTTGATCTAAACAACTTTTTAAGTGAATAGATCGAAGGCTTAAAAGTACTCAATTATGAAGACCTAAAAGAGCTTATAGTAGTTGATCAAATAAGACGAAAGATGCCAAGCGAAATGCGTGAACATTTTATTGATGACCTATCCAAAATTATGAAGACAGATGAACTTGTGAACAAGCTGGATGAATACGAGGCATTCAGATACAATTTTAGAAAGGATTCGAAGAAGGATATTTCTCAAACCAAACCTTCTCAAGTAAGTACCAATCGAAGCAAAAAACCCGTTTTCAAGGAATCTGACAAATATCAATCTCAGGCACAAAACCAACAACAAAGTTTCCCCAGATCAAGTTTCAAATGTTTTAATTGTAATGAAATTGGACATAAGTCAACGGAATGTCGACAAAAGAAAGAAGGCACAACTAACTCTGGAAATTAAAGAAACGTTAATAAAATTCAAATTAAAAGTTCGGTTAGTCATGATGGAAAATTTTATTTCAATGTCAAGATTCATGGGAAACGTACACTGGGAGTACTGTTACCCTTATTAACAAGAAATTCTATGCGTATCTTGGTTCACCTGCTTTAAATTCAGACTCTACATCATTACTGGGTCTTGGAGTCGCCAGTCGCCTATTGGCTATTTTATCACCGAAATATTATTTGATGGGAACGCTAACACAATTCCTGTTAAGTGCTTGTTCTTGAAAACTCCAGAGAAGAGATAATAGTTGGTTCAGATGTTATTGGACAATTGGACATTAAGTTGTCTAAGCAGAGGCAAGATTCTGAAAACGAGAACATTAACAAATTGAGATATATAAGTCACATAAATACAAATTCAGCAAAATTAAATTATTCTTCTCAAAGCATTAATGTAGAAAATAAAGTGAAGGATTCCATCAAGCCCAATGAAGAACCACAATTTTCGCACATATATCAAATTGAAAAGGTAGGAGAACTCGATCTTAGTCACATAAAAGATCTTCCAGTCCGCGATGCCGTACAAAATATTGTAATGAGCTATAAGCCTAAGAAATCGAGAACCACCGGTGTGAAAATGACCATAATATTAAAAGAAGAAGTTCCAATCTTTTATAGACCTCTCCGACTTCCATTTATACAACAGAAAGTCGTTGAACAATGGTTACAAGAAGGCATCATCGAACCGAGTTCATCAGAATATTCTAGTCCGGTTGTGGTAACGGAAAAGAAAAAAAAAGAAAGCATGACCGTGCTGAATACATGAAGCCATAAAATCCATGTGATTTTTATGTTATTGAGCTCTTCAATATTTTGCACGACTCTTGTTTCGTACGTTTTTATTCTTATTTTTCTTGTTATGTTCACGGCTTGAGGACAAGCCACTTGTCAGAATGGCCGAATGTAGGGTAGGTCATTTCAGTAAACATTCAAACATGTGATCGTGTTATTACATATGAGTTAGTTTCATTAGATACCATTGGAAACTGAAATAATAAACAGTTTAGTTTGATAGAATAAGCTCCACACGTAAGTTGAAAAAGTACTACTGTGAAAGAAATAAAAGAATGAATTACGAAAAGTGATTTTGATTTTAATTCTAGAGTTATCCTACACATATAAAATTCAAGAGCTCGGCATAAAATGTCATAAATAATATGAAATCCACGTGATTTCTTGTTCGGGTATTGGAAGAAAAATCATAAGTGGAGAAGTCTATGAACTTCAAATATGATAATGGATACATGATAGCGCCCAAAAATATGAAATATCGGGATTTGAAAATTAAATACGCTTGGAAACAAAAAAAAAATACATTTTACGAGTAGAAGTTTCAAAAGTACATCGTATGATGAAAGGAAAAACTAGTTGAAAATTTATGAAGAACCTATTGGATAGAGGAAAGGAAAGATATTACGGAAGTACAAATATCTTGTGTACGAATCACAGATTTATCTAGAAGCACCTGTTGACCTTGAACCTGTTGCATAACAGTTTTAAAACTAGTTACTAATTTAATTAGTAATTGTATTTATAATTACTGCGTAAGTGTTTACTTGTGGATTGTAATTGCAATTCATAAATTATTATGGAGCATCTGAAATTGACAGTTTTATCGTTTCATAAAATTTAAAAAAAAAATGTAACAAGCTCTGGTTGACGAAAATGTCTATTTAAATAAAAAATTGACACTAATCAACTAGAAACATCCTTCAATTTTACAAATACTTGAAGAAATAAAAGACAAAAAGTATAAAGCTAACTTTCTTACAAGGTTCTGATTGTATGTTCAGCACATTAACTGTATTGTATTACCATAATTACCATAAAAAATCGCCTCTATTCATAATTGTCACAAGATGGCAGCCATTCTAATCGGGCTGTTATCTATACGTAACCTGTGGAGCCTGGTTAGCAATTATTATTTTTAGCCCAAAATAAAAATAAAAACACAAACACTTTTAAACATTGCGTTCACAAGTAATCGGTTATCCTAAATTGCATACACAGTCTTCATATCAACAATAGCTACTAAGTTTAGTAACCTAGTTTGTACACTTAGTAAAACTAATATAATAATATTAGGACAAACACATTAAAAATTATTTCGCATGTATCAGTATTTGATACCTAAAATATTATTGTGATTATTTCCAATTTAATATTAATTACTTTTAGATCTTCAGTGGGCATCTTGATTGAAATATACTTACATCATAACTATTAGTTTACAACATCAAAAATACAATATTTTCTTTTTTAAACTTTGCGTTTTCCTAGCGATACAAGAGCTGGCAACGTTTTTCAATAAGCAAGTTACAATCAGCGCATGCGCAGAATGTACATTTAAGAGGTTATGGCGTAATTGCGCAAGCGCAATAACACTATCGAGTCGCTAGGGAAACTTAAATTAAATTATTGTCAAATAAACCATCAGAAATTGTTACAAACTAAAAGTAAATCTCTACTTGAAAATTAATCGGATATAAGCAGTGCAATAACTATGAATAATTGGTGCGTTATGGCTTGGAAATAATCTTTGACTTATACGATAATTTCATGTGTTTTATTTTTACTATAAAATATTATTCATTATAAAGTGGTATTCGCTTCAACTGCATTATTCATGTTTTCTTTTAACTATTGTTTTATTTTTCATTTTCAAAAATTAACTGTTTCAATTACAGTCTGTTTTGCAACTCTTGACTTTTTTATTAACAACTTTTTTCAATTCTTCAACTGTTTTAATTTATTACTGTCGAATGTTTCAATTTACGTTTATTTATTGCCAATAAATTATTGGAGCATTGTTATTCCGATTTATTATAGGCATAACTATTTTTATTTATTCGCAATGAATATTTATTTATTTTTAGTTTGAGATTGATAATGGTGTAACAACCGACACTAGTATCTCACTATTTTCAATAAATGTGTTTGTGACAACGTCAAGTCTTATTATTCATTATCACCACAATATCATCTTCATCACTACAAAGGAATACTTATTTATTGTGTCTGGCTTTTGGCTGTCGTTATAATTTAATGAATTTGTATATTTGACATCATTATTTCACAGTAAACATCTAGTATTGCTATGAACAAGGCTGATTTTGTTGTCAATTCCGTAATATTTTGTAAGAGATTCGACATTATTCTCAGATAAGGCAAAACTGCAATGGTCCAAATATACAATATTTGAATTTTCATGGATAACCGTTCATGATTCATTTAGAAATGAGATTGGTTATGAAATAAGTAAACATTTTTAAAGCAGTTTAGTACTTTACCCATTCTTGAACTTAGAAAAATATCGTTTTAAATATAACAGTTGATATTTAGAAAATAATGAACGATTCTAAATTTTATCGCATTTAGAAAGTTACAAAGAATGAATGTATTTGATAAAAATTAAAATTAAATTAACTGAATTTTTGTAGGAGTGTGAAATAAAAACCGGAATTTCCTCAAAATGCGAAAAAAGCAAGTCAGTCTTGATAATTTCACAATTAATTTAAATGTTTTAAAATGCTCATTTGAACTGCAGTATCCTTACGATGCTAGATAATAAGAAGAAATATAACAGAAGCGAGAAATTAGTTTTTAAAAATGATACGGATCAATGCAAGTCATACATCCGAGAAATAACGACTACTTCAAATTTAAAGCTATGGAACAAATTCTAAGAACAAGTTCAAATCTATAGAGGTAGTAATTATTTTACGAATTAAAAAACTATAAGAGGATAATAAACGTATACATTATTTATAATATTTTCAAACTATACTAGAAAAATGCGGTTTAACAGATTATTTACAATTTTTCAAGTGATGTGGACGTGATATCGATATTCGATAACTGAAATTATTTCTTTATATTATATGTTAAGAGAAAATATTCAACAATAAATTTATAAATTTTGTCTCAAAGAAATACCATTGCTCTATGGCTAACTCTGTTTTAATTCCGACTCTGATTCTGCGTTCCTTTATAAGGAATTCTTCAAATATTTCAATGAAATCAGTAGGCTATAACTTCTTTCAATAAATCCTAACTGACGGTTGATCAATACGCATTATTTCTCAGAATATTATTCCTCATTTACAATAAACCCGTCACATTCTCGGTTAAACCGGTATAATAGATTTTGGATCAAACTAACTCCTAGTCATTTGAGGTTTGCACGGAAATATCACTAAAATAATAATTTAATACTCTATTAAGATAAATTAAAGCGTTTTTCAGTAAACTATACACTTTTTTACCATTCTGTTATTGCAATGAAACAAGACAGATGCTCACTAACATTTGACAATGCTATTTATTAAGCATTGCTTCATGTGATGCAGTTTACCATCAATAAATATGTGATGAAGCTTAGCAATCAAGGAATTCCTAGGATTTCAATTAATATGTGAATCTACTTTTACTGTGTTTCGTTAATTTCAGCGTTTTTATTTGTGATGAAGCCCAATCATCAAGAATTGCTAGGATTTCAATTAATCTGTGAATCAACTTTTACTGTGTTTCGTTAATTTCAGTGTTTTTATTTAAAAATAACATAGTGGAGAAAATTAAACCGATTCAATGAAATGCTTCGTTTAAATTGGACTTTACATAGATCTTCTGGAATTAATGAAGAGATTTTCTAGACATTAAGATTCAAGCCATATATTATGTTTTCAAATGAAAATTTCTGTAACTTGTGAACATAGCCTACAAATATTTGCACTCAAGTTAAAATTTAGCAAAAGGAAGCAGTATTGGGCAAACATCGTGTTGTTTCTTCAAATTTATTTGTAATTAGGTCAAATTAATAAATAAATTGATATGTTTTGAATAAAACTGTTTCAAGTTTAAGTTATTCATTTTTTACCACTATTAGCTAAGCGCTCAGCGCAATCAAGACTGCATTATTTCAGGTTAACACCGTTGGAGTAATTAATTAATTTATATTGAAGACCCAGCACATTATTTAGCAAGGACTAATACTTAATCACATATTCACCGAGTAAATCAAGGGATGACAAGATTTTTTATTCAATATGGCATAAATTTCTTACACTATTTGACTTTACTTGAAAAATAGTAATAAACTTCCAAATTAATCACAATAACTTACAATCGCAATTGCAACCATAATAATAATAATAATAAATCTGCAAACTGTGAAAATCATAAAGCGTACAATTTCATTACTCGGTTTCCAAGTGCATCAAATGCTAAAAATATTTCATTCTTTTGTGTATTTCCCTACAATATAAACGAGAGTTTCAGAACAACGACAAAAACTTGCCGAATCCATCGATGTGATCCAGAGATAAGAAGTTATCATAATAATTATCTGATCGAAAGGTAACATGACATCATCTATCAATAAACGAAGGAGGTTGAACATCGATAAGGCCTAACAACAATACAGGTTTGATTTTGATTTGAATAATTTCCACAGGTTACACTACAACTAAATCGACAGCATAATTTGCTGATTCGATATACATGATTCCATCCTCGCTAAGATTCCACAGGCTGTCTGCAATTAAACACAATTATTGTCAAAATTAGAAATAGTATTTGCAAATTGAAATTAGAATAAATGAAACAAAGTTTTGGTCATTTGGGTCCGATGCAAAGGTGATGCAACCATTGCGTTACAAAAATATATAATAATATACAAATAGAAGCGAGGGTTTGGTTTAATTAACTGAGAAAAAATGGACAGTTATTGTTACTGTTCAAGCAAGAAGTGTGCCATGAGAGATCCATGTTTTATGAGGAACGGATCGTACTTCGGGAACTTATTATCAAATACTGTAATTAATAATAATAATAATGATAATGATAATAAACATCCTAAAGCTAGAAGATGTATTGTAGTGTCAGAGGAGAGAAGAAAGAGACAACATCGGAGGGAATGAAGGAGTACTGGGAAAAGCATCCATGAAGAAATAATTGATTCAACGTACCCAATGTTCTGTTACTGTAAGCTTGTATTATTTCCTAGTGAAATATTTCATAATTGGGTATTTTTTTATGAAATAAATAAATAACGAATTTATTTCCCTTTTCAAATATACAGTACAAAATATTTTAACTAATATCGACTTGCTAGTAACTTTTACTGTTACTTTCTGTTACTGTGAGCTTGTATTATTTCTATGTACCTCAAAAAAATAATTGATTTCATTTTGTTTTCTGGTTCAATTTTTGAGGAATAAACGATTTGAGTCAATTATGATTGTATAATGGCTGCTTGTGTTATTTCTTATTCAAATACTGCATTGTGTAAATAGTGTATTTTTTATTGCTACTATGTACTAGAAAAATAGTTGTGCACGTTTCAACTCTTTTGAAAATATTTTTGAGGAATTGATTTGTACTAGGCTACTATAGAAATTACGAAAAATGTGTACTTACTCGCTGATGAGCGCATTCTACCTGATGAGGCAGGTGACGCAGAGCCGCGACGGACTGATGCAGTCGTCGTGACAGAATGCGCCGCACTTCCTACAGACGACCATCGCTTTCAGGCTGCACGGACAATCGGCTGCAGTCGCGCTGCTGCCGCTGCTGCTGTTCGACCGCGGTTTCCCGCTGATGCCGCTGCTGCTGCTGTTTATATTATGAGGATAGCATCCGCCCGGTGTGGGCGAGGGGTCGCGCGGGGTCACCCCTCCCCCACCCTGTCCCTGCTGCTGTAGTCCGACCGACGCCGGCCTCCCTCTAACTCGGACACCGGCCGCCGTCGTCACTGCCCCTCCTCCGGTCGCCTCCGGATTAGCGGGAGGCGCACTGTTCGACCGTCGCACCAGAATGTACTGGTTTTCGCCCAGCTGCAAAGACAAGGAAATAATATTTTTTTAATGAATTTAAAGACTTGAAGTTGTCACAACCAAATTTATTGAAAACCGTGAGATACTAGTTTCGGTTATTACACCATTATCAATCTCAAACAAACTAAAACTAAAGTACATAGTAGCTTAATATTTACTAAACACAGAATGATACTATTGGCTGAGGGAGAAAGTTCCTCTGATAGGCTGACCTTCATTGAAGGTCTGTGATTGGCTGAAGGTCCTAACAAGTCACGCCCACTGGTGGGAGGAGCAACCAAGAATAATCAGTGTCAAAATGAGGAACCAAAAAGTAACAAACAAGAATAACTAGTTATCCAAAGTTACTAGGTTGGTAAAAAAAACTATTCTAATACTACTTTAAACTATCAAATTTATTTGGCTGAAGGCCCTAGCAAGTCACGCCCACTGGTGGGATGAGCAGCAAGGAAGGAATAATCAGTGTCAAAATCAGGAACCAAAAGTAGCAGACAAGAACAACACACAAGTAGGCTAGAATTAAACAATTAAAATAAAATATGAAGCTAAATGAAATGCAGTCACGGTCAACCGAGAAGAATAAAAAAGTACCGTTATTAAAGAGTAGGCCAGGATAATGATGAATCCAAGTTAGTTGTATTGAGTTGACTGAAATAAATTTCATCATTTAAACAAGTATTGGAATCGTTTTCTACCAACCTAGTTATCTTCAAAGCTTCTAAAATGTTCAGTTGTCTGCCTTTGCCAATCAAATGTAGAATTTCAACATGCCTTGAACTTGGGTCCATTACTAATGAGATACTCTACAAAATTTGAGTCTCCTATTTGGGTTTTCCAACTCTAATATGTCCATTTATTCTACTAAAAAGGAATTTTTTTAAAATAATTTCGACTATTTTTTCTCATAAATTAATTTCTCCAAATATTATTAATATAAAACTACCTAAGAGCCGGCAGGAGTCGAGTCTGCCAGCCGAATGCGAGCGCCAAATTTAAAATGAGATAAAAAACTTCTCAAATGATTACAGGCTTCATAAAAAAATGTTCAAAAAAATGATCTCAGTCGAAACATGTAGTTTTTCACAAGCTTTCATTTAATGTATGAAACATTTCAATACAATTACCAATTCTCCTTTAATTTGGTTAAATAATCATTGATTCTTGAACTCCATAAGAAATAAACAAATCAAATTTATTCTTTTCTTTAAAATGACATACAGCATATTAAATTCTGACAATGTGAAAGAATCAAAATACAAATTAAAAAAGTAAATTTTACAAATAAGAGTATGCTGAGATAGGAAAAAAAATATATACAGTATTATGCAATGCAAAGGTAGGTAGGAAAATAATACCTGCAAAGGTGTAAGACCAATGCGAAGGTATGAGTCACAGAGAAAGTACGAGAAATAAAACGATTGTTTTAAACAAACTGAAAAAGGACCGGTAATTGTACAGAAATATTTCTTACATAAAATGAAAGCTTGTAAAAACTACATGTTTCGTCTAAGATCAATTTTCAAAATTTCTTCTGAGAAGCCTGTAATCAGTTAAGA
This sequence comes from Conomelus anceps, assembly GCA_948455865.1. NCBI lineage: Eukaryota > Metazoa > Arthropoda > Insecta > Hemiptera > Delphacidae > Conomelus > Conomelus anceps. The sequence continues at coordinate 87,925,810 of OX418218.1, read as the reverse complement.
CATTTTTCCCCCAACAGACTTGGTCTCCTAACTGTTCCCTGCTTATATGTGTATGAAGCTACTTTATATGTAAAAACGAATGATATTAACCAAAATCTTGACGTACATGATTATAATACAAAAAGCCGTAGAGATAATCACTTGGTTAGTCACAATAGTAGCTTATTCAAACAAAAACCTAGTTATATTGGTAGGAAATTCTACAACAAGCTACCGCAGTTTTTAAAGAGTCTTGAAAATATAGAAATATTTAAAAAACAATTGAAAAAATATTTAGTTGGTAAAGCTTTTTATAGTGTACAAGAGTTCCTTTCACATCAAAATTAAGCCTCACCTCAACTAATTGATATAGTAATAATGGTATCTAGTGTGTAATTGTTGATCTGACTTGTCTTATACTCCTTAACTGGAGTCTCCAAGATATAATCTACAACAAAAAAAAATGTTAAATTTGGCGCTCAGCATTCGGCCTAGATGTAGAGCCCTACAAATGTTTTTTGATAAGAGCGGTAATATTAGTGCAACTATCAATACCAATCGCTCCTCAGCAAATAGAATCCCACTACCAAAGCCAAGAGGACTTGTTTCAAAAACCATTCTGTTGCCTAAATTCTACAACCAATTACCTGATAACAAAAAATCCAGTCAATCATCCCCCCTGATCAGTAGATTGGTCACAAAGTGGCTTTTTAATATCCTACCTGATGTGGTTATTAGTTGAATATGAGTATTTAATATATTTTCACAGAAGGATCACTGTAGTCCAGTGGTTGAGAAGCCTGACCGGCAATTGGGAGGGGTACGTGGTTTGATTTCCGGTAGTGACAAAATATTTTTGTGCAGTAGTGTTCATCGATTTCCATCAGCTATTCATTACTATTGTCAATATCCGCCTTTAGTATAAGTCTTCAGTATAATTGATTAATGTATAAAGTTTAATGTATTTTGTGTTAACCAAATTTAAACTTTTTCAAACTGAATTTTCGATCATTTTGAGCGTGTTTTCTGCAAAAATTTGATACACTTTCCTAGGCTAACAAGTCAGTTACACGAGATCCAATTAAATTTAATCCCAATAAAATGACATCATTCTACGGAAATTAAACTTAATGGAGAGAATTTAGTTGCACAAAGTACAATTACAAGCGATAACGCAGTTTAGGTTAACCGGCGTAAAATATATTTAACCGCCCGATCACCGATGATTGAATCTTACTGATGCCCATCAAGTTATATTTTATAGGTTGTATTTATTGTACCAGAACACAGAACAGCAAATTAGGTCATAGGTGTTAAAACCTTTCAAAATGAATAAAATCAATTAAGAAAGAATAATATTAAGATAGTTGAATAATGATTCAAATAATTCACAATGAAATGATTATAATTCATCTTTTCTCTCAACTTCAGAATCAACTGACACTGTATTTCACTTTTATACATTGTTTTACAAACTTACTGTAGAATTCATGTAACTTGGCAGCGTGTAGAAGATGTAACGGGAGGACTTGCTAGATCTGAACCCAACTGCTGCCAAGTTATATGAAATCTACAGTATATTGGAGATGCTTGAGGGATGCATTTCATTTCTGAAAAGATGCTTCGTCAGCCAGATGTTTATAGAATTACAGTGTAGCCAGATTGTGCCCGTTCGGTTAACGAAAATTAACTAATGGATCTTTGTGCAACAGAAATAAACCCGTTACACTTACGCCGGTTAGTTAACTGACATTAAACTCCTGATTTAATTGGCTTTCGTGCAACTGGCTGTGAGTCTTCAACAGTAATGCTAAAGTAAATAAAATAGAATTATTCTTGCAATTCAGCTTTGAAATACTTAAAACCAATCCATTATTGGCACTTGCCTCGGCGTTAGAATTATGCGGCAGAACAGCCATTGTAACAGGTATGCCCTGCGACGAGGTGAATACATGCTTGACGAGCACAGGACTCGGACTGGGATGCCTCTGCTGCTGATAGGTTCTCGTCTTGCCCATTGGCGCCATCTTGGTGCCGCGTGATGACGTCACAACACTGTACTGCGTCTTGTCCGTTTTATTCCCGCCTCCTCCACCGCTGCTACTATTCACTATTAACACATAAAATACTAAAATGTCAGTCAAACTCATTTATTATATTCATTATTTATTGAAGGAAATGAAAGGAATTTATTAAAATTCATTTATTGTGTATTGTGACTGACAATACATATCAAAATACTGGCAATGTTACTGTTTCGTAATTTATTTTTTTGTAATTTTAATTTTACATCATTTACTTCCAACTATTAATGTATCTATTGACGGTTTCATAGTTAAGAATATCAATTTATCTATATTATATTTCTTTATTTAGATATATTTTATTGTCTATATTACATCTTATTTCAATTATTTATATTAATTCGTTTGTTTTTTATATCAAATGCTGTACGATTTTGAACTCACTGCTGGCGAACAAGTTCGCTTATGCCAGTAGTGCCACAGTATGTGAATGTAACATCTATGAAGTGTATATATTGTATTGTTTTTTTATGGCAAATAAAATCATTCATTCAATTGATTATAGGGAAGTGATAGCCGAGTGCCGTAGCAGGTATCAGTTCAACCAGAGATAAGCTACGAAACTCCTGGGCGCTCTTTGCAAGGGTGACCGATTAGATTGGCCAGCAAAAAAGACTGTTCTCTGCTGTAAAATCACTTCCCACCTAAAACTGTAGGTCCAGCTCATCACCATCATCCAATTCATTACCCATGCAAAGGTCTCAGACCTAGGTCGGCTTCATCCTCCGGAAAAAAATTTCAAGTTGGTCACATTGGAAATGAGTGCATAGTATACCAACAAGGCTTAACAACAAGGCTTGGCTGACTGCCATATTTGACATCTCCTCTAGCGTTGAGTTCAATCATGCCAATCATCACCTGTTAATCCTAGAAAGTGTTGGGAGAAATATGTTATTAGCACCTAAAAAATTCCTGAACATAAAAAAGTAAAGACTTAAATACAGCACAAACTAATAAAACTTGATGAAGAAAAAATTATTCGAATTTGAGTGAGGAAAAGTGTTTTTTAAACGGTTATACAAAAATCTGTGCACAAAAAAATAAAAAATTGCATGAATTTTAGTAAAAATTACCAAATTTTGCTTACTTTCACTTTTAACCTTAAAAATCTTTATTTTCTCATCGATTTTCAAACTTGATATTATGTTATTTTAAAGAATAAAAGCTAATGAATCATCCAGCGTGAATCAGCTTTTGAAAACGTGAAGTAGCCGCTCATTGTTTAGGTAAGAAGTAGGGCCGATATTAGATAGGGTTCTATATTTAGTAGAGGGCCGAAAATTTGTATGTTAACCTCAACTCAAATAATTTTCATTCACACCATAAACGAAGAAAATTGAGTTTCAGTTAATGAAACCATAAACAATACAATATTTATAGAATAAAATTCTTAACTCAACGCTAGAGAAGATGTCATCTTCCTAGCTTACACACAAATATCAAAGGTCTGTCAATACTCATAATTTTCACTTAAAAAGAAGCATATACCAATCTTGATTGGTATTTAAATGCACGAACGTCCCATTTCAATGATGTCCCGCTATGTTATTGATTTTGAATTGAAGAAATTTGACATCATATACTGATAATAATTTAGCAGTGACAAATTTTCAACTTAGCCAACTTCAAATAGATGACACATTTTTCAACTTAGCCAACTTCAAATAGATGACACAGAGGTCTTTCAATACTCATTCACACAATATACAAAAGACTGAAGGAAAATAGATATAATGAAAGCCATGCAGTGAGCCCGGTCTTGATTTTGATGGAAGCATGCACCACTGCTTGGCAAAATACAAGCTGACTTTAAAAAAATACAAAAACATAATACAGTCACACAAAAAATACAAAAAAAACATAATAGAAAATCACACAAAATACAAAATTACAACGAAATAACATAGTTAAAGGAGTTTTTAATAACAGAATAAGTCTAGTAACTCGTCCATTGAATGCATGCACAAAATATTTAAAAGAAAATTGAAACGTTAATCGCTGGATGTACTCAGAAATAAAATCTATTTGAATAAGTTGTTTGACCAATTGTCTGAATTGTAAAAAGCACGTCACATTCTATGAGAAAAATCAAGTGACCAAACGACATTGATTTGTTGATAAATGAAGAGAAATATAAAAAATGATGGTAATAATAACAATGAATACGAATCTACCTCTTTCGTCTCTGGAGCCACAAAATCTCAGTAATATTTTGCTTTTTCACATTACCACAGTCCCATAAAGAACTTATGGCAGAACTGATAAAATTAGAAAACTACTATACAAACAAGCAATTAGAGGATGTAGGATTTAGAAAGCAAAGCAGAGCAAAATAAAAAACAAAAAGGTACGAACCATTTCTACGAATCATGCCGGTAGGCTAAACTTTTATTATTAAAATGTTTAACCTATTTACAAATTTAATTCAATATTTTTTTCTTATCCCTCTTCCCTTTTTCATCACCACCTCCTTCAATGATTTCAAAAACTTATTGTAAATTAATTATTAATATTGTAATTATGGGTATTGTTTTAATATTTTGATTGTTTCTGTTCTTAAGTTATGGAAGAATTATATCTGTTTATTTTGTTTATTTTTTATTTTTAAAGAGTATGTTATTGAATTGTATTTCGGTGAATATTTTGTTGCTGTGTTTTTCGATTGTTTTACAATGAAATGATGATAATTTTGTGTTTTTTAGTTTTGTCACCTCATGGAGATACTTCAAGATCTTTATTACTTTACCTTTAAATTCATTATTGATTTCTCTCATTTCTCATTTCACGAGCTTTCTATGTTTACTAGTAATATTATTGAATGAACTCACAGCTAGCGCTCAAGTATTTACTTTGCTGGCTGTGCCAAAAATGTGTTATACACTTTATATTGTGAATTTCTTATATTTGTATTTTTGTATTTTGGCGAAATAAATATTATTATTATATAACAATCGGAGATTCATTGGCAGAGGACAGCATCAAGGCGTTTATATATTAGATGATCATTCAGATTTGGCAATAAAATTTTAGCGACAACCTTCTATCATAGTGCCTTCATATTATAAAGTGATAGTTACGAGCCAAACAATAAATGATTTTTTAAATGTCTTTACAAGCCTAATTGTGTGTGAAATGCTTTTTTATATATCATTCATGGTTAGAGCTTGATAACGGGCTTCTATGTAAAAATAAATAGAGAATTTGATTAGAAAATGCTGATGTATACCCGAATGCTGAATTTGCCCTGCCCAATTCGGTAACTTGAACCAATTCAACCTGCATGATCCGTAGAATAGAACAATACCAACACAATACGGGTGTTTTTACAGTATGTAAAAAAATAATGTTATACAACCAAGCTGCAAAACTTAAGTCTTATTAACAAAGTTTTTAATTACATTCAAACCGGGATCACTCGCGCTATAGAAAGTGCTACGAAGACTCACACAATTCGATTAAATCTAGCATTTTAAATTGGCCTTAACATTTTAGTTATATTTATAAATTGCAGCTGATACTAAAACGAGACAAATGATTTTTCAAGGAGATCAATAAGTGAGTATAAACAGCGCCGTTAGATTGAATCTAACAATTGTCGACTTCCATCACTTTCCTCGATCCTGGTGGCCTTCCACCACCATACTGGATCGCACTGGTTAGCTTAAAGGGTGGTCAAAATACCCGAGAAAGCATATATACATGAATCACATCCATCGAAAATTTAAAAAAATTCCTTAACAAGAACTAAAACTATCAATTCATTTTTTTTCAATTCAATTGTTTATTGCCACAATTTTACAACAAAATAATTTAATGGTTACAAATTAACATAAAGGAAATAAAAGAAACCTAACCAGAAAAACAACTAAATCATTAGATTTAATATTTAAAAAAGTTTTTTTAGTTTAATTAAAAAAATTATTAAAAAAAATTAAATTTAATATAATAGCGCAAGAGATCGCAGGATAATCAATAGGTTATCACTACCATTACATTTTTTTTTTTTAGAGGATGAAGCTCACATAGGTCTGACACCTGTGTGTGGGTAATGAGTTGGATGATTGTGATTGAAAAGCTGAACCTACAGTTTCAGGTGGGTTCCGAACCACCGGGAATTGATTTTACAGCAGAGAAAAGTGTCTTTTTTGCTGGCTATCTAATCGGTCACCCTTACAAAGAGTGTCCAGGAGAACGTAGCTTATCTCTATGTGATTGAACTGATACCTGCTACAGCTCACGGCTATCACTTTCCTTACATGTCATTTCAGAACTTTCTTAAAATCCTTAGTTCATCAAACGTTGTTGTATAACATTGCTACATAGTATAAACACACCCTTAATAAAAATAAAATAAATGATGTGATGTATTAATAAGCGTGAGCGTGGACAGCCTGATTACCTGGTCGGGAATGTTTATATTGGGCTCTCTGACCTGGCTGCTGCTGTTGCTGTTGGGCGGCCAACAAAGATGGCGGCGGCTTGAGCTGGCAGCGCAGCTGGTCGCGGTTGGGACTGTTCTGTATCACTGCCTGGCAGATCTGGTAGCTGCGCTCCAGGTTGACAGCGCCTGGTGGCGGCTTGTTGCTGGTGTTGCGCGAATTGCGCGTACTAGAGTTGCCCGAGGCCGTTGAGCCGGAGCCCACCTAACAATCAAACATAATGCACAACATATCAATCAATCATAATCATTCATTGTCAGAACAAATATCAATTTGTATAACAACGTCAATTTATTCTAACATAATTTTAAAGTTAATACAAAATACATATTACACAGTCAAATATGGTAACTAATTATATTATGGATAATAATCCTATTATATTTTAGGGGAACTATTATTTATTTATTTCAAATACATACCTAAAATTACAAATAATAGAGGCTTACAGCAAATTCCAAAAAAAAACCTCATTGAATACATTAGATTGTCACAACACAAACAAGGAAATCACAACGAAAATTGAAACGCTAAGCTAACAAAGAAATAAAGTCAAAATACATACAATAAGAGAACGGCATTAAAAAACAGCATAATGAAAAAATAATCCTAAACATTAGTTAACTTTAAACAATGTAATACCAAAATAGCTAGAAAATTGCATGAACTAATAGTATAAAGAAAAATAACCCTAAACATTAGTTAACTCTAAACAAAGAAATAATAGAATAGCTAGAAACAAAATAGTAGGTAGATAATGGATGTAGAGGAAAGAAGAGAACATATAATTTATGATCTGCAAAACGATGTTAACATCTAAAATTCCAGAGCTTGAAAACATCTATACAAATAAAATTAGTCTGTACATTTATCAGAATTGTATATTTTTTGGTTATTTTTACGTTTTATACATTAAATAAGCCGAAAATAGTCTTATCTCACTTTCTGTCTGTCTGTCTGTCTGTCACGGCCCCAAAGGCATTTTACGCGGCCTTCTCCTCAAAAACGAGAGCATCGATCGGGATTTTAGTTATTGAACAGTATTGAAAACATTATTGACAATGTCTTTAGCTATAAAAAACTGAATTAACTTTTTTTTAACAGAGTAATAAACGTTTAAAAACCAAGTATTGTTCGATTTTGGATACATTTTACGCGGCCTTCTCCTGAAAAACGAGAGCATCGATCGGGATTAAAGTTATTTATCAGTATTGAAAACCTTTTTGACAATGTATTTGGCTATAAAAAACTAAATTAACTTTTTTTCTAACAGAATAATAAACGTTTAAAAACCAAGTATTGTGCGATTTTGGATACATTTCTTCTAAGTTTTATTACCACATAAGAACAAATCACGTAATTTATCAATCAGCTGTTCTCAAATATAATCTGAATGGTGGGCCCTTCGCGGCGTTATTTACGCTGTCTGCAGACTTGTGTAGTCGGAGCATTGCAGTCTTTTAGGAAACATATGAATGTTGAATTAAAGCTCATCTTATGTTTCATCAATTATTTCTATGTTTAAAAAGAAAAACAAAATTTTCTAATTTAAATTTATCAAAACAAAAATTAACTTTAGGAAGATGCGGTTTGTGCTAGGCTCTTGGGAATTCGCCAGGTAGCACTATTATTACCAAATGAGAACAACAACAAATCACGTAATTTATCATGATATATCCATCAGCTGTTCTCAAATATTCTCTCTGATAACTGTCATTGAATTGTTTACGTTCTAAGTTGTTTACTAAGCTGCTAACAACTTCATGATCGTTGCTATCAAAAAAGCCGAAACATATTTTAGTCGTATTTCTAAACATAATCCGTACGAAGGACGGGTAGCTGCTAGTTTTCTACTAAAACTGCACAAACTATCCGAGAAGGGGTCTAGAACCGGATTAAATCGCACAGTTCTTTGAATGAAGCTATTCGCATGGTGAACAGTGTTTATTCTATTCAAGGTGAAAAGCATTTTACCATTCAAGTAGTCTACAAACTCTTTAACATTATAAACACAACGCTCACACAACATTTGTTTCATATATTTTTTGAATTTCTTAATTTCCAGAGATCTTACTTCACTCGGAAACAAGTTATAAATTATTTTTCCAAATTCGTGAAAAATATTTGAAGTCAGCTGTAGATTGCATTGAATTCTATGTAACAACCGTAAAAAATGTAATTGACTATATAATCAAATATAGATCTTACTTTCCCATTACTCTGAGCTCTGGTAAATAATTACAGATTAAGAGACACCACAAATAAATATGCCACTTATAATACTAATATTGAATGTATTAGGAGGCAGTGAATTTATATAAGTACTAAAATCATAAACTTGATCCGGGAACACTTTCTCATGAATACTAAAATTACTGGGAAAACTAAATAGATAAAAAACTGGATTTCTAGGAATTACTTCTTCGATATTGATGTCTGAGATCCGAGATTTCTGCTCTGCCATGCCCTTTTGATTTTGAGTTTACTGATATGAGATTGTAGACTCACTTATTCTCTTCTTTCTTCTTTCTCTTTTCCTCTTTTTCCCACAGACTAGTGGGCCATCTAACGCCACTACTCCAACTCTGCTACTTCACCTACGCGCTCTTCCGCGGTTGTTTGAAACTAGGGAGTCCATTTTGCCCCACTAGTCAGTCGTTCACGCCAAATCCTGCAAGAACGGTTTCCCGGTCACCTGATCTCCTTAAGAGGGAATGTTCCATGGCCCCCTCATTCTCCAGATTCAACCCCCTACGAATTTTTTCTTTGGGGTTACCTCAAAGCTGAGGTTTACAAAGTTCGACCAAGGACTTTGGGAGCTCTTAAAGGCACTTTCAGATGCCATCGCAGGAATAACGCCAGATATGCTGAGAAGAGTTTTCGAAAACGTTTTTGAGCGTCTCAAAATACGTGCATCGCTCGCCAAGGTAACCTAGATGATATAATTTTCAAAACTAAATGAAAATAAAATTGTATTAAATCTAGCTCTCAGAAATAAAAAACATTTTTACCTCGGTTGGTTTTTTTTGCAATTCACCTTTCAATTCAGGGAATCCATTCTGCCCCACCCTGTATAAGCGATTGTATTTCTTCTATTGTAGGCCTATAGTACCTTGTTAGTAGTCTTGGATGGCAGCGCCCTGACAGGTGTGCTAGTGGTGAGCGCCAGATATGGCAGCGCGGCACTGCTGCTTACTAGACCGGGCTGCGCATGCGCCGATGCGGCCGCCATTGACATGTGCATGGCAGGAGGCGCGGCGGCCAGTGACTGAGGCGTGGCGGCAGACGGCAGGCACACGATCGTAGTTGGCGGAATCACGACTGGAGGCGCCACTGGAACCACTTTCGCCACCGGCTGCTGTTCCTGGTGGCTGCCGATCCCACCAGCCACGGTACCGCCACTGCTGGTGCCCATCCCACCTATGTGAGACGATGACCCAGCTCCTCCTCCTCCCCCACCAACCAAATGGCTCGACGTCTCCATTGTACTGGACACCTGACTATCCACTTCCGGGGTTAGTGTCACTATTGAGAAAACAAGACAAATTATTAATATTTCATTTCAAATCGAATTACATATTGGATTAGATTTCATACATATTGAATATAATCATTGAACTTTGACATATTTTTACAGCATTGACATCTTGCAAACGGCAATTTGATTACCAATGTAATAAATTCAATTCAATTTATTTAACACACAATAACATACACAAAAACAAAACAATAAAGCAAAGAAGTAAAAGTAACAAACAGACAATAATTTCAAATAGGTGGCACGGATGAATAAAATACTAGAAGACTTTATCAAGGACAAAATAACTGAAACTAATAAAATTATGGGTAAAAGACAGATATTATTTAAAAATTGAGAATTAAACAATGACAATAATTGTAATTAAGGTGATTATTGAGTAGGGCCTGTATTGCGCCACCAACTTAGTGGACAATCTTCAGAGCATTCGAAAAAAAACGTCAAAATTGGCAATATTCATTACCGTATATATTTTGTTTCAGAAACCCAACTTTTAGAGTTTAATTCTTGACTGTTTTTGAAAGATATTATATTTAGGTTTTAATTTGTAGCTTTAAGTATTATCATATAATGTTATCATAATATTATCGCACTGCATAATTTTTTTTAGAACTCAAGGCTAGAGCACACGGCTCTCTTATTCTAGCCACGCCAATGTAGATTTGATATATGTGATTTTTGTTAATGTCTTATTTGTCACTTTTATACCAACAAATCACATACCTTCCAGTTCGAGCTTGACATGGCCGGGAAAGCGAGGCGTTTGCATGAGTTTGTCGTTCGGATGCGACTGCTGGCATGCGGCAGTGGGCATGCGATTGTTATCGCACGCGGCCTGCGACCAATCGGGCACGGGCAGTGGCACCTCCTGCAGCCGCACCTCCAGCTCCTCTTGCATCGGAATCACCGACACTTCACCCTCCTGCTCTGCATTCTAAAAAATCATTTAAAAAAAACATTTTATAAACCTATCAATCTATAACAATAATTGACAATATAAATTCACAATATAAAGTGTATATCACATTTTTGGCACAGCCAGCAAAGTAAATACTTGAGCGCTGGCTGTGAGTTCATTCAATAATATTACTAGTAAACATAGAAAGCTCGTGAAATGAGAGAAATCAATAATGAATTCAATTAACTTTTGTCAACAATACAAATACTGTACATATCATTCTTATATCTAATTGAAAATTTGTTGCATCACTCTTTAAGCAAAGCTAGTGATGAAGAATCTAACACATATATAGATAGATAGATTGATTGATTGCATTTCTTTGTCATCGGAAACTAACGGACATTGACGTCAAAAAATAAAATAAAAATGACACAAAAGCAACAGTAATTACTAAAAATTAGAGGAAAACTCTTGCAAGGAGCAGAAGGACCTGTCTAACAAAATTTCAAAAATAGTCTTTCTGACTTGAGTAGGAGACAGAGTCGACACTGATTCAGGTAACTTATTAAAAATCTTATTTCCCGACACCAAATGGGAATTCTGGACTCTAGACTATGGAATACACCAGTATGTTAGTTTAATTCAACAAGTTCTACAAAATCTCTTAAGAAAAAACATATAAAGTATATAAAACAGACTTGATTAGATTGTGCACTCTAGCAACAGCTTCTAGTTATGAATGCTGAACTGTTTGAAAAATGTTATTAATGATTTTTCAGATATATTTGGATGGATATTGGAGATTTATGTGTATCCTTACAAAGTTCTGAAACATATTCAAGAAACACTAGGCTCCTACGAGGAGGCTTTGAGCTCTGCCGGTAGCCTCCTTATTATAGTTCTACTGTGCTATTTTTAGTATACATAGTCTTATTATAGTCTCCGTGTTTTGGAGGACACGTTAAGCTGTCGGTCCCAGCTGCTTAAAAACAGTCGTTAAGCCACATCAAAGGCCCTGAACTTATTCAGATATTCAAATTCAAATTGTTTATTCAGAAAAAAATAAAGGAACGATACATTATATACAATGGATTTTGAGTATACTCAGATAACTCTGACACCAGACTTGAGCCAGCCAAGTAACACGATATTATTATTATTCTAAATAAAAGTCTATATTTTCTACTTTGTATTGTAATATATACTTTCGTATATCTTTTCTTTAAAAAAATAAAAGATTTGATTTGAATGGTAAATAATATCAATGGAAGGAGAGTTAGGTTATAAGTAACTTACTGTAAAATTTATAAAATTAAAACGTTTTTGTACTTACAACTACTTATTATATGTAACAAAAATATTATTTATGCTACTTTGCAGCGAAATGTTAAGTATTTGTACCCGCGATACTTCATCAACTGATTGATCAAACATATTCAATTTATTTCAAAAACCAAAACACAAAATAATTCAAAACATGACAATGACAGTAAAATGATACAATGAAAAAAAACTATATAGAGTACTTATCTATCATATGCAATATTTCTATTTATAAATATATAATTTGGTTGACTTCAGCATAAGTTAAACTTGTCCGCTGAAGCCAGTTACTATTCAGACTATTTCAATAATTTTTTTCTGTTCTTCATTCTTTCCAACTATTGATCCAGAATCAAAATATGTCATACCTGTGCCTCCCTTTCCAAAAATTCAATTTCAAAGAAAAAAATGGTTTCAGAACCGTAGACCTACATTTATAAACCGGCCTTGAGACGTCCTTATCATTTCAAGGGAGGCTTGAAGAGCCAAAAGGCTATTGGGGCCGGATTTATGAACTTCAGTGTCTCTTGACTCAAGGGATTCTTGAGATGTAATGTATTAACATAGGCATTTGAGTCCCTCGAGACACTGAAGCCTACCTCATGTCTGCTCAGTCCAGTCCCTTTGCAACTGCTGTAAAGGTTTCTAATGTTCACCTTTAGTCAAGGAAGCCTTAAGGTTGGTTCATAAATGCTGCCAAATAGACTAGAGAAGAGAAAAAATGTACCGTGGTATTCATATAACTTGGCAGCGTGTAGAAGATGGAAGGGCTTGCTACATCTGAACTCAACTGCTGCCAATTTATATAAAAACTACAGTAACCAAATGAAGCGATTACTCACAAGGGTCTAATAGCAAAAAAAAAAATTCTAAAGAATTTGTTCTTATGAAGACAAAATATTAATTGATTACTCACATTCTGCAAAGTTTCGAGCAATTTCTCAGTGCTGGTCGAGTCAACCGCATCCCAAGCAGCAGCCAGCAGAGCCGCCTCATCCTTGAGTGGATCCTCCTGGTAGATGGAATCATTGTAGGCGCTATAACCCATATCACTGGTCAAAACCTCCTGTTGTGGCGAACTGTTATACTCGTCCTTGATGATCCTTATCACGTAGGAAGGATCCAGCTGGTTGGTGACTTGACCACCAAAGGAAACAGCCGCCGCTGCAGCAGTGCCTCCTTCATCCTTCGCCGCATCGTCCCTGCTATTCGAATCGGCACAACTTTCTGTATCGCCAACTTTTTCCACAGTATACATGTTGTCATCGTCATTAACGTTGTCAGGTTGTATTGACAACGAATCATCCTCGATTGTCTCTTTCCTGGACGACTGATCCTCAACTGATCCAACTTGTGATGACGAGTACACATCTTTCGTTTCATCATCTTGCCTTGTCGAACTATTGTCCTCAATTGACGATGTCATCATCTCAACATCCTCTGATTTCATCGATTCGGTCAACTCGTTTTTACACGTGTCGGACGAGTTCTGTTCACACTCCTTGATGTCCGTTAACGGCGGCGCAGGTGAATCCACTTTGTCATCGTCATCGGCGGATTTCGGCGCCAGACTTTCGTCATCAATATCAGTCGCTGGTTCGACTAGTGACGACGAATCCACATCGTTACTTTCCTCACCAGTTTTACAACTCACATCTTCCACACACTCTTCCACCCTTGTTTCTACACACGACGATTCAAACCTACTAACAACTTCATAATCATTCCCTACACTTTCAACACTCACGTATTTTGATTGCAAATCAGTCCGAGCAGCACTACTATCGTCACCGCTATTTTGTACTACACTATCACACTGGTCAACAACGGCCATATCGTCGTCATCATCGTCGTCCTTGATTGTTTTTTCGTCGCTAACTATTTCGACGACACCACTCCACACTGGCAACGTCACGTGACCACCGGGACGGTTCGGGTGGGGCACTGTCACATAGTCACACTCGCCACCCCTCACTACACTTTCACTAACACTCACACTAACAACGACAGCGTCCTGTTTGTCTGCGACAACATCAACTGTTGTTGTTCTTGGTGAAGACAGGTGATCTGTTGTTGATGGTGATGGTGACGTCAGGTGATCAACTGTTGTTGTTGTTGTTGTCGTTGTCAGGTGATCTGTAGTTGTCGTCGTCATCAGGTGATCCGTTGTTGTAGTTGTTGGTGAAGTCGGGTGATCTGTTGCTGCTGTTGCTGTCGTCACCACAATTGGAGCAGTGACAGTAGCAGTAGCTGATGTGGGTGATGTGATAGGTGGCGTGGGTGGGGCGGAAGGTGGTGATTGTGACTGTTCTATGCTTTCGCTCTTTGGCGACACTTTGGTTGGTTCTGAAACAGACAATCATGTTCTGATTAAGCTTCTAAGTAATAAAAATACTCCATGTTGAAGTAACATTAATTCACTGTTAATTACTGATTAATCCAAGTCACTTATTTCAAAACTTTTTAATATGTTCCAAGAGCCTACCTCAGTCTACTCTCAAACACAATTTAAAGAGCCATACTATTCCAGCGCAAAGGCAAAAAAAAATGCCTATGCGGGAATTTATATTTCATATCGTATTTTGTGAAAGGAGCTAATGTATGTTTATGATTATTTTCTTTATGTTCCCGTACTATATTTATTATTTTCTTTCCGCATATTGTACAGTGTATATTTTATGGAAATAAATATGATTGATTGATTTAAGTACCCTTCAGCTTCTGCCAGTAAAGTCTTAATTGTATTTATTTCAGCTACTCAAATAATTTTGTTTCTATTTCGATCTATTTTACTCATGTTATTCAAATTTGAACTACTTTAAGTTGTTCTTTTTGAAAATCAATACTACTCAAAACATTTCAATCCAAAACAACAATGGACCTACAGTTTTCTATAGAATATAAAACAATTACAAAATTGTTAAAGTCATTTTACTAAGACCTACTTCAGTCCGCCCAACCTTTTATTTTATAAGAGTGCACAGTGGACAGACATCTCGAAAATTAATGTAAAAATATCAGGTTCATGACTTCAGGGGTACCAATGACAAATATAATAATAATAATATTTTATTTCGCCAAAATACAAAAATACAAATATAAGAAATTCACAATATAAAGTGTATAACACATTTTTGGCACAGCCAGCAAAGTAAATACTTGAGCGCTAGCTGTGAGTTCATTCAATAATATTACTAGTAAACATAGAAAGCTCGTGAAATGAGAAATGAGAGAAATCAATAATGAATTTAAAGGTAATTTAGATGAAGTTATTATTTGAATAAACCTCCAAAATCCACCCAATAAGTGTAAAGTGTGTATACGAAAATTATGAAATAGACCTTTGCTAGGACTGACCTAACTCGTTTGTAGTGGGTGTACAGTGTGTTCAAAAAGTAGAACTTTCACGGTTTGCCGTTTTCAGACTTCGTTGTTACTGAACAATATTAGATCGCTAGAACACCCGACCAACTCTGTAGATTTAAAAATTTGAATATAATATGATTTATTATATGTGTTTTTTACTATATTTTTATTATGTTTCAACTCTTATTTCATCGTTGACGTGTTGTGTGATTACCCAATCCACAGAACCTACAAGTTTGAGAGGGGAGCACTGTACAGAACTGTCAAGTTTTATGATAAGCTACCAGATCATATTAAAAACCCACAACGCAATTTAAGAAGACTGTAAAAATGTTTTCTCCTGGAGAAGAAATTTCACATAAATAGCGTATTTAGAGATATCATAATTGCCAATCCAGCAACACTGTACTACCCTATTGCCGGTCTAATTTTCCAATTTGTTTTAAATAAAATTTCATGTAATAGTAGCCTCTATTTTCAAGATGAAGTTGAAATTATTGCTATCAATATTAAGAAAGTGGATTATTATTATTTCTGACAAATTGTATGCTTTTCAAAAACGTACAGTGCCTGAATAGTATAGTGATGTGGGACGTGACAGCCATGAGACCTAGCAGGCCCTATCTGTTCAATCAGATTAGATAAGCAACGCTCTCCTGGGCCCTCTCTGCTCTCTGAAAGGGTTACCAATTGGATTGAACAGCAAAAAAGACTGTTTTCTGCTGTAAAACCACTTCCCAGTGGTACGGAACCCTTGTAGGTCCACCATGTTCCCCATCGGCGAGGTGGAACTACCCGTAAGGGTCACCCCACCAATAAAAGCTTTTTTTGTGACGATGCATAATACTTGTTGTACATATGATGTAAGCATGCATGTAAAAATTCATATGCAAATAAAGGAATTGAATTGTGTCGGCTGGGTCCTTGGACAGCCAGCCGACTGTAAAAATGACTGTTAAATAAATAAAATAAGAAATAAACAGTTGACTTACCCTGTTTGACGCGTTTCACACTTGCCGCCTCGCTGGCGATCTCTATGCTGGTGCGTTCGGCCTCGCGTTTCTCGCGATAGCTGGCCACGGCGCGCGTGACTGCGCCCACCGTGCGTAGGCGCACCGAAGGAGGGGGCGGGGGAGGCGGCTGAGGAGCGGCGGCTGCCTGTGTCTGCGCGTGCGCCGCCGGCCGCAGTTTGATTGTGGTACGCAACACTGGTCGTCCCCCACCGCCACCCGTCGACCCAGCAGCTGCAGTCGAACAGCCAGCTGCAGACACCTTGCTCTCGCCCCATATCGGCTCAAAGTGCTTCAGCTGAAACAGTCAATAAATATTTGATTAACAATAAAACACAAATGTCAAATAAGTTAGATGTATTATGTTGCATGTAACATATATGTTGGGATTCTGCGCCTATTATTAGGATAATAAAACCATGAAAATTAAAATTACATCAGATGAGAAAGATTTAGGAAAAAATATATTTCAGACAGCCACGTACCTGATTGAATTGATTTATTTGTTTCCAGCATAATATTACATACATTACAAATAAAAATACAATTAAAAAGAAAAATAACAAATACATTATTGTGTACTAATCATAATATTATTGTAACAAACAACACTCACATTGACCTGCTGGTCTGTATAAATTCGTTTTAAGCATCAAATTCAATTAGATTTATTACAACTATAGTCTCAGTCATTATTTTATCAGTAATTCATCACTTGGAAATTCAAATCACAACCTACCTGTCAGCTTTACAAACTTCAATAGGTTAGTTTTTTGTTGTTTTTTAGTTTTTTTTTACCTTTTCAACCGCCCAATTTAACATGTCATCAGTCAGTGTCTTTAACAAACTCGACAAATAATATTTTTAATAGTATCAGTAATATACTATCCAAACATTAATATTGTAATAATAACATGCACCAGAAAAATATTGTAGTGAATTCAACGAATTAAAATAATGCAGTGAGCATCTTCATACTATCAACTCTGTTCAATTTATGCCGGTATGAGGACTGATAAAATAAGCCCAAGAACAATAATTTAATTATTTGAGAGCACCTTTTCAACAATTTTATGAAATTATTGTTATTGAATTGAACCTTTTGGAACGTTCCACGAAAGGAAGTGGACATAGAGTTGGTTATCAGTAGTAGGCAATGTGCTATTAAAACGTATAAGAGGAACTTTGATAAAAGACTGTGCTATGGGCTGAACGTATTTTCTGTATTGTGTACAAAGCAGCTAAAGCAGCTCTGATTATGTGTCTTGGAAACACGACAATAAATATTGATTGAAATTGCAAAATAGAATGCTAATAATCCAATTTTTGTTGAGGATGTCAATCTCCAAAAACAAATAATTTTTTCAAAAATGGTGTTTTGGGGCGTGGAATAAGTAAAACTTGTGTGCTAGCCGCGAGTAATGTTCTTATAGTACTTTTTTTTTAAATTTGGAGAAATTAATGTAACAATGAATTAATGAATAGAATGCGTTTACAAATGCTTCGTACCTTCCAAGGGTCCAATTTACTTTTCTCCCGTTCGGCTTCCGCTTTGAGTTTCTGCTGGTTTTCTGGCGTGAATTCACCTTCCGCCAGTCTTTCTCTCCATTCCTGACAGGCTCGGGCGAAAAATTCATTATTCAAACCAGAACCGCTCAACCTGTAACAGATTCATCAATAACATACAAAATAGAATCAAATTCTAGAATGTATAAGAAATCAGTGGTACAGTGGGCTGGCAGTCCAAAGATCTCACCAACACACTACACTTCAAAGTACCAACATTAAAATAGCAAGCAAAGAGTGAAGAGCTATGTTAACATTGAAAAATGTAATCCGCAAAAATTAATAATAAACTAGTTTACAAAGGAAGAAGTCAGGAATCCTTCCTTCAGGAAAAAGAAAGACTGGCAGCTAGCTAGATTTATAAATTCTGCCAATGAGAAGGAACAGGACAAAGGTAAGAAGGAGCTCCTTGAATTATTCAGCTCATTTTACTTGTAACTGACCAATTTAGAACCTAAAGTACTACACTTTCACAATGAGTAAATTTAAAATAAAATCTCAAAACTTTCACCAGCTTCATTTATGCTAAAACTCTAATTATTTTAGTTCTCTCATTATTTTAATTATTATAGACTTAGTTTTTCAGTAAAATCGATTGCAGGCACTGAATTGGTGTCACAAGCTATTTTTTTTTTTTTTTGTTATTTTACGGTATAATAATATAGGGTTTGAACTAAACAAAAACCTGTAATTAAAATTGTCCTTTTTGTAATTATGGGTATTGTTTTAATATTTTGATTGTTTCTGTTCTCAAGTTATGGAAGAATTATATCTGTTTATTTTGTTTTTATATATTTTTTAAAGAGTATGTTATTGAATTGTACTTCGGTGAATATATTTTTTTGCTGTTTTTCTCGATTGTTTTACAATGAAAGGATGAGAATTGTGTGTATTTAGTTTTGTCACCTCATGGAGATACTTTAAGATCTTTATTACTTTACCTTTAAATTCATTATTGATTTCTCTCATTTCACGAGCTTTCTATGTTTACTAGTAATATTATTGAATGAACTCACAGCTAGCGCTCAAGTATTTACTTTGTTGGCTGTGCCAAAAATGTGTTATACACTTTATATTGTGAATTTCTTATATTTGTATTTTTGTATTTTGGCGAAAAAATAATAGTTCTAACAAAATTTATTGTCACACCGAATACATAATTAAAACATGATAATTGTCTGTTCAGATAGAACGCAGGAGAAAAATCGAAATGTATGCAAATAAACATGAGTACCTCACAATGCAACCAATAAAAAGACAAAATATTTTTTAAATAAAACTCAAGGGCTAGCCGCGAGTTCTTTTAGTATTTGTTTGTTTACAATAGATATTCAAATACAGTAAAACCTGTCTAAGACGGACCCCTTGTAAGACGGAAACCTGCTGAAACGGAATGTTTCATCCGGTCCCTTGGAATTTTGTACAGTATGATCACCCTGTCTAACCCGGAAACTTGCCAAAACGGAAATTTTTTCAGTCCGGTGGAGTTCCGCCTTACACAGGTTTTACTGTATTCGATCAATACAAACAATCGTTTGTATTAAGGGGAGTGATAGCCGTGAGTTGGTACGAGAATTTTTGGGTTTTCAAGTGATAGCCGTGAGCCGTAGCAGGTATCTGCACAGTCAGATAAAGATAAGCTACGAATTCCTGGGCCCTCTTTGTAAGGGCGACCGATTGAATTGGCCAGCAAAAAATACTATTTTCTCTACTACTTTCCGGTGGTATAAAACCCACCTAAAGCTGTACGTCCAACTCATAAATCACTAACATAACCCACTCACAGGACTCAAAAAAAACTTACTGATATAGATAAAATTTAATATTCATTGAAAAAGATTAATTTGGCCTGCTATAGTATTTTTTAATAAAAAAAATTGAGAAAATTAAACTAATGGCGGTCAAATTGGCATGTTGTTGGCACTTGCCATGCCTAGCAGTTTTGGTAAAATATGTAATTTTAAAATATTTTAGAAATGAAATATTATTAAATTTTATTATATATTTTGTTCACTTAAAAATGTGTTGTAATTTTGTTACGTTTATTGCTGATGATGCCCACATGAGTCCGAGACTTGTGCGTGGGTAATGAGGTGAATGATTACACATAGATGCCAGACGGAGGAGCGGGATTAGGATCCACGACCACTGAAACGACGCTTTATTTGTACATTTGAAGAGAAAATAAATTTGATTGATTGTAACTAATAGGTGCAAGAAGAAAATATAACTAAATTTCAAATACCGCAATAAATTTATTGTGAAATTATATATTATATTTCAAGTGAAACAGCGACCTAACCTAAGATTTTGATCCTACTTTAAAATTTTGTGAAAAGCAGTTTTGGGCAATAGCCTGTTGTATTTACATTTATTGTATGCTAGTTAAATGAATAAATAAATAATAATAATAATAATAATAATAATATTGTAAAGTTGTTGTTTATTTATTTACAAACTTTCAATGGAAGCAATAGGTAACAATACCCAATTATGCCTCCTTAACATAGCAAAACGACACAAAAATAACAAATAAAAGTAAAATAAGTAAGTTGCCTAACCTGAACACAGAATCAGCGTGTCCGGGCCCAGCGCGATCAACGTGCGGCAACAGCTGCACCAGTTTGTACTGATAGAGCGGCGGCAGCTGTGAGAAGGAGTGCTTGTTGAGCAGCGCACGCAGATTGGTGCAGCTGGCCAGGATGGAGTCGGGCGTCTCCAGGTCGATGCAGCCCTCCTTCGTCTGCTCCAGCTGCGCGGCCGCCGACAGCTTTTTCGTTGTGCGCTTGCGCGGCTTTATGCTGAAGCCCGGTATCGACGACAGAACCTCCAGCATTGTCGGCTGGCGACAGTTGGCGCTCTCCTCCACTTCTAATCAAAAACAAAATAAGAATTTCAAATAAAATAAATAAGAAGTTAATTTGTAATCATCATCATCATCATCATCATCATCATCATCATCATCTCACCTTAAAAGCTTCGGTTTCCAGAACACGGATTTTGACACTAAATGGACAGCCGACAGGACCGCATAAAGTACAACATTGAACTGAATTTAATTTGTTTTTAAATTGAATTGATTTATTTCCTGACGCCAACCATCTGCCTCCATGCTGATGAAAGGGTGTAAAAGGATTATTAACTTTAAACAAAATACATTATCGACGCAAATTTAAACTATAAATAAAAGTGATATAACTTAATATTATTTTTTTTGAGATTGACGCAAGCAATTTGATTTTACAACTTTTAAATAACAACACACAGCTCTTTATAACGCTTGTGCTGATTGCTAAATAAGTAATTTATTACCAATAAATCTAAAACTAAATAATACACATAATAAGACTAAATCGACAACTACATGATTCATTCTAAATATTTCAATTTTTGATTAAAATTACCCCAAATTTCAATTTTTGACTAAAATTATCCTACCAAACTATGAAAAGCCATATTATAGAGTAGGGTTGAATAGGGTGCAATTAACATTGGATAATGCATCCCACATATTATCGGGAATTATGCTGTCCTCCTGTATTCAATATGCAAATTATGTTGTCTTCCTGCATTCAATATCCAAGCCTATAATAAGTTATGCATTTCTTGTAATATTACTATAAACTTTTCATAATGCTCTATAAACTTTTCACATGCTTCAATAAGCGACTCATACCTGCGGTCAGGTTTCACCTTTGCAGGTATTATTTCCTTACACACCAAATGATATAGTACACAATGGAAACTGTGACATTAAATGTGGAATTAAGAATGGTTTTATCTGTTATCTTTAGTTAGTTGTCTAAGAAATTTCTACTTTATTTTATTCTATTGTAATTATATAATGAAGATAGCTCATTACTTATTTTGTATTTTTTTAATATGGAAAATAAAATTTTATTTGATCTTGATAATATGTCCTTGATGCCACCGGGAAACAAATGTACAATTTTGGTGCCAAGTGGTTGAAGTGTCACTGGTTGCCTAGGAACATCAGCAGTGTAAAAGTATGTTTCTTGTGTCATGTACCTCGGTCTTGTTTGTTTCTGATGCTGTGTCTCTGTGTAATCTGCAGGTGATCTACTTTGAGTATGAGATGTATAAGTTACAGTAGCAGAATTAATTAAATCAATTACTTTGGTTGAGTGACGTCAAAGAGTCAGTGACTCATAACATGTTTGTCTGATTTGATAGGCAATAATTTTGTTTACATCTCGTGCAGTGAAATTCAAGTTTATTTATATTCTATTTACTTCTATCAAAAGTAAACTGAAGTTTCTCTGAATTAGGAATACATTAAGCAAACCTCAAAAAATCCTGCAACCTGTACAGGTTTCCCTGAACTCAAAGCGAAGAGATAACAAACAGGAGCTATTTGAAAGTTTTATTAGATTTCATCAGTACGAAAAAATAAAAAAGTATGGGATACCATTTTGGGAAGCCTCATCTCATTCCAATACGATCTTGCACAAAAACATACAGCGGATATTGTCGTTTAAAATGGGCTTACCTCTGCAGACACTTTTTACAATTAAAAAATACTCACAGTCGCCTTAGTTTATACGTTTATCTATACATATATTTATACCAATTCAAAATAATATATTTATCAGCTGTATTGAACAACACAAGTTTAAAATAGAACCGCAGCCTTGGTAAAACGTGATAGTGACTTTTGTGGAAAACAGACATGAAATAGACTACACAAATTGAATCAATGGTTAGGTCTGTTGATTTTGTTTAATTTTGTTGTGATGGTGATTATCATTGAGTACATTGATTATGTCCCTCTGTGCGCGCACCCTTATTCTTGGGCGTGAGGTCTACTGTACACAGAACTACTAGTTTTAGACTAGTATGACGAAAAATATCGTACTTAACTCGTCCGGGAAGATGTCTACCGTACTCGCATGAAATCCCGCATTAGAATTAGTCTCGAGGGGGAACAATCACGCTCGAACGGTAATCACCTATTTCCGGGATCGGTAACATAATGTACATACATATCCAGGTCCCGTTCCAGCAAGTGACGGGTCCGGATGTTAACAACGCCTCTACATCTCTTCTTTCTGTTTTTTCAAAGGTTTTGGAAAAGATTGTAAAGAGACAATTCTCTCTCTTCCTTGAAACCCACAAAGTAATCGTTTCTGAGCAATATGGGTTTCGAGAGGGAACTGGCGTTAGTGATGCTTTATTTGATGTTACCACATCAATATACAGCAGCATTTCAAGGGGTAATCGGGTTCTTGTTGCTTTCTTGGATCTCGCAAAGGCTTTTGATTCAGTTGATAGAGATATACTATTTAGAAAGTTGGAACATGTGGGTGTACGTGGCAGATCTCTCACCTGGTTTATTAGTTATCTGAGTGATCGAAAGCAAATGGTTAAAATATTAAATACAGAGAGTCCACTCACAGCAGTTGACTATGGTGTTGTACAGGGTAGTACCCTCGGACCACTCCTATTTTTAGTTTACATAAATAACCTAGTGAGGGTCGGAATAGAGGGAAGAATGACTCTTTTTGCAGATGATACAGCTATCCTGTTTGAAGGTAAAACCTGGAATAATGTCTTTCAGAAGTAGGAAGAGGGGTTGAATGTTGTAAAAAAAATGGCTGGATCAAAATTCATTAACCCTGAATGTCAAAAAAACAAAATTAATGCCATTCTATTTTAGGAATGAAAATGATGAAAGTGATGTTCATAGGTTGTCCGTAAAAATACATGTTTGTGGGAGGGATAGATCACAAGCTTGTGTATGTGGGGTGCTAGACCAGGTTCAGGAATACAAATATCTAGGAATCCTGTTAGACAATAATCTGAGATGGGCAAAACATGCATCTGGCTTGAAGCAAAGACTCAGGAAATTTATATTCATATTTAGGAAGTTGTACACAATACTCAATTTCAATGAAATAAGGATGGCTTATCATGCTTATGTGCAATCCCTACTGCACAGTGGCATAATCGTTTGGGGTGGAGCATGCACAACCATTATAAAGTCTCTAACTACAACCCAAAAAGCTATCATTAAGGCGGCGACTGGTAGGCCTGTCCGCTATCCTTCTGACCAGCTGTTTAGGGAGTTCAATGTTTTGGATGTGAGGCAACTTTTTATTAAAACTTTACTCCTACATGCCTTCAAAAGAAAAGGAGACTTTATTATAAGATCGAACCACAACTATTACACTCGCAACTCACGCATTAATAACGTGAGGGTTCCTCTATCAACAACAACAGCGGGCATGCGTGATCCTATTTACATTACTCACTTATTGTGCTGTAATATGCCATCACAATTTTTTAATTTCGAAGACACCCATGCCTATACATACAAAAGATCATTGATCTCCTGGCTGATTCGGCGGGGTAGGGAGGGGACGGACAGCCTGATGCGGTCAGCTTATCGAGATTTCTGATTACTCTGTAAACAACCATATACTATGTACCCCTTTTTTTGACTATACCACTGCTCTTTATTAATAATAATTTCTCTGGCTGTGAGTAAAACACTACCAGAGGAGTTTATTCACAATAAATTTAAAAAAAAAAATTAACATTTCAGAAAATAAATTAAAGTCTTAAATCTAAAGTATTGCAGTTCTGAATTTTGTGGTTCCCACTATATAAATATGTGTCGGGATTCCACTATTTTGTCTATTTCTTTATAAGCTATTAGAACATGCAAAGAAATATTACGATAGTTTTACAAAGTTACATGTTACTAATTCATTGAATATTAAATTGATAAGTACAACAAATAATAATAATATTTTTAGACTACATGCTACTAGTTACTAATTTAGATAAATTAGTTCAGATTATTCAGACTTTTTTGTAGGCTACAGAAAAACAATTTATGACATTAATTGTTCGCTGTGATTAATTCCATTATCCAACAACCAAATTTTTGTTTTCCTTTTAAATGTATTAACTGGAATTATTTCTTTGATGTCTATTGGCAGTTTATTGAAAATTCTTGGTCCTAAATATGTGACTGATCTCTGAGCAAATGATGTTGTCATCCTAGGAATTGAAAAGTCTATGTTTCTTCTGCGAGTACCATGTGGGTGGTCCAAGTTGGCGAAGAATTGTGGGTTTTTCTTGATGAATGTAAGAACTCTGAGTAAGTAGATTTGTCTGATGCTTAGGATGCCGTGCTCTGAGTATAAAAGTACTGATGGATAAAGAGGGTGCTTGAATCCTATTATCCTCAAAATGAGCTTTTGAACCTTGAAAAGTGGATTGATGTGACAAAAATTTGTTGCTCCCCAGGCCAATATGCCATACCTTATTATGGACTCAAACAATGCATAGTATACACATCTCAACATTTCTATTGTTAATAACTGTTTTAATTGGATAAATTTATAGATTAATTTTCTGAGTTTTGCTACCTGATGTAAGATGTGTTTATCCCAACGAAGTAAGTCATCTATTATAACTCCTAAATATTTTAAATTATCTGTGCGTTCAATTGAAGGACAATTACAGTTTATACTATTCATTTCACAATGGTGAAGTTTGATTGTGTTTCTATAAGTTTTTTTGGAATCTGTCAGTGAAAACACTATAAATTTTGTTTTTGAAGCATTGAGAGTCAGAATGTTGTTGTGGAGCCAAGATGTAATTTTTTTCATTCCCAATTCCGCTGCATTGAAGACATCATCCCAGTTGGTGCCATGGAATATTATAGCCGTATCATCTGCAAACGCAATAACCTTGCCATTGACATCCATTGAGCATAAATCATTGGCAAAGATGAGATACAAAATTCTTTTAATCAATGTCTCTATACTTGAGTGTAGGCAGCGTTTTTATTGAATTAGTTCTTGTCATGTGTGTTGAATGATTTGACTTATCATTCCTACTTATTTTTTTAAAATGTGCTATTTTAAATTGCTTAATGTATGTATTATTGTTAATTACTTTCTTCTCTTCCATTTACTCCCAACTTCCGTATTATTACTATCCATGATTGGATGGTGACTGTGTTGATGGTGGTAATTTAGGAACTAGAAGACTATTGTTATGAGGCAATTAAAATGTTGGATTATTCTATTTATTATTATATATATATATTTTTTTTTTTGGTACCATATTTATATTTGACGTTTATATTGTACTATATAGTCGAACATCTTAAGAGAACCACATTGAATATTATCTTTTTTTTTTATTCAACTTTCTCATAATCTATTTTTTCTTTTCTCTCTTTCCACTTTCCTTCGGTTTTTTTTATGACACATCATATACACGAATAATTACCGCTTGACGATCGATCGACTCAACTTTTTATAGGTAACTCTACCATAGGAATAAATTGACACATTTCTCAAACTCTCCACTCACTTCTACTTTACTGGTACTGCAATGCTTTGCTCTAAAATTGTGCGAATCTCTCTTTTTTTCGATTTTCTGCATTGGCTCCGACCCCGTTGGCGGTTGCTCCACCTCGTTCAAACCTACTGGAACTGTATTTATACTCATTTTTTCTGACTAAGTTCATGTACGTGTGTGCGTGTAACATATAAATATGTATGCATGTAACTATGTCCATATTTTATTTATTATTTTTGTACAATACGATCTGATATATTATATATATCAAAATAACTTCTTTTTCTATTTTTTAATTATTTTTTATGAGACGTTTGTTCAGCTGTGGACAGGAAGAGGATCCTTCTGTTCTACAGTAGTTTATTTCATTATCCTTTTCATTTTATAGTTAAGGAAACATACACTATTTCTTCTCATTTTTTTTTCTTTTCTCCCTCGAATTCCTAGCAATTACAATCCAGACTCTTCCTCACACACAGGCTATCGGCCCATGTGAGGAATATTTCTTTCTCTTTCTTAATTTTATGTCTGTATTTTTGTAAAATATAAAGGAGAAATAAAGTTACTTTTTGATTTGATTTGATTTGATTTTGATCTTCCCACCATTTCTCCTCTTCGACCTGCTGCCATCTGAATCCCCTACTCTAAACTCCGTCCACAATTTTTTACTCCATCTCCGTCTAGGTCTTCTTCCTTCCATCCTTATCTCTTCCATTCTCCTTGGCTGTCGATCTTCTTCCATACTCTTCACGTAACCCATCAACGCAGTTCTTCAGCCTTTTCTCTCATGCTTACCATATTTAATTCTCTTGTCCTAACCTCGTTCCTAATCCAGTCTCTTCGGGTCTTTATTGCCCTGAGGAACCTCATTGCTCCTGCTTGAAGCCTATTCCACTCTTTCTCAGTCATTGTCCATGTCTCTGCACCAAACAGAGATGATAGTAATGAACTATTTTATATTATATTCAAAAATTCAAAATTCAAATCTCTTCAAACTCAAATTTCTTTACTCTCAAATATATTACTCTATATTTTTAATTAAAGATCACTTACGGTCACAGGAAGAGGGCGGCACAAGTATCCTAGGCAGCGGAGCCGAATTGCCGGCCGCAATAGTTGTGTTCTTGCGACGGCGCTTCGCCTGCTGTCTGAGGGCATGTTTGATCACCTTCTTCGAGTGCGTCTGCGAGATGCGCAGTGCCGCTGCCGACTGCGCATGCGCACTTGCCAAACTTTCTCCCGTGCTGTTGCCGCCAATGGTGGTGATAGCAGTCGACTCCCCTTTGCAAGCAGCAGCAATGCTCCACACATTTCCAGCCCCACTCTCCGCCCCCGCCAACGGACTGCCTTCTCGCTCTGTCACTCCCCCTCCCCCTCCCCCTACAACACCACCAATCACAGCACCTGATTCTCCACCTCCAGCTGCTGACTCCTTGGTACCGGTTTCACTGCCACCAGTCACTTCACCACTTGACTCTAGGCAATTGAAACCTCCAGCTGAAACAAAAGTAAGAACAATAAGGCTTTTATTGGTGGGGAGACGTTTGCCCAAAGTTTTAAAGGGGTACTGTCAAGACAAATTCGTGAAGGAACTCAGGAAGTTGCTCATTGATGCCTGTCCTTACTCTATGGCTGACTGTTTTGGGGTTTTTCGGAGACAAAATGTTGAGTAGAGTGTATCTGTTTTCTAACATGTTTTTTTAGATGAACGGCTGATGAATAGGTTTAGTTCAAGTGAATTGACGTGTCACATGCTGTGCGAGCCTAGCTCGATAGCTGCAGCTTAACGTGACTATAAACAAAGTTATTTATTTTATTTTAGTGGTAGTTCCACCTCGCCGTTTGAGCCACGTTACGGGTAACAAGGTGGATCTACTATTTAAGGTGGATAAAAATAATAAAGGAATGGTTACTAATAGTAAGGATCTATAAGCATCAGGTACACGCACCTTACTTAGATAACCCGTATTAGACAATTTCATCCATATCAATAACATATCATATCCATATCATAGGACATGTTGAGCAGGTTTAGTGTAAGAAAGGCCTCAATGGCCAAGACTTGGCCATTTTGTGCAATTCATCTCTCAGATCCAAACTCTCATTCTTTACTACCTATCGCATCAATAATCACTGTATATCACTATAACTAGTGGATCTAAGAGTTGCCAACCTTAATATTACTATAATCATTCATATAACATGGCACAAACGGCGAGGTGGAACTACCCGTAAGGGTCTCCCCACCATTAAAAGCCATACGCTTATTATTATTATTATTATCATTCATATACATTGTAAATTTGCACAAATAGTCATCTGAATCTGACATTTTGCTTCCAATAGTTCTAATGCAATTCTAAATCATCATTGTAAAGCTGATACAATTTCAAATAGGATGCACATGCAGAAATCTACATAAAGTTGAATTCACCACCACCAGATTGAAACCAAAATGCTAGGTGTGTGTGGCTGGTGTTTAAAGAGCCTTAAGGCTTAAGGTTAAAAATATGGTTAAAAATAAGGTTAAAAATATGTGACGTCATAGAAGCTACAAAGCACAGACTATCTCCGTTTTTATCAGGTAAATCTTAAAAATACAGTTTAAAGGCCGATTTTAATTAATTTGTAGTCTAATTTTACACAAACAGCCATTAGGCCCTATTGAGACAAATTGAAACTGATATATCACAATTTCTGGTTTTTGATAAAACAAATCAAACTTTATTGCCAATCAAGAGCAGTGATAGTCATTTGGTTTAGAACCTAAATAAGTGTCCTATAGAGTTCTGAGTAAGTAATAGGGATATCTAAAATATTCCATCTTCATTCTCTGATGAAGCGTTTCCGGGTCCATGTCTATATGAACATTTTTCAACATTTTGACGAGGCAAATATCTGTGAGCAATTTGACAGTTTCCTCATGAAATACTGTAGCCTATATAACAAATTTACTTCAACAACTTCTATTATAACAAGTTTACTGTGCGTCACGAGTAGGGACAGCACAATTTTGAGACATAATCAAAATTTAAATTTTTGGAACAAATTCTTTATATTCTGAAAATATTCATTCCATGAACGACAAAGCTATTTTTATTCCTGGATTTCTTGTTCCATGACGAACTGCGTTGTTAATATTAACTTTTCATGTGAAATTTAACGACTTGCAGTCAAATCGATTTGACTGCAAGTCGTTAAATTTCACATGAAAAGTTGTTATTTTTATTATGTAAAGTTACATACATCCATGCAATTGGTAACCGCAAATTGAATCACATTTAATTGTGTGACCGTCATGAAATGAACGGCATAATTTTGAGACAGAATCTAAATTTTAATTTTTGGAACGACAAATCAAGAAATTTTTTTTTTGAGGATGAAGCCCACATAGGTCTGAGACCTGTGCGTGGGTAATGAGTTGGATGATGGTGATTGATGAGTTGGACCTACAGTTTTAGGTGGGTTCCGAACCACCGGGAAGT
The DNA here is from genome assembly GCA_948455865.1 of Conomelus anceps. NCBI lineage: Eukaryota > Metazoa > Arthropoda > Insecta > Hemiptera > Delphacidae > Conomelus > Conomelus anceps. Next base: position 87,895,779 of record OX418218.1, on the reverse strand, counting down.
GATTTTCAGCAGAGAACAGTCTCTTTTTTGCTGGCCAATCTAATCGGTCACCGTTACAAACAGGACCTACGAGAACGCAGCTTATCTATCTGATTGAACAGATACCTGCTACGGCTCGCGGCTATCACTTCCCTTCTTTATATTCTGAAAATATTCATTCCGTGATCTATAAATATGTAGTTTCATAATTTCATGTAGGCTAATTGGTAACCGCAATGGATTGAAGATATAGAATGGATATCAAGGAGAAACAAACCTTTAATTTTTTGCAGTTTGACAGGTGACAAGGCCTGGCTCTGTTTATTTCGACTGTTGGAGAGGTGGTTTTTGGTGTCCTCCATCACCATGGCCCAATAACTTAATCGCCACACTGCATCATGTGGTGGCAATCGCCTTCAAACATCTGTAAAAGCAAAAGAAAACTTGTTAAAAAAGTCAATATAGCAGGGAAATATCTGAGTAATTTTAGAATGAAAAATTCTATCATAAATACAAAACTAGTAATTTGAAGGAAATTGGACAACCAAATTACACACTTCATGGGATGAGCATTAAAAAGATATGCAATCATCTCACAACATATTAAAGAGTAGGTTTAATAGTTAAAACGTCTTTGTGGTATGCACAGTTCAGTATGTGAATAATAATGATATCGTGTGTCCTGGCTGGCTCAGGTTCGGTATCACAGTTCTTTGGTCGCATCTGATCAAAGTTCAGGGCCTCTGACGTGATGACTGTTTTATAGAGAATTATACTTGATATTGTTTGATCATAGGAGGCCACCCATGATCTTGGGTGTAGTATATTTCAGTGGAGGTAATATTCAATACTTATTGAAG